>JBBPFJ010000103.1:0-185334 GCA_037975025.1 Excoecaria agallocha | reverse complement strand
TCTCTCCTTTCTTTTATCAAATCCAAATCTTGGCATCTATCTCAGATGTTCATCCATTCAGAATAGTGTATGGACTGACAGGACGAGAGGTTGATTTTTATAAGTATTATTCCTTCGGAACCATAAGATGCTTTGCAGTTCTTGCTCCCAGTTGCCTTTTTGCCTTACCCAGTCATTTTTTAAGTCTTCCAAGAGTGTTTGATTGGAAACCTCGGTCATCCCGTTGCTCTGTTAATGAGCGACAAAGTGAACTTAAGGCTAATGCTGAGGTTTTGGCAAAGGTTTCTGAAGATTGAAGTGTTGAACTGCTTGCCATCATTATTTTTGTCATGATTGTTGCTAAAGGCTTTGCCTCAATCCATTTGGAGTAGTGGTCGACGACGATAAGGAAGAACCTAGCTTGTCTTGATCGAACGGCTAAGATACGTCAATTGGGAGCATGCCATCGCAACCTACGTTTGATTGACTTATGAGCTGGATCTTTATTAAGCTGGTGGGTAATCGTATTGGGGTTGAATCTGGTGGTGTCTTCCGTCTTTCTGGCAAAGAATGCCCGATGGATCACCAAAACTTGAATGAAAGCCTTCTCGACCTCCTTCCCCATGCCAGATGTCTATTTGAATGCTTTTTCCTTTTGCAAGTGTCTTTATCTTGATTTCTTCTGTAAGATCCATTCTCTGTCCCTGCACCTGTTCGGATCGTCCTACCATCATGGCCTCTTTTTGGTGCTTTATAATGGTGACATAGGCTTTTCTAGATACTTTTTGGTCACCTTTTAGAATGGTGATGCCTCATTTGGTTGGGATCTTCATCACCATGTATCTTATGCTGGTGATGGCTCCATTTTGAAAGAGTAGAGGCTTGCCAAAAATGGCATTATAGGCAAAGATCATATCAATAACCATAAAAGTTACCTTGCAGGCATGGGCTAGAGCCTCTTGGCCGAGCTCGATGAAAAGCTCGACAGATCCTACTACTGGAGCTGTAGCATTGCCGAGTCCGATCAGTGGTGTGGTGTTTGATTTGAGTTCTTCGATCAGTAGACCCATAGCTTTATAAGCTTGGAGGGTAAACACATTTACTACACTTCTATTGTCCACCAATATCCTCTTCACATCGAAGTTATTAATCCAAGCCCTGACGACAAGGGCGTCCTAATGAGGAAACAGCATATCTCATGCATTATCATCGAATATGGTGACTGGGGCTGGCCATTTGAATGCTTGGGAAATATAGATACCTTTCCCCTTTCTTTTACTGAAAAGGTCCTCTCCATAGGATGACCCACCAGAAATCATATTTATGACCCCAGCATACGAGCGACGAGGATCCGTATTCCTTGGTTTTGTCCGTTTGTCATCATCTTCATTGTCAGAATCATCCTTCTTTAGGTCCGACTATCTACAAGGACTTGCCCCTATGGCTGGACCTATAAACCTTTTGAGGTACCCTCTTTGTAAGAGTCACTCGATCTCTTTCTTTAGCTGGAAACACTTATCGGTTGTGTGACCAACATCTTTGTAGAACTTACAATACTTGTTATGGTTCCAAGTGTTTTTACTCTTTTCGTTAAGCCTTTTAGGCCAGTTCACTTTTTGGTGCTTTTTCTTGATCCACATCAGCACTTGGGCTGGGCTAGCATTGAGTGGAGCGAAGATTTGAGCTTGCTGGCCGCTTCCCGAATCAGATCTAAATTGATCAACCTTTTTTCTTTTTCCCAGATTCCTCAAATTAGAGGCTCTTTCATAACTCCTTGCAATCCGATCGGATGCAGAGAGTTGGTTAAATATCCATCCATCTGGGTACTGGAGCCTATTCATGACACTGCTCCTTCTACCACGGCTGGATCTCCAAGCATCGTCCAGTTGGATGTACTGCTTAACCCTTTCCATTAGATCGAAAAAGCTAATTGGGGGTCTTATTGTGATCGCTCAAACAATGGCTGATCAATGGTGCCATTGGCCAGAGCATTGGATGCCATCTTCATGCTTACATTCCTTACCTTCGACATTGTAGCTTAAAACCTGTCGACGTAGTCTCGAAGACTTTCATCGTTCCTTTGATAGTGGTTGTATAAATCGCTTATAGATTTTGGTACTCGTGTTTGCACGATGAATCATGTGATAAATAGCTCATTGAGTTGTCGAAAGGAGGTGATCGACTCATGGGAGAGTTCGTGAAACCAGTTGAGTGCATCTCCTCCCAAAGTGGTAGGAAAAATCCTACAGGCAATTCTCTTGTCGTAAGTGTACACCTGCACTTTTGTTAGATATTCTGCAAGATGAGTGGCAGGGTCAGTTTTACCTGTATACCTGTTCATTATAACATCTCTTCACCTAGAAAGTAGCTTTGACTCTGTGATTTTCTTGCAAAATGGGGTGGCTGTGTTGCTGCAAGTGTTTCCCTCAAACATGCCTTTTCTAGGACCTACAAAGCCAAACTGCTTGAGTTTCTGCTTGAACCATTTGTCCTCCTAGCTCATGGCTATTAAGGCAAACTCATCTTTTTACCCCTTAGTACGACTGCGGTGTGGCATGCACATGAAGGATAGATCATCTCCAATGGATGAGGTTGAGGATCTGCTGGGGATATACGGTGAGTCTCTACTTAAGGACATTATCCCTTTCACCTTGTTGTATCTATTTGGGGTTTTGATTCTCGCTTTTCTACCATCATGAGCTCATGGTTCATTGATGGAGATCCCCTTATTCCTTCTTCGTCCGAAGTCTTTAGCTATGAAATCCATTTCATGGCCTCTTTCAAAAGTCTTAGACGTTTTTCCCTTTTTTAGTGTTTGGATAATGCTCTTAGTGAAGTCACTAAGAATGATGCGCATGTCCTTGATGGCAATAAGAGTATCCTCCGGCTATCTCGTGACTACGTTGTTGAAGTTCTGGAGGAGGTTACCCCTAATAGGGGATCTAGGAGACCTCTCTCTTCTTTCCGAAGGCTTAAATTTGCTTTGGTTGTTATGATCATACTCTCCAGAGGCTGTGTGTTCGTTGGATCTTAAATCTGCCATGACTCTCAACGAAAGCACCAAATGATAAAGCAGATTTTGGCTTTATCGGTAAGAAGGAGAGTAGGCAGTTAAGGATCCGGTCGGATGGAAAAATCTGCAAAATGGAGTGTTCGATTAGACCCGAGCGTTAGCACTTCGATGTATTTTTAGAGCCATTGTATTTTTGGCTATTTATAGGAGTCATTTGGAGGGATACTTGAGTATCTTGGGGCATGATAATTGGCAATTGGGGTAGGTGAACGGCGATGTGACAGGGAGTAGATAAAGGCATGGGCGTTTACTTGTGTTAGTGGACTAAACAAGACAACGCATCCCATTAGTCCGATTGGACACTGTGCCTTTTTGTCTTGTCTTCCAGCTCAAACTCTGCCTTTTATTTGATGGGCTCTGGGCCTTGCCAGGCATTATTGGGCCGACTTGATTGGCCCTTTGAGATATTTTTTTCATAGTTATCAGTTACGGTGTATGTTTTTAGATATAGGTTAACCGTTAGTCCACAGTTAACCGGTTCATATATATATATATCTTCATTTTTTTCTATTTCTCTCTAAAATTTATATAAAATAATATTTTAAAATATATTTAAATTATATTTTTATTTTTATACCTTAATTTATAATTTGTCATTCTCTTAGTAATATTTATATATAGTATCTGATTAACTTTTATATATATATATATATATATATATATATATATATATATATATATATATATATATATATATATATATATATATATATATATATATATATATATATATATATATTATCATATATTAGTGTTCATATTTTACTTAATAGAATGTAATTATATTTTTTTATATTTTAGAGTTTGTGTTATAATATTTAATATTATTCAAAATTTTATTTAACTTAAAATCAAACATATTATAATTTTCAACAAATATCAAATCTATTTTATAATATCAGCTATTAATCTATATAACATGAATTTTGACTAGTAAATTATGTTTATTTTGTAATTTTTATATTAAATTATTTTACACATTTGAAACTGAATTGAACTTTGTCTATTTTTTTAATAATTTTATGTTATAAATTTTAATGGTTAACCAAAATATATTGATTAATCAAATCGAAAAATCAAATCCGATGGACTGGTTAATCGAATACAACAAGCTAATTAATGGTTAGTTATTTTAAAAAACTGATATTAATGAACTGGTTAATTTTTTTGCTAATCGACTGGTTAACCGGTCCATGCTCATCCCTATTATTTTTCATATTTCAATTAACTAATTATCCTATGAACAACTATTTTTTTTTTAATTTTGAACATTATTATTTTTGTTTAAATTATGAAAAATAATTAATTATCCTATGAACAACCATTTAAAAAAAATTTGAACATTTTTTTTAAATTTTGAACATTATTTTTCATATTTCAATTAATTAATTATCCTATGAACAACCATATATTTTTTTTAAATGAACATTATTTTTTTAAAATTTTGAAAATTATTTTTCATATTTCAATTAACTATATTTTCTTACCAATATAACTAATTTTTTCACATTGTTTTTCATATTTCAATTAACTATTTCTTTTTTACCAAAAAAGAAATAATTATTGTAGAAAATATGAAAAATAATGTAAAAATAGTTAGTTATAAATTCTAATATCGCTACAAGAAAATGCTTTAATTAACAACTAAATTTATTTCCATTGATAATTAGCAATAGAATTGGATTTTCATTGTTAATTACTAACAAAATTTGATTTTCGTTGTAAAATAAGGAGCCAATTGGGATGAAAAAAATTTTCAACAAAAAATTACAGGGAAAATGAAATTCTTTTGCTATTTTAGCAATGAAATTACATTTTTGTTAATTTATTGTTAGTAAATTACTAACAAAATTTCATTTTTATTGGTAAATTAGCAAGGTCGTTATGTTGCTAATTTAGTAACGGAAATTAAATTTCGTTGATAAATTAGCGGTATTTAAATATTTTCTATATTGCAAATTAAAAAATAAAAAATGCTAACACTTAGTCTAGTCTTGCCTCTCTTTCCCTTCTCCTACGGCGATCCCCCCCTCTATCTCCCTCACCCCTCACTGCCATTCTTATGTTGCCACGGCGGGGGGGGGGGGGGTCATTTGTGTATCGTTCTTTTCCTTGCTATTCTCTTATGTTGCTGCCATCATTCCTAATAAATCACAAAATTTCATAGAGTAGAAAGAGATCAATACCTGAACCAAGGTCGTGATATTTAATCGGAGGAGAGGCTTTGGTGACCTGCAAAAAAGGAGACTAAACTGATCATGTCGGGTGTTAGTGTTCTGATGCTCAAGTTAGCAATTGGTGTATGAAGAGAAAACTCAATAGAGAGAGAGATACCTCCCCTATTATGTGTGTACCTATCATATTTGTACCTTTGAATGCTGGACTTTTTGGGCTTTTGCTATCTGGCCTCTTCAGTTGGCCTTGGCCTTTAATAAGCCTTTGATAGGCTTAGACTTATAGCTCATGATTTTTATTTTATGTATTATCACTTTATCCTCCTCCATGCAATTCGATCTTTGAGATCGAAGGCTCAAGAGTATCGAAAAGGTTGTCTAGATAAATACATTGATTGGGATATGTTGTCGATCAAAATTAAATAGAGTCATCCATCTTTGAATGATTGGGATAGATGCATCGATCAGGATGTGACGTCGATCAAAATTACTAAAATTATCGATCTTAAAAGACCAGAATAAATACATCGATCAAGAAATTAGGCTCCTTTGATAGGGATGCACATCGATCAAGAATTTTATAATTTTATCTTGCAAATAATTTTATAAATATTTACTAATCCGCTTTATGGTTGCTTATGTTGTCTGAGAGATTTTTCGAAATCGCCGTTGGCGGTGGATGAAAATTTCTCAAGGAATTTTCATGCCTTTTTCGATCTGACCAGTTTTTTGCTGTGGTCAATCATCCGATCTAATTTGGACTGCGATCAATCATCAGGTCCGATTCGATCCGCTCTTGGCGGTGGTCGATCATCCAATCCGATCCCCTCTTGGTGATGGTCATTCATCCAATCCGATCTTTTTGGTGGTCATTCATCCAATCCGATTCGCTCTTGGCGATGATCAATCATCCTATTCGATTCGCTCTTGACGGTGGTGATCATCTAATTCGCTCTTGGCAGTGGTGATCATCCGATCCAATTTGCTTTTGGCAGTGGTCATTCATCTAATCCAATCCATTCTTGGCAGTGGTGATCATCCGATCCAATCCACTCTTGGTGGTGGTCGTTCATCTTATCTGTTCTTGGCGGTGGTAATCATCCAATCTGATCCGCTCTTGACGATCATCCGATCCGATCCACTCTTGGTTGTGGTCGTTCATCTTATCCGATTCGCTCTTGGAGGTGGTCATTCATCTCATTCGATCCTCTCTTGGTGGTGGCGATCATCTGATCCGCTCTTGGCGATGGTCATTTATTCGATCCAATTCGCTCTTGGTGATGGCGATCATCCAATCCAATCCGTCTCTTGGCGATGGTCGTTCATCCGATCCACTTTTGGTGGTGGCGATCATCCAATTAGATCCATTTTTGGCGGTGATGTTCATCCAATTTGATCCGCTCTTGGCAATGGTCGTTCATCTGATTCGATCCATTCTTGGCGGTGGCAATCATTCGATCCTATCCGCTCTTAGCGGTGGTCATTCATCCGATTTGATCTGTTATTGGCGGTGGTCGTTCATCCGATCTGATCCGCTTTTGGCGATGGTGATCATTTGATTCGATTCGCTCTTGACGGTGGTCGTTCATCCAATCCGATCTGCTCTTAACGATCATAATTTTCCATCAATTGAAATAAAATCATCGATCGAGATTTTTTATCGATCAGAATAAAATACATCGATTGAAATTTTTCATCGATCGAAATAATATACATCGGTCGGAATTTTTTATCGACCAGAATAAAATCATCGATCGAAATAAAATACATCGGTCAAAATTTAATAAATAAATAAATATATAGTTTTTCAAAGCCATTTGCGAATTGAAGTAATTTTAAAGGACAAACAATATAATTGTGGTCTTAACTTTTTATTTGGAAAGGTAATTTTATATTGTCACTTTGCATTTTATATTTGATATGCTGGAGAAATAAACTTAAAAGGAGAATTTAATAAATTCTTAATATACATTCATTGTGTTGTGCCAAAAAGACTTTCGAAGTGTATCTTTTCAAATCTTTAAAGGTGTGGTAGGTAATCATATGCTTATTTCTTGTAAAGATGGGACCCACCCATCATATCTTTCAAGAGATAAAGATGGGTTTGCAGTCATCGCCAGTCATTTACGAAATTTGAATGCATGTTCCCATTGAAATTTTCTTTTTGATTTTCACTTTCCAATTTTGTTTGTCCTCCCTACTGTTTCTTCACC
Source organism: Excoecaria agallocha (assembly GCA_037975025.1). NCBI lineage: Eukaryota > Viridiplantae > Streptophyta > Magnoliopsida > Malpighiales > Euphorbiaceae > Excoecaria > Excoecaria agallocha. Next base: position 177,895 of record JBBPFJ010000103.1, on the reverse strand, counting down.
ATCACTTTTGTCCGGTGGCGGCATCTTCGGTGAGTTTGGTTGTCGTCCTTAACAGTGAGATCTATATGTATATACCCCCATTTTGTTTTTTTATATTAGATCTAAGGATTTTAGATCTAGGCCTTTCCTGTGGAATTGAGCTTAAGATATTTCAGATCTAGGCTTTTCTTGTGAGATCAAGCTCAAAATCTTTTAGAACCAAGCTTTCTTTGCTTGTTATTCTAGTTGAGGTGGTGGTTGTCATTCCATCTTTAGGCTTTAAGTCTTTCCTATTGCTAGGCCTCAGCGATGGACTGAATAGAAATGTAATTTCCACCATTAATTTACAGATAAAAAGAGCAAATATTGAGGCTAAAAATTTCTATGAGAAGCAGCTATAGAATGAACATCACTTTTCTTTGATTTTAGGTTGAATAGCTCAGCTTCGGTGTCATCTTTCAATGAAAGCATCAATTGATAAATCACAAAATTTCATAGAGTAGAAATCAATACCTAAACCAAGGGTGTGATATTTGATCAGAGGAGAGGCTTTGATGACCTGCAAAAAAGGAGACTAGCCTAATCCTGCCGAGTGTTAGTGCTCCGACACTCAAGTTAGTAGTCGGTGTATAAATAGAAAACTCAATAGAGAGAGTATGTAGAGTTAGAGAAAGAGAGAGCCTATAGAGAGAGAGACCTCCCCTATTATGTGTGTACCTGCCATATTTGTACCTTTGGATGTTAAACTTTTTGGGCCTTTGCTATCGGGCTTCTTCAGTTGGCCTTGGCCTTTAATAAGCCTTTGATAGGCTTAGACTCATAGCTCATGATTTTATTTTATGTATTATATCTTAAATGATACATCAGCCCGTTTGACGCTACAAATATTGTCCGCTTTGGGAATCAAACCCTCATAGTTTTATTCTTAGGGTGCTACCCCAAAAGGCTTCTGTAGGGAGAAGGTTTCCATGACCTTATAAGATCCATTTTTAGCTCATCTCCAACCGATGTAGGATAGGATAACACTATCACTATTTCAACCTCGAGAGAGGTTGACGAGGAGTAGCGCCTTGCTCTCAACAAAAGCACCAATGGTACACCGATCATTCTGTAAATTTTATCCACATTGGGAGTTATCCATTAGGAGTTACCGCTGTAGGAGTTACTCGGGAGTTATCCTCACGATTTTGTTTTTGGGGTGCTACCCTAAAAGGCCTCTAGAGGGGTCGAAGGGGAGCAACCCCTCGCCCTCAGCTGATACTACTTTCGTAGCTCAGACCCATTTGGCAGATATTATCCGCTTTGGGAATTAGCCCCTCACGAATTTGTTTCCAGTGGAAGGCCTCTGCAGGGAGAAGGTATCCACGATCTTATAAGATTCGCTTTCAGCTCATCTCTAACTGATGTGGGATAGGATAGTACTATCACTATTCCCACCTCGAGAGAGGTCGAAGGGGAGTAGTCCCTTGCTCTCAATAAAAGCACCAATGGTATACTGGTCGTTCTGCAGATATTGAGCCCCTTGCTCTCAATGAAAGTATCAATGGTACATCGACCATTCTGCAGATATTGTTCGCTTTGGGAGTTACCTATTGGGAGTTACTGCTGTGGGAGTTACCTTCATAGTTTTGCTTCTGGGATGCTACCCTAAAAGGCCTCTGGTGGGTGAAAGGGGAGAGCCCAGCCCAACACCATGCTTTCGTAGCTCAGCGAAGAGCACCAGACATTGTCCTCTCTGGGGAGTAGCCCTTTAAGGTTTTATTTCTCTAGTGGAAGAAGGCCTATGGTGCTTTCCACTGAGCTACGAAAATAGGGTGTTAGGCCAGGCTTTCCCCCTTCACCCACTAGAGGCCTTTTGGGGCAGCACTTCAGAAGCAAAACAGTGAGGGTAACTCCCAATAGGTAACTCCTAAAGTAGATAATATCTGCAGAATAGCCGGTATACCATTGGTACTTTCATTGAGAGCGAGAGGCTACTCTTTGTCGACCTCTCTCGGGGTGGAAATAATGATAGTGTTATTCTATCCCACATCGATTGAAAATGAGCTGAAAGAGGACCTTATAAGGCCGTGGATACCTTCTCCCTGTATAGGCCTTTTGGGGCAGCAGTCCAGAAGCAAAATCATGAGGGTAACTCCCAGGTAACTTCCACAGTGGTAACTCCCAATGGGTAACTCCTAAACTGGATAATATCTATAGAACAACAAGTGTACCATTGGTGCTTTCATTGAGAGCAAGGGGCTACTTCCTATCGACCTCTCTCAGGGTGGGATAGGATAGTACTATCAATTCCCTCCTCTCTCTCGCTGCCATCCCCTTCTCTTCTCCTTTCCTTCTCCTCTTTTCTCTCTCACTGCCTTTTCCCTCCTCTATCGTTGCCTTCTCCATCACCGGTACCTCCCCTTAAGCGATGCTATTAATCTCATTTTCGATGCCAAAACACAAGTAATTTGCTTTCTGTTTTTAAGTTAGAGATTATAAATGGTTTTCTCCGGCACCATTTCTACAACTGATCTTGGAAAAATTTTGGCTTGTATGCATGGTAAGCTTTTTGAGAAATTTTTTTTTTCAATTTTTTCCATAATTTGGCACTATATTATTTTCAAATCTCATATTTCTTACAGATTAATTGATTTTGAGGGTTTCCATCTATCTTTATACCATATTTTCTTATAATTATGTGCTGCTAATACATCTTAACAATTTTGCAATTATCATCCCTTTCTCCACCGTGTCTACCACACGCATTTCATTATTCCTTCATAACCATTTCCTTTCTCTTCTCAATTTCAAATTTCTCTGGTTGGAACCCTAGAATGGAGACAGAGACTACTGAATTAACCTTTCAAATAAGAGTTGAGATTGATACATCTGCCCCCTTTGAGTCTGTCAAGAAGGCTGTTACTTGATTTGGTAGAGTCGGTTACTAGAAATCGACTTTGACTCAGCATAAAGTTTTTGAAACTGACTCCGACTCAGCATAAAGTTTTTGAAACTGAGGTCCATCTCTATTTCTCTCTTTTTTAAATATGCTAATGTGGATTATTCTAGGTTCTATTTCTAATTCTGTATTATTCTAGGAAAACACTTCTTGTTTTTAACAAAAAATTATTGCTACATTTTCCCTTTTTGACTTGGCTTATTAATCTCACCAGGGTGCTTTACCATGGTATTATATTAGTTATAGTGAACTTACCTGTGTTTACATTCTCAATAGTTTAAAGTTCAAACTATTTTGACTGTGATTTTGGGATCTTAAATTTGAGATTTTGAAAAGCTATCAACTTTAGACACAACCTTTTTGTTTTTAAATATTTCAAAACTTGGAATTTTATGTATTATTTGATGAAGAACAAGTTCAAGGTTGTTATTAGATCATTTTTCTTAAACATGGTTATGACTTAAATAATGGTTACATTTCATTTAGTGAAGAAACCGTGTGAAATAAATGGGTCTAAACTTGAACCTATAATTTATGATCAAAAGATGCAATTCCTTGCCTCCACCCTGCTGCTGGTATTATCATTAACTTGAAATATATTGTTATAATATGTAAAAAAGAATGATCAATTTGAAAATTTAAATTGTAAATGCTCAATCAAGTACTTGTATTGTAACCTCACAAGCCATTTCCTTACCCGTGCCTGTATTAACGGAGTTTGTAGCTTGTGGTTTTTGTTGTTATTAAAACATGCAACATCTCTGTTAATGCTCAAATGTAGGACTAATTGTTTAAATAGCATGTAAGAATGCTAAAAAGTTGCATAGAAGTGATCTTTTAGGTAATTGAGCAGTAGTACTAAGGTAATGCCCAAAATACTAGTTTTTTGTAAATATAAATGGTGTTTCAAACTGTGGCACTTTATTAAGTTGGAGACATTTATACAAAACACATTAAGATAATACATATTAAAGTTTTATAACCTCTCTCTACTTAAAAACTACCAATTACTTTTAAAACAGGTACATATGTCATCATATGCATCTCAGGAGTTTGTTCAGATTTGCATTTTTCGTAGGGACCTATGGCTATGTCACAAGTCTTATAATGTTGTGAAGAAAGGTGATCTCATAAATTCCCAATTTAATTTTTTTCAATTATATTCCAAAAGCCTGTGCAATGTTTAGTTATTAAATAGATGCATGATTTATTGTGTACTGTAGGAATATTTATTTTGTTTTATTATTGTTGATGTGTAAAGTTAGGCAGTTAGTTTTGTTTCTTTTCATGTTAGTTTAGTATCAATACTCACAGCTGTTCAATTTTCTAGTTAAGTGAGAAACACGAGTTTTCTTTCAATATATTTTACTCTGATTTCTTCATGGTTTTGCTCTGATTTCTACATGGTATCAGAGCCATTGGGTTAGGGTTTTTTTGGTTTGATAAACTACCTGATCTACAATTTTTTGCTTCTATTTTATGAGATTTGTTTTTGCTTCTATTTTGCGAGATCTATTTTTTTTTATCAAATTTGTGGTTAAGAAATGGCAATCGATGAAGATGTTGGTACTGGAAATTCAACTTTTACTATTGAGTTCAATGAAGATCTACTGAAGCTTTATAGCTCCAATCATCCTAGTATGGTGCTTGTTACAACACCATTAACAGTTAATAATTTCCTAAGCTGGAGCATTTTGATCCTGAACTCTCTTGATGCAAAAGACATGTTAAGGTTCATTGATGGATCCATAACTACTCCTAGGATAAATATTCCTCATTACAAAAGATAGAAGAAGGTAGATTGCATGATAAAGTAATGGATACTGAACTCGATGAACAAAGAGTTAATAGATACCTTTAAATATTGTACTAGTTCAAAGAAACTTTGGGATGAGCTTGAAGAAAAATTTGGAGATAACAATAATACACTATAGATTTTGTCATATCTAAAGGGATATCGGTATGACTGAGCAAGGAAATAGTTCTATTACTACTTACTACTTAAAAATTCATAAGCTATGGGATAAAATAGCAAGATTACAGCCTATGTTGGTTTATACTTATGGAAGGTGTACTTATGACATGAAGAAGAAATTAGAAGAGATTGAATCTAGAATGAAGGTTTTACAATTCCTTATGGGATTGAATCAAGGATATGACAATATTAGGAGTCAGTTATTTGCTACAAATCCTTTGCCTAATAATAAGGTGTATTTTATGGTTCTTAGAATTGAGATGCAGAAACAAATACATATGATGGATACAGAGAATCTTGAAGCCTGTGCTATGTTATCTCGAAATGTAGTCAAAGAAAAGTAGAATGTTGGAAAATATGCAACCAGGAAGAGAGAGAATAGATGAAAGTCAGCCAAATTTTGTGATTATTGTAAGAATGAGGGATATGAAAGGGACACTTGTTTTAAACTACATGGGTATCCTGACTGGTATAAAGAACTTAAGGAGAAAAGAGGAAATGACAAAGGCAAGGGCAAACATGTTAACCTGGTAGAGTCATCTTTTGATGAAGTTGATAATGGTATGCAACAAAATACTCATCAAACATTGACTGAGTTGATTCAACAAGAGTTGAATAAAATTCTCAAAGGAAAGCAGCGTATAACACATGAACTCTATTCAGGCAGAATATACAAGTATGTCTGCAGTGGTGTCCTTTTCTTTTAAAAATAAACAAAGTGGTCTGTAGAATTGGGTAGTTGACTTGAGAGCAACAACACATATTTGTGTTGACAAAGCTTTATTTGATAAGTTACGTGATGTTACACGGATCACAAAAGTTTATATGCCTAATGGAGTTGTTGCAGAGCTTCATAGCTCCAATCATCTTGGTATGGTGCTTATTACAATGCCATTAACAGTTAATAATTTCCTAAGCTGGAGCATTTCGATCCTGAACTCTCTTGAGCCGAAAGTCAAGTTAGGATTTGTTGATGAATCCCTAACTGCTCCTGGGATAAATAATCCTCAGTATAGAAGATGGAGGAAGGTAGATTGCATGATAGAGTAATGGATATTGAATTCGATGAACAAAGAGTTAGCAGATACCTTTGTATATTGTACTAGTTCAAAGACATTTTGGGATGAGCTTGAAGAAAGATTTGGAGATAACAATAATACACTACAGATTTACCAGATCCAGAGGGATATTGGTATGACTGAGCAAGGAAATATTCTATTACTACTTACTACTTAAAAATTCATAAGCTATGGGATAAAATGGCAAGATTACAGCCTATGCCGATTTATACTTGTGGAAGGTGTACATGTGACATGAAGAAGAAATTGGAAGAAACTGAGTTTAGAATGAAGGTTTGTCAATTCCTTATGGGATTGAATAAGGGATATGACAATATTAGGAGTCAGTTGTTAGCCACAGATCCTTTGCCTAATGTCAATAAGGTGTATTCTATGGTTCTCAGAATTAAGAGGCAAAAACAAATGCATATGATGAATACAAAGAATCTTAAAGCCTGTGCTATGTTGTCTCGAAATGTAGCAGGAGAGAAGCGAAATGCTAGAAAATATGCAACCAGGAAGAGAGAGAATAGATACAAGTCAGACAAATTTTGTGATTATTGTAAGAACAAGGGATATGAAAGGGACACTTGTTTTAAATTGCATGGGTACCCTGACTTGTATAAAGAACTTAAGGAGAAAAGAAGAAATGACAAAGGCAAGGGCAAACATGTTAACTTGGCAGAGTCATCTTTTGATGAAGTTGACAATGGTATGTAGTAAAATACTCATCAAACATTGACCGAGTTGATTCAACAGGAGTTGACTAAAGTTCTCAAAGGAAAACAGCTAGTGGATAGTCAACATATGAACTCTATTTAGGCAGAATATGCAAGTATTCTGCAGTGGCGTCCTTTTCTTTTAAAAATAAACAAAGTGGTCTGTAGAATTGGGTAATTGACTCGAGAGCAACTACACATATTTGTGTTGACAAAGCTTTATTTGATAAGTTACATGATGTTACACGGATCACAAAAGTTTATATGCCTAATGGAGTTATTGCAGAACTCCATAAGCAAGGAATTATAAAGCTTAATCCTCACTTGCTGCTAGAAAATATGCTTTATATGCCAAGGTTTAAACATAATATGTTATCTGTGAGCAAATTAACCATCTCTTCTACTACTAAATGCACCTTTTACCCTACCTATTGCCTTTTACAGAACCTAAAGACTGAAAAGATCTTAGCAATAGGCAAAGTTCTTAACAGTCTTTATTTTTTTAACAGTAATTCTTTTCTTTTTCCCAATTCATCACATGATGACCTTGTCAAGGCAGATAATTCTAACATATATCTAGTAAATAAAACCACTGTGAAACAGAATGTTTGGCATAAAAGGTTAGGTTGTCCCTCCATGGTTGTAATGAAACATTTATCCTTGGTTGACAACACTAATAAAGTTGTTCCTAGCTCTGAATAAGTGATGTTTGTCCTTTAGATAAACAAACACGATAGCAATTTCCTTCTAGCAGCATTCAAACTTCAGCTCCTTTTGAGTTGAAACATACAGATATTTGGGGACCCTATAGAACACAATCTATTTTTAGTGCTTATTATTTGTTTGACTATAGTGGATGATTATAATAGGGTTACATGGATTTATTTGATGCATTTCAAGTCTCAAACATGTGGCATTTTGTCTAATTTTTTGCTCATGGTTAAGACTCAATTTTATGCTAAGCTTAAGGTATTGCGGTTCGACAACGTTATCGAATTTCTTGCTCATAATTGTCAACATTTGTTACAGCAACATGGTATTATACATCATCGAAGCACATCCTATACACCTCAATAGAATGGTGTAGTTGAGAGAAAGCACATATAGATTTTGCAGATTGCTCGGGCATTATTGTTGCAAACTTTTTTGCCCAAAAGGTTTTGGTGCTATAGCATTCTCCATGCTACTTATCTAAGCAATAGATTACCTTCTGTTATTTTGAAGTGGGCTACACCATATCAGCTTTTATATAGGAAAATTCCAACTTATCATGACTTGAAAGTTTTCGGTTGTCTTTGTTATTGTTCAAATGTGAAACCAAGAAAAGATAAGTTTGATAGGAGAGAAGATAAGTGTGTGCATCTTGGTGTAGCCTCTGGTCAAAAGGCTTCCAAAGTTTATAGTTTATTTTCTAATCAATGTTATACATCTAGAGATGTAACATTCTTTAAGGATATTTTTCCTTTCTTTGTAGTTGCTCTACGTATGGATCATTCTTTTCCTTTGGTTCCATTTGGTGATGATAGTATTCATGAGTATGTGTCTTCACCAAATGTTGCTGATCATGTTGATGATGGCGTTGTTCAGTCTAACTTTTCACTGAATGATGTTGATGTTATTATAGAGCCTGTTTCATCTCTTCCTGATACACGTGATTCTACTGCTATTGACGTTGAAGTGCCAGTAGTTCGATGCAGTAGCCTTGTGAAGCATACTCCTACTTGGTTAGCTGATTTTGTGGTGAATGCAGTTCCTATTACTACAACAGATTCTTCTATTAAGAATTCTTCTATTAAGAATTTTTGGTTGTCTTACTACAAATTATCAATGTTTTCTTACCAATATTTATCAAGTTTGAGAACCAAGATGTTATGCAGAAGCTATAGGCAATTTACATTGGGAAAAGGCTATGCGTGATAAGTCAGAAGCTTTAGACTGGAATTATACCTGGGATTTGGTTGATCTTTCTTTGGGAAAGAAAACAATTGGCTCTAAGTGGGTTTACAAGGTAAAACTCAAACTGGATGGAACCATTGATAGATATAAGGCCAGATTGATTGCCAAAGGGTATAACTAGGTGGAAGGTCTTGATTTTATTTAAAGTTTTTTCTCCTGTAATTAAGATAGTTATTTTTTGGATTGTTTTAGCATTGGCAGTTGTTAACCATTGGTATTTGCATCAATTAGATGTTAATAATGCTTTTCTCCATGGTTATATTGATGAAGATTTATATATGAAAGTTCCTGATGGTTATTCACGTGCAGTATATGGGTAAGTGTGCAAACTTCGAAAGTCTTTATATGGGATCAAACAAGCTTTCCAACAGTGGAATGTGGAATTAACTTCCAAGTTGTTTGCCTATGGTTTATTCAATCTCAGTGTGATCATTGTTTGTTTGTTCTTACTCGTCAAGGACATTCACTTATTATTTTGGTGTATGTTGATGATTTTTTTGTTGACTAGTGATTCAGATGATGAACTTTAATGTTTTAAGGATTACCTTGATGACCAATTTACCATTAAGGATATTGGTCAAGCTAAATACTTTCTAGGTGTTGAAATTGCAAGGAGTCTTTATGGTATTTTTATTAATCAATGGAAGTATGTGCTTGACCTTATTAGTGATGTTAGCTTGATGGGAGCTAAATCTATTTTTACCCCAATGCAAAAGGGTGTTGATTTTTCAACATATTCGGAAGAGTCTTTTGGTGATGTGTCCATGTATCGCTAGGTTGTTGGTCATCTTCTTTATTTGAGTTTTACACGACCAGATATTACCTTTACTATTCATCATTTCTCTCAATTTGTTAACTCTACTCGTACTACTCACTGGCAAGACATGTTGCATTTGTTGAAGTATTTGAAGGGGTGTGTTTCATTGGGTTTATTCTTTCCTGCTCAAAGTACTCTTCAACTTATAGCTTATTGTGATTTCTGATTAGGCTACTTGTTCTGATACTCGTAAATCGATTACTGGTTATTGTGTTTACTTGGGTAATTCTCTAATTTCGTGGAAATCAAAGAAATAACAAACTATCTCTAAGTCATCTGACGAGGTTGAATATCGATGCATGGCTATGACAGTTTGTGAACTTTAATGGATTAGTTACCTACTTAAGGATCTTCATCTTTCTGTGTCTCAACTAATTCCTCTTTACTATGATAACAAAGCAGCCCTTCATATTGATGTTAATCCTATGTTTCATGAGAGGACTAAATACATTGAGATTGATTGTCATATTGTTTATGAACAGGTTAAACACGAGTTCATTTCTCCTACACATGTCTCTTCTCCTTTTCAAGTAGCTAATTTGTTCATCAAGGCTCTTCCTGCTCCTCTTTTCACCAAACTTAGTTACAAGCTAGGCATGATGATCTTTACCAAGCTCCAGCTTGAGGGGGGCTGTAGGAATATTTATTTTGTTTTATTATTATTGATGTGTAAAGTTGTTGATGTGTAAAGTTAGGTAGTTAGTTTTGTTTCTTTTCGTGTTAGCTTAGTATAAATACTCACAGCTGTTCATTTTTCCAGTTAAGTGAGAAACACAAGTTCTTTCACTCTGTTTTACTCTGATTTCTTCATGGTTTTGCTCTGATTTCTACATGTACATATCAAATGTCTAATTCTTTAATGTTTCCTTTTTATATATATGTACATTTTTTCCTAATGGTGCTATAATTTTTATCTAAGTTGGTGTGTCCTTATCTTTCATATCCATCATTTTATTTTACTTATTTAACTATAACGTAATCCTTCCACATTTCACATTTTCCATTTTAGTTTGCCTCCTATACATATTTAGCTATTTTATACCGGGTGATTGTTATTCATTCTTTATCTTTTATTTTTTTTCTAAATTTACAGTTTTAAACTAAAAATTGTGAATGGGTTATAAAAGATAAGGACTCAACTTTTGTTTAGGAAAAGATAGTGATGTAAAAAATAGCAATAGAAATATTTTTCCATTGTTAAATTAAGCAACAAAAATTAATTTTGTTGGTAAAAATTAGCAACAATCAAATCTGTAATCACTCTTTTTACTGCAAATTTTTGCTGTTAAATTTGATTAACAATGGAAAATTAACAATTTTCGTTGCTAATTGAGTATTTTCTTATAGCATATGAAAAATAATGAAAATGGTAAAAATAAATAGTTGCCTTCGAAAATATGAAAAATAATGTAAAAAATTAATAAATTTTAATATAAAAAATAATGAAAAAATTAAAAAAGGAAATTAGTTGCCTTAGGATCCGAACCCGTATACTTAGGGGTAATTGAGGCCACTTCTGCCGTCAAGTTACAGTTCATCTTTCAAATTTACTCTATATAATTTTCTAATTGAACAAATGTTCAAAATTAAAAAAAAACATGGTATCAATCGAATTTGATCCCGTGACATAGGATTGGGAGTGTTCACAATTGCCATTAAGACACAACTTAGAATTCATTACTTTTAATCAACATGTTTACTATATCTTAGAGAAAAAAAAAGGCTTGATCTCAGGATTCAAAGCCCGTGACATTTTGCTGAGAAATGTTGCGCAAAAAGAGTTTTGCCATTTGGCCACGGAACTGATTTGAAAATAATTATTAAAGATATTGATAATATTGTTTCCAAATTGGTCTGGTGTCAAAGCTCCATGGGTTCCACTTTTGATCCCACAACCTGCTGTTGCGGGACTGGAAAAGACCCTAGTTTTCCAAATCATTTGTGAAACATTTCAATTTTCAAATTCTTTTTTTTAAACATTATTTAAATAAAAGTCCCTTAATTTTGTGCATAAAACATTTTCAAATATTTAAAATTAGAGCAGATAATAGATACATCAGATATGTTAGGGCATTGCCATAAGCACCATTCAATTCCAACTGAATGAAATCACCTGTTGCATAAAAACACATTTTACAGAAAATCTATATCTTATTATTGGAGTTTGAACCTAACATAAACACAGAAAATGTGATGATTACACATTTAATTTATTGAAACTAAAGTAACGAATGAACTGGACGAATTTGATCCATGCTGAAGACATTTGTGGTTAAGTTGAACCAGAGGAACAACCATCTAAAATGCCACTGAACACCATACCAATAGATGTAAACAAAGCCCTGCCGCTCTCCATGGAGATGGAAAGTAAAAGCTTTGTAGGAAATGATCATGCAAATGAAGTACCATATGAAAGAAACAGAGTTATGATTTCCCTTATCCATAAGCAAGAAGAAATTGAAGTGAATTGAAGAATGTTATGTCAAGGAAGCTAATGACGAGGTAAAAGAGAACAACAAAGAACAAAATAAACATCGTCAAATGGTGTGAGTATAAGCAAAGATGGGAACATGTTGCGTGCCTACAAATAATTTCTAAAGCACTTTTAGGAAATGTTGTATATTTTTGTTATATATTTAGTATTTACAATAGAAGTCTAGTTAAACTGGTTGAAGTAACACGTTAAGTAACTAATCTTTCTTTATTATTTAAGCCTTAAAGTAACTTAAAATTAATTGAAGGTCAAAAAAACATATATAATGATGACAGGTGAAATACACAGCTAGCTCCTTACGATCACCTGCAATAACAGACAATGGACCGGTGGGTTTCCGACAAGCGAGCCTCCGATGGTCAAGTTAGAATTTTTGAGTAAGAGAGTAAGAATTCTTTTGCAAGAAAAAGTTGAGTAACTATTTCATATACCTGTTTTTCCTCTTTTTATAGGGGAACTAACACCTTTTTAGGAGATAATGGGAGAAGTTTCCCATTTTTTCAGCCACTAACCCATTTTCGACGGTTCTCGAGCAAAACTGTCTGTCCAACGTGATGGAGTTGTTTTCGGGACAAGTTGGTTACCGATCTATAGCTCGGCTATAGATGGCTGAAGAGTTAAACCTTTGGTCGGTTCGTCGGGCCCTCCTTCGACCAAGTGTTTGGTATACATGGAACCACTAAACTGGTTCGTGAGTCCGGCTGTTATCATAAGTCCCCCCCGGTGGGTGACATTTATGTCGACAGCTGGTCGATAAGTGGCGAATAAGTTTATGTAATACCGTCGGATCAGAGCTCATGGCGACTGAGCCGAATGAGCTGATTATGGCGATTCGAGGTCTTAGTACTTACAGAGCTTTGATCTAGAGTTCGATGTCAAAGATCAGCACACTTACCTTGTTCTGGTGTAGGGGGCTTGCCTCTAGGGGTGCCCTGCCATACGCGATTTGACAGGATGACGTTAGTTTTCACGCATGCATTTATTGGAGAACACTTATGGCTCCTTATTTTATTGGGTGTAACGGCTATTTTACCGTGTGTAACGACTGGGGGTGTCTCGATTAGGGTGTACCGCCTTAAATGCATTACCCTAAGTGCAGATCGATCGCCACGTGTACGGCCCGGATTCATCATAGCTTCCTATATAAACCTTCTTTGAATTCCCATTTCCCTTTCATTTTTCGCCCATTTCACTCTGTTTCTTCTTTCTTTTGAGCTCATCGTCTTGGAGCTTTGAAGTTTTTATTCTCTTCTTGCAATCTTTCGCCCATTTTTATCAGGTTTGTCCTCCATCTCCCCTCCTTATTCTTTATTTTTTCTTTTAACTCTTTAGCCATGAGTTCGGAGACCGCTTTAAGTGAAGGAGTTGGAAATAGTGGGGATGCTCCCAGTGGTAGTGTCCTAGGCTCATAGGTGTTTTACTTCGGGTGAGGGAGTTCAGCCTGTTGATTTAGGCCAACTAAGGATAAGGAGCTCGGTTCGCTCCTAGCCCAATTAACTTCTGAATCAAACTATTTTGCCAGTAAACCCAGCACCTCGCAAAGGGCGAACACGAAATTTTCTAACAAGAGGAAAACTGCCATTTACGAGGCGCAATTGGAGGCCAACGTCCGCCTGCCTTTGATGAGCTTCGAGGTGAGTGTGCTGAGGTATTTCAATATGGCTATAGGATAGCTCCACCCCAATGCTTAGCAAACCCTTACCGCTCTTCAAATTTGGGCCATGGAACAAGGTATAGAGCTCACTTTAAACATGTTCTGAGCAAGCCACGTGGTCGGTCTTCGGGCTGGTACCAAAGACCACAATTACATACAAGCTCGGTCCTGGTTATAAGGTGTCTACTGGGAACCCGAAGTCCTTAAAGAAGTGGAAGGATTGGTTCTTTCTAGTGGAGAGAATGCGGGCTGACCTTCAAGTATGCACAACTTTGGGGAGGTACACAAATCATAAAGATAGGAACTTGTGGCTCTCCGATGAAGAGGAGTTAATTTTATCTCGTCGAAGGGAACTGTCCCGGGACAAGTGAGACTTAAAGAATTTATGGATCCTTACAGTTTGAAATTGTTTCCTTGTCGAAAAAAAGGTAATGTTCGCTGTTTTCATATTTCATGATACTAATGCCTTGTTTTAATTTGTAAATATGAGGAAAATGAGCTGAGCTACCGAGATCATAAGGGCAAAGAGGCAAAAGCTCGTCGAAGCTTCTCCGAGCGCACCCATTGTTGTCGAAGAAGTGGTGTCTACTCCCCCTCCGGAGGCTCAGCCAGTGACCATAGCTGCTAAAGTTATGCAAACCCCAGTTGTTCAGGTTAGGCTTGCTGCACCATCCGAGCCACAAGGCCAGGCTGAGAGAGAGCCAAAAGAACTTTGGTGCATACTCAACGATATTTACAAGTTCTGGGAGGCAAAGGGGGATAAATATTCCTCCAATGACATGGACTTCTGCACCTTTGTGCACATGGCTTCTTGCGTGCCTATGAAGGTCGGTCCCCTCATCTCACCGAATGCACTTGGCCGAGCACCTAAAGAGGCATCAGGTTGAGGTAAGTAGTTTCAACTTATTGATGATGTTTGTCTATTGAATAGTGCTTACTTTTTTCTGTGTTTTGCAGAGATCTCAATTGATCGGCGCTACTATCGCGAAGATGAATGACCTCATCTCCAAGCATCGATGAGTCGATTCCAACTTCGGTGCTCTGCGATCGAAGATGGGAAAAATCGAAGAAAAGGCTTGAAAGGCTCAAGAGCTGGCCGAGGAGAATGCTAGGAAAGTGGCTGAGCTGGAGGCCGCTCTAAATCGGGAAAAAGAGTCCAATTCTACTCTCCAAGCTGAGAACGAACAGCTCAAGCGAAAAGAGGCCGAGTATGAGAACAAAGAAGCCGAGCAGGAGGAGAAAGAGCCCAAGATATTGGTTGAGAAATGCATGGCATTTAGTGCCAAGATAACTTCTGCTGTAAAAGGGAAATATCCCAACTCGACCTGTCCTTCCTAGATGATGTGTATCCAGATGAGGACTAGCCTCTTGTAATGCCTTTTTTTATCGTAATAAAAATTTGAACTATTTCTCTACTTTTCGTGTTTAATGTTTGTGATTCATGTTCTGTTTACTTTCCTAAGAACGTTGGTACAGACAAAATATTTGTGTGTGGAAAGGTGAGTGGTGAGCTTGAATGCAAAACCGAGCTTGATTAATTAAATAAAGAAATTTCCCAGTAAAAGAGCTATATAAATAATGAGTTTGCTACGACACATACCTTGCATTTGAAACTTCTGTGCCAGGTATTTGAAGTGCTAAACTGGAATTTGCCTTAGGGTTGTGTAGTCAATGTACTTAGAGAGATTTGCAGACACATGCTCAAAGAGGTTGCCTATCTGCCTGGGCGAGGATGCTCGATTATCAACCACGAATGTTTTTTCCCCTGGACCAAGTGTTGTGTGGTAGCATTCGCCGGACTCCTTTTTTGGTGTGATTCTGTCATGGCATGATTAGTTCATCAAGTTATTTGGCGATGTGTGCCGAACATTATTATAGGTTCGGGCAATTTTGGCAATGAGGCTGAGCCCTTTCCATAATTATAGTTAGCTTTGTAAGTTAAGTTTTGCGGCGTATGGTGCCGAACTTAATTTAGTGATAGGGCGATTTTGGCGAAGATGTCGAGGCCCTTAACCATAGGCATAGTTAGTCTTGTAAGTTATTAAGTTTTGCGGCTTATGGTGCCAAACTTAATTTAGTGATAGGGCGATTTTGGCGAAGATGTCGAGCCCCTTAACCATAGGCGTATTTAGCTTTGTAAGTTATTAAGTTTTGTGGCGTATGGTTCCAAACTTAATTTAGTGATAGGGCAATTTTGGCAAAGATGCCGAGCCCCTTAACCATAGGAATATTTATCCTTGTAAGTTAGTAAGTTTTACGGCGTATGGTGTCGAACTTACTTTAGTGATAGGGCGTTAATGGCGAAGATGTCAAGCCTGCAGACATATCCTAGTATAAAATTTGCTAAGTATTTTAAACAAAATATGTCATTCATTAAACTTATGTCCGGCAGGCAGAAACATCCGCCGGACTTACATTGAGGCCAGAATATCATGGCAGCAACTTGCAATAGAAATAAAGAAACTACAAAAATGACGAACAAAAATTAAAAATGATAAAATGAGAATTAGTACAAGATATGGCATGATGAGTGCTGAGCTACTGATAATATGGTTTGAGGTTGAGTTCGTTCCAGGAGTACGAGAGTCATTTGCCCGCGAAATCTTCTAGCCTGTATGCTCCATTTTGGCTCACTTCCTGAATAATATATGGCCCTTCCCAGTTGGGATCCAGCTTGCCTACTCTTGCCGCCATTTGAGTAGACACCACCTTTTTCAGTACCATTTGTCCGACTCGAAAAGACCTCGGCCTGATCCTGTAGTTGTGATAAGCCGCCATGCGCTGCTTGTATGCTGCGGAGCATATCTGGGTGTACTCCCTGCTTTCTTCGAGCCGATCTAAGTTATACAATAGACTGGCGCAACTCTCTGTGTTAGGAGAAGATGTTCGGACACCTCGAACTCCTATCTCGCAGGGAATGACTACTTTAGTACCATATGTAAGTGCGAAGGGTGTTAACCCTATTGCTGCCCAAGGCGATGTCCAGTAGGCCCATAACACATTGTTAAGCTCTTCGGTCCATAAGCCTTTGGCATCTTTAAGCCATTTCTTGAGTCTGGATAAGATAGTTTTGTTTGTCACTTCGGTCATTCCATTGGATTGCGGATGATAAACTAAAGTGAAATTCAACTGGGTCTCAGTTCTGAGCAAAAGTTCTTGAAAGCCTGACAATCAAACTATTTGACATTGTCAGATATAATTGAGTGGGGGATACCAAACCTTGTTATAATATTCTTATTCAAGAACTTAATGACATTCGCCAGTGTAATGGTTGAAAGTGGCTCAGCTTTCACCTATTTGGTAAAGTGGTCCACCGCTACCACCAAGAACCGCCGCTATCCTTTTGCTCAGGGGAAAGGGTCTAGTATGTCAATCCCCCACTGGATGAAAGGCCATGGGCTATGGATTGGATTCTACTTTGCCAAGCTCTGGTGTGGAATGTTTGCGAACCTTTGGCATTTGTCGCATATTTGCACTAGAGCCTTCACATCAGCCTCCATGGTTGGCCAATAATACCCCTGTAAGATAGCTTTATGAGCTATGGCCTGTGTGCCTTTGTGGGCTCCGTAGATTCCTTTATTAATTTCTCTAAGGATATAATCCCCTTCTTCATTGCTCACACATAAAGCCCAAGGATTGGAGAAAGATCTCCTGTAAAGCTTATCATCCATCACAACATATAAGCTCAATTTTTAAACTATTTTATGGGCCTGGGCTCATTCCTCTGGCAGAGTTCCCGACATTAAGTATTGATAAATAGGTAAGCGCTAACCCTCCATTGGCTCCTAAACTTGAACCTGATAGGTTTCATAGGTTAGGCGTGAGATGATAATAGAAATGATGTCTGTATTGTCCATCGGGCTGTTGAGACTAGCTTTCTTTGCTAGAGTATCTGCCTCCGTATTCTCCCCCTTGGGTATCTGAGTGATAGACAAAGCTCCCCCTTTTTCCTCCAACTTGGCCAACAAGGTAGAAGTTAGCTCTTTGTAGCAGATCATGGAACGATCTTTAGCTTCAAAGTTTCCCTTCAGTTGACTGACCACCAGTTGGGAATCTGAGAATATCTCTAAGATGTCCGGCTTCACTTCTATTACCAACTGCAGCCCGTAGCACAGGGCCTCGTATTTTGCCACGTTGTTGGAAGCTGGAAAGGTCAGGTGGGCCACAGCTCGAATTCAAACTATCAGCGGGCTCATCAAACGTACTCCGACCCCTGCTCCTTCCGAACTTGAGGCCCCATCAACATACAACTTCCATAATACTTTCTCTGGTCTGGGAACTGATTCATACAGCTCAGCCACAAAGTCTGCTAGCACCTGTTCTTTCATGGATGTTTGTGGCTCATACCGAACATCAAATTCCCCTAAGCGAGCGGCCCACTTAGTCAATCGGCCCGACCATTCTGGCCTCTGTAACACCTTCCTTAAGTTTGAGTTTGTGCGCACCGCAATCATGTGTGCCTAAAAGTACGGACGAAGCTTGATTGTTGTTGCAATGAGTGCAAGGGCCAGCTACTCTAGGATAGGATAATTTAGTTCGGCCCCCCAAAGTACTTTGCTCGTGTAGTAAATGGGAAATTGTTGGCCCTCCTCTTCTTGGACCAATACCAAACCTACTGCACCAGCAGAGACAAATAAATAGATGTATAGAACCTCACCAGCTAGTGGCCTGCTGAGCAGTGGCAGGATTGAGAGGAACTGCTTCAAGGCCTGGAATGCTTGCTGGTATTCTTATGTCCAACTAAAGTTCTTTAGGTTCTTGATTTCTCTGTAGAAGGGCAAGCATCGTTTGGTTGAGCAAGATATAAACCTACCTAAAGTTGTTATCCTTCCATTCAATCTCTGTACTTCCTGAACTATTTTAGGCGGGTCCATGGTCATAATTTCTTTGATCTTCTCCAGATTTGCCTCAATTCCCCGCTTAGATATCATAAAGCCAAGGAATTTTGCGGACTGTACCCCAAAGGCACATTTCTCGGGGTTTAGCTTTAAGCCTGATTCCCGAAGTCTGTGAAAGGTCTCTTTCAGCTCGGTGCACATGTCCGTTGAAGCTCGGCTCTTAACGATCATGTCATCCACATAGATCTCCATATTTCTTCCTTACTGCTCGGCAAACAACTTATTCATCAACCTTTGGTAGGTGGCCCCTGCGTTCTTCAATCTAAATGGCATGACCCAATAACAGTAAGTTCCTCTGTGAGTGACGAACGCTATTTTTTCTTCATCCAATAGGGCCATCGGGATTTGATGGTATCCCGTCGAGGCATCAAGGAAGGCATACTCCTCGAATCCTGCCGTTGAGTCCACTAGTGTGTCGATGTTCAGCAGCGGATAGCAGTCCTTCAAGCATGCTTTGTTAAGATCGATGAAATTAACACACATTCTCCATCTTTCACTACTCTTTCGAATAAGTACGACGTTGGCCAACCAGTCCAGATAGAATATCTCCCTGATGAAATTGCTTTCTAGCAAAGTTGCGGTCTCTTGTTCAATGGCCAACTGTCTCTCAGGGGTTTGATTCCTCTTCTTTTGTTTTACTGGCTTGCACTCTGACCGAACCTTTAACGAGTGAACAATTAAGCCTTTCTTAACCCCCTAGATATCTGAGGTTTGCAAGGCAAAAACATCGACGAACTCCCTGAGGGTTGAGAGTAGAGCTTCTTTCTCCGCCCCCGTCTTTCCAGTCGATATCTGAACGTTCTTTCTTGGCTCTAGTTCGACTACTTGTAGCACTTCTGCCAGCTCAGCCCATCGTTCCTCCTTCTCTGGTACATCTATTGTGTCAAGGGGCAGGCCCTGATTGGCCCTTCTGAGTATGGTCAAATACGTCTCCCGAGCAATTTTCTGATTCCCTCTCAAAATGGCCACTCTGTCATCTGTGGGGATCTTAAGCACTAGGTTTTTCATAGAAACACAGGCATCCATCTCGGACAGTAGAGGTCAACCAAATATCACATTGTAAGACAGCAAAATATCAACCACCATGAAATCTGCTCGGCAAGCACAAACCACCGCATCATCTCCGAGTTACACAGGTAGATTTGTTAGGCCCTCTACCTAGACAGGCTTTCTGGACAAACCAATAAGAGGGACGCCTACTTCCTCAAGCCTATGGTCTGACATCCCAAATGCTATGTATGCCTGGGCTGTTATAAGGTTGACCGCACTTCCTGTGTCGACCAGTATTCGCTGGACTAGAAAGTCTTAAATGAATGCTTTAACAACTAGAGCATCCGTGTGTGGGTGTCGAACATATGCCCCATCGTCCGACATAAATTAGATTATATTTGTGGCCGTGCTTATCCCCCGCCAGATGGACATAACCTTCTTGGACTTCCTCTTTCAAGAATGGTCCCATTGCTCACCCCTAGCACTCATATGTATGACCCCAATGGGTGGTCCCCTTCCACCGTTGGTTTTGTTCCTGTTCGGTTGAGGAGATGGTGACCTCTATCTTTTCCCTCTCTCGTCTTGCTTGGTGAAATGAGCAAGGGTACCTTTCTGAATTAGGTGCTCAATTTCATGCTTGAGTTGCCTGCACTCATCGGTCTCGTGGCCTTTGTCTCGTGAAATGAGCAAGGGTACCTTTCTGAATTAGGTGCTCAATTCCATAATTACACATTCAATTTCATAATTAGTTTTTCCATGCGTAATAGGTCATTACATGTTTTTACTTACTTTCCATGTTTAACATAATTGAGAAAATAATACCATAACACTAACCATTCATTTATCTTTCAACTTAAAATCTTATAACTAGCTCAATTTGTTAAAGAAAAAAATATATAAATTCGGCAGTCATGTACCATTTAAGGTCAAATTTCAGTGTTTTTCCTCTATTATGCTCATTGGACCGATTGTCGGAGCCTTGCTAGAGATGCACCAATGCTGTCCACTTATAGCTGGAATCATCGGTAGCCACCTAGTGGTGTTCACGTGCTCCAACACCTCCCTATTTGATTAGAAATTGCCCTTGAACTGTCGGTTGCCTCCCTCTTCGTTCTGCTCGTGGTCGGAGAGTAAGAAGGAGCAGAGGTTAAATGAAAGATTGCCTCACCCTTGTGAACTCATCAGTGGTATTCGTGTTGTCATGTGTCGCCATGGATCACCGAAGAGGATGAAGAAAGCTTTCGCTTAAAAAGATGAATTGGGGAAAGGAGAAGGTGTTAGACGTCGTAGGTACTGGAGGGACCAGCAATTGGGAAACGGTGGTGGCAAAACAACCGTCGGTGATGGAGCAATTGGCATGATGCCACCGATCGGTGGGAAGTCCGACCTACGTTCTCCTTTTCCCGATCCTCCCTCCCTCTTATCTCTTATTTTTCTTTTCTTTTTTTAATATTATTTCTTTAGTAAATTTATGGCCATGATGATTTCATCTAGAAAACTCCATGGACTTGTTTCAATTGCAATTATTATTATTATTATTATTATTATTATTATTATTATTTATTTTAATATTTTATTTGTTACTAAAGGTATTTTAATTAAAAATACTAATTCATAAGCCTAAAAATGATGCTTACGCATATCTTATCCTCAATAAATTAACCCTTACAAATCAGTATCAAAAGTATTATTTGAATATTAAAAATATTCTCAGGCCACCCGAGTTTTGGGGCATTACATATTGGTCAAAAAATTATACCATATTTGATGTTGGCTGGATTTTTTGGAGCGTTTCTGGTTGATGCAATGCATGACAATGTGAATTTGGTGATTGTATTTGTAGAGAGATGGAAATCGAATATACACTTTTCACGTTGTAGTTGGTGAAATGACCATCATGCTGTAAGATATTGATATACTGATCGATATATCTATTGAAAGACATACAGTAACCGGTCATATGCAATATAATTGGAAAGATTCTTTGCCAATAACTTTTAGGAAAATTACCACTTGAGAATGTTATCAAATGCCATTCAATTAAAATGACATGGTTATAAAGAATTTTTTATTCTTTGTCGGCCGATGCTACTGAGTACCAAATTTAATAGTTCACCCGTGCATGGATATTGTGTTGTATCGGTGGATTGTTGTGTCCGTCACAATCAAACAATTATATCCAATTATATTATTTTTAATTAATGTTTGTCCATATTTATATGTTGTACTTATAAAATAAAACAACTAAAATTGAGATCTAAATAATAATTTATCTCATTTGAATTATAAAATAACTCCAACAAAAATAATAAAATTTTTAAAATTTTAAATACTAAAACAATTAATAATAACCAAAAAAGATAATAATTGCCACTTTTTACACAAATCACATATATTAGGGTAATAATTGATTTTACGAATTATATAATAAAAAATATCGATTACTTATTATATATTATTATTACACAAACTTAAATTACAAAATATCATCGCACATTATCATCACGCATGCTTAAATTAGATAATATTATTATACAATATTAGTACAAAATATGTTTACATTTTCATTAACACAAGCCCATAATTTTGAACTTACATTCTAATGAATATAATATTTAAGTCACTCATTGTAGTATCACTTACAATAAAGGTTTTGCTCAACAAGAATCGTATCTCTAATTTTTAACACAAATTTTCTCCACTAATTTTTATTACATCTTTTACAAATATCATAAAAAATTTCTCATATTTTGTTAGATGATCACTATTCCAAATTTTTATTACAGATTTCAAATAAAATATTGGTATAATTGTCATGCAAAGCACATCCACCATCTTTGCTTCCATCATTGGATATCCTTTTATTATAATTTCTTGTAATATTTTACTTATTATAATAATATGATCGAATATTGTTATGCCATTTTCAATTTGCCATTTGCACATATCATTCCATTTTTGGGTGACGATTTCCTTTGAAATATCACTCATCATGGCTCTTGCAGCTAAGTACGTGTACACCATCTATTGTATAAACTTAATAAAAAAATTATATTACAAATCAAAATTTGTTATTTTTTTTAATCATTATTTTATAAAGTTAAATTTATTCATATCATTTTACCAAAATTTTAAAATATTACGGTATAATAACATAACATTTTTGTTTAAAATTTTTTTATATGAATTCATAAATAAATAAATAGACTGTAAGTGAAATAATACTTACCTTTAAGAATATGACAGTTGTGACTTTTTTATTTGCTCACTTTATACCTTAATTGATACATGTAATTTATCAAATCAAATAAAAATTAAATTTACGCTAATACAATACAATTTAAAATTAAATAAATCAAATTAAATAAAATTTCTTACCAGATAACGATAATAAAATTGAAAAAATTATCATAAACTTTCGTATAATAATGCACTAAAATTTATAACACAATATTTCACTCTTCTCGTAATAACTCTCAAACACTGCAAATATTCTCTCACAACCAACAAAAAAATTTTAAATTCATATCTAATGGAGTTTCAAATGCATATATATAGTGGGTTTCGGATATTTTATTCAATGCCTTTCATCATTTGCCAGAAGAAAGGGAAAAAGCCTAATTTGCCAATTTTGCACCTTCTATTTGCGAAAATGCGATTCAAATATCCCTAATTATTAGTCCACATTTCCACTATTGGTGGGCCCCATAAATCCATTTTCATAGCTTAACTTTGTGAAAATCAATATGCAATTTTAAGGTTCTAGTGGGGCCCCATTCCTCTTTTTTGTAACTGTCTTTTGAGGTAACCATCCTGCCATTTTAGCCTAGTGGTGGACCTTGTTGAGCATTTTGCAAGGAAGGGATGCAGCAATGAACTTCTATCAACTACTATGCGGTGGACCCCGCATCCAAATTTCGCATGGTTGTTTTGCTGAAATGTAAAACACCCTATAATCCTAATTACTTTTCAAAACACCTACATTCCAAAATATGTTTTCCAAACACATTATTAATAAAAAAGTCCCTAGGAACTATAGATAATTACATGATTATTCCTACAAAATATTCAGCAAATCACCTCATCTTCAATATTTGTATACTCAAATTGCAAAAAAAGAAAAAAGAATAACCATTTGAATAAATCTTGAATAACGAAACGGTTTTGATCTCCTCTCACATTATATACACTTATTTCCTTCCTTTACCACTAAGTAACCCACGGGCCCATCCCTCACCTTTGTAAGGCCAAAAGTCACATTTTTCATATCCTATGCATTGCACGTATATATTATTGCATTTACCTTTGTTCATATTTTACAGGAAATTTAAAAGGCTTGATGACTTAAACATTTAACTCTGGAGGTTCTAACATGCGAAAAGTCATCCGTTTTTAAGGGGCACTCAAATTTTAGGAGGTATTTCAGACTTTTGTAAAATTATGTATATTAAAATGTAATTAAAACCTATGAATAATGTAAAAATAATATGGTAACCCATAAAAAAGGGTGTCAATAATGTTGTAAATTAATTTTAGATGGATAGAGAATGAAAAATCGATGAAAATGGTCAAAAATCGATGAAAATGGAGTTAAAATGTGAAAAATAAGAGAAAATTAAGATCAAAAGGCATTTTGGTCATTTTAACCTGAGGGATAGAACAACATGCCATCCCATCTGTTGCCTCAGCGAAGGATGGGCTTCCCATCCCTCATTTGATTTCAACAATACAAAGGCCATTTTCTGCAATTTCTGGCCAAACTTCCATTGTTTTCAACTTTCAAGCTTCTGTATTCAGTTTTTCATTTTGTTTTCTCTCATCCAACATCTATGCCTACGAAATCCTATGAGCAAAGCTTTTTTGCCATTTCTACCTTTTTTCTTTTTATCTTTTTCAAGTAAGTAAAATTTAATTTTGTATTATTTTCTTTTTTTTTCTCTCTTAAGTAAGATATAATTTAGGCTAGAAGACTTTAGTTTTAGGCACGATGGGTACGAGTAATTGCTTTTGTATCTGTGTTAATTTTTATTCTTGATTTAATTTAAAGATAATTAATACCTTATAGTCTAAGTAACATAGTGCAAATACCAAACCTTCTTTGCATAATATTGTAAATAATCAAAATACCTTGTATATGAGCACATGAAACTATAACATTCTGTTTGTTGGTAGAAAAGTAGATAATCTTCGAATTTTAAATACATTTTTTATGTTTTCTATTGCACCAAGCATGAATAACTCAAGTTTGTGATTGTCTATTAGCCTTAATGTCCTGTGGCTTATTGTGTCTTGTTCAAATGTAATTTTTTATGCAAGAAGGCAGTCACATTCCTAGGTGGAATACTGCTGAATTTTTATCTTACTTTAATTGTTCTTATATAGCATGAAGTGTTGATAATAATGTTGTTTGGCAGCCCTAAGGGCCTGTGATTTGCCATTTTCATTTAAATATGTCTTTCATGCAGGGGGTAGTCACATTCCTAGTAGAAATGCTGTCGAAATTTTGTCAAAATTTCTCAAAAAGCATAAAATAAAGTATCGCGGTCACATAGGCCTTGGGGGCCCACATGTCATTTAAATATTGCTTGTATATAAGGGGAAATCTCATTCCTAGCCGGAATGCTTCCCGAATTTTACTTAATTTCTTGTAAAGTGTGCAAGGCATTTTCATCTCATCTTTTATGCATGATTGTTAAAACTATATATGCATTTCTTGTGTAGATTATTTGTTGATATTTAATTTAATATAATCCTGACGCTTTGACTTGCTTGAAACTAAAAGTTAAACATGAACTAACATATAATATTTTTGTAGGATGCCTCATAAGATAACACGTCCCCAGCCATTTCAGCTAGTATCGGATTATATAACGGCTACATAGGCTAGGAGGTGCTGACCCCTTAGGCAAGTCCAGTATAGGGCTAGTAGATTTATGTCCAGACAGTTCCTGAAAGATTTTAGATTAATTAAAGAGGTTGATAGACTATTAGCTAACGAGTTGGACCGACTTCTTCACATCGACTTTTAAGATATATCCAGACATGACCCAAGAGGTTCTATTCACCCTAGAGTAAGGAAGGTATTAGTGGTTAGATACTCAAGAAGGGGTAATGAGGTTCAGAGTCTTAGGGATACCGTTCAGCATCACCAAACATAAGTTTGTTGAGGCCATAGCCCTTCCAAGTGGATCGCATATAGTTACATCACCCAAGATGATGGACAAGGAGAGATGAAGGGCTATGACATTGCCCATAGCAATTTATGACTCAGATAAGGTGAAAAGCATGATGTTGGCTCTTTAAATTTATAGATACCTATAGAGAGTCATGTCTACCTCTTACATTGGGTGTATTGGAAGCCCAGGCAATGTCAATTTGGTAGATGTTAACATTTTATAGGGGATGCAGGAGAACCACCCCATAAATATCACACATGATATTATCTCGACACTGGCCAACGTAAGTACCACGTCAAGGATCCAAGTGTGTGTGGGAGGAGTCATCACCAGACTACTCATATTAGTCGGGTTTGAGAAGGATCATTTTGGAGATCCAATCCTAGAGAGTATACATATAGACTTGCATATGGCTATTACCATGACTATGGTAGTACACATAGATAGACAGAAGGGCTAGTACAGATTACTCACAATACCATAGACTCGAGAGGAGCTTGACCTTGATCCTATAGTCCCAGATACAACGAATAAGGTTGATGATCAGGGTTAGGTGGTAGATAAGGCACTAGTAGAGCCTTAGTACCTCTAGAGTAGCCACCTCAGCAAGATGGATAGCCAGATGAGCCTTGAGAGATAGAGGAGTTGAAAGGGGCAGATATAGATCTTAATTATGCCTTTGATGTTCAGTTTGATATACACGACCTCCTGGGTGATTTACCACTAACCCTGGTACATTTTAGATCTCTCATTAGACATCAAAGGTCATCGACAATGAGATTTTCTCCATACGAACATCCCAGAGCATCGTCATCTTTAGCTCCTCCACCTCGTGGACACCAAGGGGCATATACCTCGATTGAACCTCCACTATTAGTTCATTCCACCAAATGACATCTCTAAGAGGTTGACAGCCATAGAAGAGACATAGAAAGCTATTCTTACAGTAGTACAGTCACTTCAAGCCTTACCAGCGGCTGTCCAAACTTTTCAGATAGAGGTTTAGAGCCTCAGTATAGATATGCAGGATGCAGTGTGCGTATTTGATAAGTCTTTATAGGTGGTTGATGAGTCCATTACCTAGCTCAGAGATCAGAGTTCTTTCATTGATATCATAATTTCGAGAACCAGACAGGCTATGATCGAGATCGGCGAGGAGTTGAAGAGGTACATCGGGTACCTGAAAAGAGACCTGATGAGATATTTATAAAGCCATTCTAGAGCAATCTATGAGGTAGGATAGGGATAAGAAAGACTGATAGGGTGTTATAGCATATGTGTTGCAGCTAGTGACATCAGTGATACCAAGCTTTAGGTTTATATTTGAACAGGCAGAAGAGCAGCCACCTCTAGCACCTTGGGCCATGGCACCAACCCAACCTCCTAAATCACTAGCTCATAGACCTTGACCGGAGTCTAGCAAGTGTACTAGTGTAATGCCCGCTCTTATTACCGTTTAAAATACTTATTATTTTATTTAATTACTTGCACAAAATACATTTAAAGTACAAATACAAATTTAGTTCATTACATACATGTTCAAATTTCTTATACAATATACATTTACAAATAATACATTATCAAAATTAACCCTCACTCGCTTCCCTTCTAGTGGCCTGCAGATGTTGACTCAAGAAAACACTTCTCTGCACCTGTGTACCTACACGGGAAAACACCCATGCTGAGCAATGGCTCAGTGGGGAGTAAACAATACAATTGACTTCTTATCGAAGTCACAAACACAATCAATATAACATGCCAATACATAAAAATAATATCATGTTACTCTTATTCAATACATGCAGTTAATCACATTCACTAACAATTATACCCTCGATAACAATCCCAATACAGTTTCACTTACATTTCAGTATTCAATGTCAATCATTAACATTATTATTAAGTATAATAGTACACTTCAATATTCACTGAAAAGCACTAACACTAGCATAGGGTCACTTACACTTCAATATTCACTGAAAAGCACTACATTATTATCAAACACTAACACTAACATAGAGCCATGTAACACTTAAATTATTAATCACTAATCATTATTCAATATTCAGATCACTTTCATTGCCTGAATTCTCATAAATGGTGGATACGGGTACAAACACTAGAGACATAAAAGTCTCGGTTCACTAGATACCAAAAGGTATCAATCACTACACTAGTCACACTTTGGTGACATCACTAGCAGCTGCAATCACTATTCCCTTTATAGGCATGCCTATCTATCCACTACTATGTGAAATTCAGGCTTACAAATAGTCTTTAATCACTCAAAGTTATCACACTTGATACAACTAGATTCATAGAGATAACATATCAAATAAAGCATGCAATAAAATCACTAATCATTAACATATTCACTTAAACTTCAAATACACTTAACATTAACATTAATATAAGTATTAATTGTCATGCAATTAGTAACATTATACTTACCATTTGTCATGTTCACTCTCATGCATTACATGTACATTTTATTGCACACTTTTATAAACATAACACTAACACATTCATTAGATTATGCAATCATTTTACTCTACCATGTCACTCATATTCATGTTCATTTATATTCATTATTTGTATAAATTTTTCATATAATAAGATTTAACATTTAACTCTATTTCATTAATTCACTATGCTTTACACTCATTTCATATCATTATCTACTCTTGTTTTTACACTTAAAACACTCTGAAAGCATTTAGGAAGGCTTAACATACTTTAATAACAATTTGAGACTTT
Organism: Excoecaria agallocha; assembly: GCA_037975025.1. Taxonomy (NCBI): domain Eukaryota; kingdom Viridiplantae; phylum Streptophyta; class Magnoliopsida; order Malpighiales; family Euphorbiaceae; genus Excoecaria; species Excoecaria agallocha. The sequence goes on along the minus strand of JBBPFJ010000103.1, from coordinate 149,481 downwards.
AAAGTCAATTTCAAGAAAGACAAGGCAGGGTCACGGTTACTACCAAATTCATGGTAACCGTGACCTAGTAGCACTCTCGGGTCTGGACTACGCCAGACTACCTCACGGTCATTACCGGATGAGTAATAACCGTGTTCTACACTTTTTAAAGTGGTCACGGTTACTATGAAATTATTAGTAACCGTGAGATAGGGTGCATTTAGGTTCTGGACTGCCTCATGGTTACTATGAAAATCATAGTAACCGTGATGCCTAAAATCGCTCAAAGACAGATTTTCTGTTTCGACTTGTAGGCCGTTTTTGACCAAGAATACATCATTTTCAGGAAAAGTGGTCTTCTACAAAGTTGTTCCACTATGTCTCTAGTTTCTATAAAATCAAAAATAACTCAAATCAGACTTCTAAATCTCAATTTATTCACTAAAAACCGAAGACTGCTCACTTGGGACGGACAGCAAGGGTCTTTCCACTTCAATCTCAATTTCAGACACTCTAGAGACATATTTAGGTCCCGGTTTCTTCTACAAAGTTGTAAATCTAAGTCTTATCTTTCATATTCAACTGGAATCACATCAATCGGACTTATATAGAGGGAGTTATTCCAGTTTTACTAAGACTGGTTCATGTGAACCAAAAACAGATTTTCATCTTAACACTTTCTAAGGCACAAACCACAATTCTCTTGCATCAAACCATCACTTAAGAACTCTATAATCACTAACAGAACATCTATAACACATATATCAACTCAAATCAATGAATTAAAATAGCAAAGAAAATGAAAACTCCCAAACCTCTTTACAAGCTTCACTCTTTTTCTCTTCCTCTTTCCTTGCTCTCTCTTTACTTTTGCTTACCATCTATAGACTTTTCCCTACTTGAAGAAGCATCTTCTTGGACTTGAGGAGATAAGAATAGAAGAGAAACCTTTGTGTTTGTGGCCAATATGGCCGGCCACCTCTCCCTCTCCCTTCTTATATTTATCTTCTTCTTTTTTTTTTCTAAAAATATTCATGTCACTTCTCTATTGGTGGCTCAAATAAAATCTTGGAAAAATTCACTTCAATCCCTCTTTAAACTTATGTTTCTTAATTTAATTTCTCATCTTTCTTTATTTCTATTTTTTCCACAATTCTTTTACTTTACACTTTCAATTAAGTCCCTACATTTTAATTTTCTTTTAATTAATCACAAAATCAATCTCTGTCTTATGCAAAATTACCATCTATCCCTCTTAGGGTACCATTAGGGGCATTACAACTAGATCGGTTAGTAATATCGGAAAATAGAATTAAGACCCAAAATATCGAACCCAAGGGAAAACTTGTGCTTGGGTGCTAATTTAATTTTAAAACCAATTTCTGTGTGTAAAGAGAGAAAAGAAATCCCAAATTTTGATGTTTTGAAGAATAAAAAAAAAACAAATCCAAAATAAATCAAGTAAAGTAAACAATAATTAAGAAAACTCTATTGAAAACAAGTAATTTAAATGAGGAAAAAATCAATGATAAAAACAACTTTCACTAAAGGACTATCCACCTTAACTAATATTGATATGACTTAATAAACATAAAACATACAAGTGATTATGGAAAATTCAGTTTAATAAACCCAGATAACTTCCTCAAGATTATCACTCTAAGTATTGAACTCCCTTATTCAAAACAATTCAATACTTAGCAGAAAATTCTGAATTAATCTCCTAGATATCTATTAAAACCTTTCTCAAGAGCTTTAACTTCCAACTATTCTTGATTACTCTCTTCTTAATCTCAATTTACTCAAATTAACACATAATCATAACTTACTCAGATTATAACATGCATTAATCCAACCAAACTAACTTAAGAACATACAAATCATTAATCAACTTAACTCAACTAATTAACCGATGTTTAGTCAGGTTAATAATCAAATTAAGATTAAATAAAGACAAGAATTTGCTTAAGAACCAAGAAATAATCAAACTTATAATTAAATTGAAGTACAAACTTAAGTCATAACAATATGAGTCAAGGATTCAAGTATCCTTTAGCAAAAGTTTAGAGAAAACTACTCAAAAGACATAGTTAAGACTAAAAACAAAAGCTTGAATAAAAACTGAAAATAGAGGAAGACGTTAAAGTAATCTAAGAACAACAAATTGAAAAACTAAGGATCGATCTCTATCCTCTTCTCTTATGTGTTTTGAGCTCCTATTTATAGGCAAAAACGTGGTAGAATTCTTCTTAAATTGCAGAATCAAGATAGGAAAGGAAGTCTGCTAAAAATAGGAAGTCTGACGAATCCTTCGCGCGATGGGAGAGTAAAATCACGTGGCCACGCATCCTTTTGCATTGAGGAACACGTGGTCACGTGTTCCTTGGCCTTCCTCACACGTGGCCACGTGTGAGTTTTGCCTTGGGTCACACGTGGTCACGTGTCTTGCTTATTTTCTCCCTTATTTCTTCACTTCTACTTCACTTGGCTACGTTACTCTTCACTTTACTCTTACATGTGGTCACGTGTAAATTCCTTCAATATCTTCACGTGGTCACGACTCCATCCTCTGGACTAAGAGCTGCTTTTCTCGCTTAAACTTCCAATATTTATGCTTTTGCCCCAAAACTTTGCACTTTTCACACTTTAAGCCCTTTTCCATCATTTTAGCCCTGAAAATCATGCAAAACACAGAATTAACTTTAAAAATATAAATATTAACAAAATAACTATAATTTAACCCAAATAAAATCAAAATAACTAAATAAAATAACTAAAAACATATTAAAAACTACATATAATTCACACTTATCAAATACCCCACACTTAAACCTTGCTTGCCCTCAAGCAAATTAGAACAACCCTCCTTTAAAACCATCAAACTTGAACAAAGCCTTGCAATTTCAAAACCAAACTTAGCATTTTAACAAAAGCACTCAATATAAACTCTAAATAGATTAACTTCAACAAGAGAATATAAACTAGTTTCCTTGAGTGTGTGTAAGACCAAATCATTTTAAGCAATTTTGAAGACCAAAATATCAACACAACTAATAATGAAGTATAGAATATATGAATGCATAAGCATACAATCAGTTTCCCGCTTGAAACTCTAGAAACACAATAGGCCTCTCCTTTAGCACCGGAACCCGTAGGTCATCTCCGCTAAACAACTCAAATCAAACTTAAAATCACATAGGTCTTACAAAGGTTGTAATGGGGCTGAGGGTATGTTTATCAAAGAATGGATAGAAGATAGTCGAAATGAATATAGCCACTCTAAGACCAAATAGATTACAAACACCCCAATAACTTAAACAATACAAATTCAGCTCATCCTTGCCTTGATTCCAAACTTTTCTTTATACTCCTTCACCAAGAAGTCAATTTTTTTTATCTTTCCTTGTACTACCCCACACTTATTTTCTTCATATTTACTAATTCTCTTTTTCTTTTTCTTTTTCTTTTTCTTTTTTTTTTTCAAGTAGCACTAATAAGCTAACATCAAGGTAATACAAGGTCTATTTTCATTTGACTTCATCAATAACTTTAAAACTTTCTTACTACACCCAACAAAACTTTATTCTTTTCATGTATCCATTTAGTCCTAAAGTGGCTAATTCCATAGGGTGAGATAAAAGCTTTTTAGGTTATATGGTTAAAATATTAAGTGTAACAAAAAATATTAATGATACGCCTTAAGCATACCCTTTTAAGCTCAAAATGGTTTAACAAAAGATAGATTTATCAAGGTAGGACACAAGTCTTTTTTTAAAAAGAGTTTATCAAGAAAGTTGTTGCCTAGATCATTTTCTAAGATGCTTGAGTTGTTCATATGCTTTGAAGGGTGATGAGGAAGGTTCTAGTATTCTAAATTTTCTTACTTCACTACTTCATTGCATTGAGTATTTCTAAGTCAAAAACTGGTCTAAGTGCTTTTAAGAATTTAGAAACTAATAAATATTTATCAAGTTGAAGATTAATCCATCCAAAGACATATTAAACAACATAAATGTTTTCGTGCTAAGCAAAGGTCCAAAACATGCATACTCCATATCCAAGTTCAAAGTGTTCAAATTTTGAAGTTAACTAGGGCAAACTAAGTTTTCATGCAAATTAAATGAAAAGAGTGAACTACATAAGTCTTTAATACGTTCTCTAAACTCAAACAAAACATAAACACAACAAAACAAAACAAAATAACAGAATTTTGATTCATGAAAAAGAAAAATTTGAAGAAAAACTTCCTGAAAGGAGGCTACCCCCTCCTCAAAACTTTGTTGTCCGCAGCAACCAACAATCTACTGAAATGGAGGTGGTGGTGGAGGAAAACGTTGCCAAAAATGTTGAATAAAGTGCTCCATTCTCCTATTGCCTTCCCTTACTTCATCCCGGAGTATATCCAATCTCCCTTGCATTTGATCAAGCCTCATTTGTTGAGCATCCATCCGGCTGCTTAATTGATTAAACGGTGCTTCCCATTCCGGAGTTGATGGCTCATTACTGGGAGAAGGAGCAGTTGGTGCAATATGTTCCTCATTTGGTTCCTCTTGCTGCTCCTCTTCCTGCTCCTCTTGCTGCTCCTTAAATCGAATATTATTCTCTCTTAAATACTCTTCTCGTGTTGCCCAATGTCCTCGGGGTCTTGGTATCAAAATCTTCATCCTTTTTAACATTCTATTATCAATGCAAAGCAAATCTCCTGGGAGTGGCTCGCTATAAATTGGATGTTTAACTGCATCTGCCAAAACTGTAGCTACCCATCCAATAGAAATATTATCAATGTTACCCGGCATTTTCTGCAAATCCTTAATTCGACTAGCTATAATGCCGGCTCCATTAATTGCAATGCCATCCATCATACATCTTAACACCATTGCTTGAGAGACACTAATAGTACTGGCATTCTTTAAGTTGTTATACATAGTTTTTGCTAAAAACCGATGAATTATTCTCAAAGCATGAGTTCTTAGAGCATGTACCTTGCATTGACCTCCTACCCAAGGCTCATTTAATGCAAGATCTTTAATTCTCTCCCAATTTTCCGCAGGTGAAGCATTTTCTAATTCCCAGGGAGCAGTTGGCACAAAGCCTAAGATTTCAGAAAATTGAGTAAAGGACAAAGAATATCCTTTCTTACCTAGCTTAAAACCAACTGTACCCTCCGAATCATCTCGTCTGAAATAGCATTCAAAAGAATACAAAAGATCTCTAGCCAATTCTGGGTACACCTTTGGTTTCTTTTTGATGAATTCCCCCCAGCCAATGTTTTGAAGCAATGGTTCAATCTCATAATCCCACAAATTACCAGCTGGGATATTGAGAAACAAATGACTTAAGTAGGCGGGCTGCACATATTTGCACTTGCTGAAATAATCAAATTTGTTAACCTTTGCCCGGTCTACATGTGATGGAATTTGTACCCCAGAGGAACTAGCGACATCAGGGTGTTTAGTCCTTCGAGGTGCCACTACAATCAAAGAAAACACAATGTAAGTATTAATCACCAAATAACTGCTCAGAAGTATATGAATATGTATGATGCATTAGTTGGATAAAGTGAAAATTTAATAGCATATGTCATGCAAAATACAGAGATCATAAACAAATAAACAACTCTTTCACAAGGTAATTTACATGCATTAATGCAAACTAGAAATATGCCAACCAAAGAGTGGAGTTTAAAGTTTTTAGTAAAAGAAAACTCATTGAAGCATTTTATCGAACATGTTGCGAGCATAAATTTGAGCATGAATTTTAACAGTATAACCAAGAGTGTTTATTATCCAATTATATATTAACCATCTATTACATGCACTCAACAATCATAATTATCCAAATAAGCAAAAACAGTAAATATGCACCAAAAATGAGAAGTGCAGATTAACCCAAAAACTAAATATTTGTGGACCATATTTGCATAAAACACTACCAATGATGATAAACAACTAGTAATTATAGAAGAGAGAAAGTAAATACTTACTTGAGAATGAGAAGGACACCAAAATTTGCAACACAAAGTGGAGATGGTGTGTGAGAGGTGCAAAAAACCTAAATTAATGATGAAAATGTGGAGAAGGAAAAACTTAAGTGTAAGAGAGAGTGGAAGATGCAAGAGAAATCAAATGGAGATGGTGATGAGTGGTGATGATTTAAAATCCCATGGTCACGGGTTGATTGTGTGATAGTGAGGCATGGGCACAGAGAGAGTAAATATGAAAATAAAAAGAAGAAGTGAGGAAGCCGTGAGTTTATAAGGGGAGGGGACGTGGCCACGTGAATCTTAGTGAAGATAAACACGTGGTCACGTGTGGGAATCCTAAAATGGCCAGTGAACAATTGCGTGGCCACGTGATTTCTTGGGTATGAACACACGTGGTCACGTGTGGGGAAACAGACTTGGACAGTGAGCTGAGACGTGGCCACGTGAAATTTTATGAAGACAGACCCGTGGTCACGTGTGTGCATATGCTATGTGATGTGTGGCCATGTAAATTAAATCAATGTTCCAATGCATCAAGGCGTGGCCACGTGATTTCTTATGTAAGAACACACGTGGTCACGTGTATAAATGGAATTCGTCCTTTCTCTAACCCGTGGCCACGTGGATTCTCCTTGAGAGACCACACGTGGTCACGTGAATGACCAATTTTTCATCATTTTAACCCACTGCCCGGGTATATGTCTATGTTTGAATCCTATAATAATTTGTTCCCACATGTCTCTTAAAAACCTGATTCTTCTCATTTCTTTCATGAATCAAACACACAAACATGCAGAAATCAAATGCTTAAACACACAACCATGCAGAAATCACAAATACTGACTGAAAGCAAACAAAGATGAAGTTCTGAGTTTTTGAAGTCTCCAGCTAGACTCTCCAAACCGATTTTTAAGTATCTTTAAAGACCATGGTTGCTTCAGCAACCTCTTGTTGTCCGATTTGGTATGCTTTAAGACGATGACCATTGACTTGAAATTCACGTCCATCTTTTAAGTTCTTGATTGTTACTACCCCGAGATGATTGCTTGCTATTACTTGATATGGTCCAAGCCACTTCGATTTGAGTTTCCCTGGAAACAAACGAAGACGACTATTATAAAGAAGCACTAACATTCCTGGAACAAATTCTTTTACCCTTAAATGCTTGTCATGCCATCTTTTTGTCTTTTCTTTGTAAAGTGCAGCATTATTATATGACCATTGTCGAATTTCATCAAGTTCATTGAGCTGAAATTTCCTTCTTTCTCCTGCATCACTTAAATCAAAGTTAAGAAATTTAGTAGCCCAATATGCTTTATGTTCTAATTCGACTGGAAGGTGACATGCTTTACCAAAAATAAGTCTAAAGGGAGACATACCTATAGGGGTTTTGAAAGCGGTTCGATAAGCCCATAAAGCCTCATCTAACTTAAGAGACCAATCTTTTCTAGATTTATTGACTGTTTTTTCCAAGATTGATTTCAATTCTCTATTAGATATTTCTACTTGTCTATTTGCTTGAGGGTGATATGGGGTTGTGATCTTGTGTTTAACACCAAATTTTTTCAGCAAGGCCTTAAATTGATGGTTGACAAAGTGTTTGCCTCCATCACTTATAATAGCTCTAGGTGCCCCGAATCTAGTGAAAATATTCTTACGAATCAATTCCAGCACAATTTTTGCATCACAAGTCCTAGTAGCTATTGCCTCTACCCATTTACTTACATATTCCACTGCTACCAAGATATACTCATACCCGAATGAGTTAGGAAAGGGACCCATAAAATCAATGCCCCAAACATCAAATATTCTACCTCTATCACATTGTTCATAGATATCTCATCTCTTTTGGATATATTTCCTACTCTTTGACATTTATCACAAGTGGCTATGAAAGTTTTGACATCCTCAAACAAAGTAGGCTAGAAAAAACCTGATTGGAGTATCTTTTGAACCGTTCTATTTGGTCCATGATGACCTCCAACTTCTCCCCCATGGCATTGGTGCATGATAGCTCTTTGTTCCGATTTCGGTACACACCTTCTTAATACTTGATCCGGACATATCTTGACAAGGTATGGATCATCCCAAAGGTAATGCTTGGCATCCGCTATGAGCTTTTTCCTCTGTTGCCAAGTAAAATCCTTAGGGAGATAGCCACCTACAAGAAAATTGGCTATATTAGCGTACCATGGAACTGAATTTTCATAAGTAAAATAAGTACAAATGTGTTCATCAGGAAATAGGTTAGAAATTTCTCCCTTTTCGATGCCAGCATGATCTAATCTAGAGAGATGATCAGCTACAAAATTTTCTGCTCCTTTTTTATCTTTTATCTCAACATCAAACTCTTGAAGTAATAACACCCATCTGATAAGTCTTGGTTTGGAATCCTTCTTGGCAAAAAGGTATCTCAATGCAGCGTGATCCAACCAAACTGTAATTTTAGATCCCAAAAGATAAGATCGGAATTTCTCAAATGAAAAGACGATTGCCAAGAGTTCCTTTTCCGTAGTGGTGTAATTTACTTGGGTTCCAGTGAGTGTGTGGCTTGCATAGTAAATGGTGTAGAAAATCTTCTCCTTTCGCTGTCCTAAAACCGCTCCGACTGCATAATCACTTGCATCACACATGATTTCAAACGGTAAGCTCCAATCGGGTGATGCAATGACCGGTGCACTCACTAATTTTTGCTTCAATAGGTTAAAAGCCTGCAAACACTCAGCATTAAAGTTAAATGCAGCATCTTTAAGCAATAAATTAGAGAGTGGCTTGGCAATTTTAGAGAAATCCTTAATAAATCGACGGTAAAATCCAGCATGACCAAGGAAACTCCTAATGCCTTTTATATTAGTTGGTGGAGGTAGTTTTTCTATCACGTCAACTTTTACTTTATCAACCTCAATGCCTTTTTCAGAAATTTTATGCCCTAAAACAATGCCTTCTCTAACCATGAAATGACATTTTTCCCAATTTAGCACAAGGTTAGTTTCTTGACATCTCTTTAAAACCAATGCTAGATTATGCAAACAAGACTCAAAATCATGCCCATAAATAGTGAAATCATCCATAAAAACTTCCATAAATTTTTCAATGAAATCATGAAATATGGCCATCATGCATCGTTGAAATGTGGCGGGTGCATTACAAAGACCAAAAGGCATTCTCCTATATGCAAATGTTCCATATGGATATGTAAACGTGGTCTTTTCTTGATCTTCCGGGGCTATAGGTATTTGCATGTACACCAAATATCCATCTAGGAAACAATAAAATTTATTTTCTGCCAACCTTTCTAGCATTTGATCAATAAAGGGCAATGGGAAATGATCTTTTCTAGTGGCCTTATTTAATCTTCTATAATCAATGCATACTCTCCATCCCGTTACTGTGCGTGTAGGAATTAATTCATTATTTTCATTTGTTACTACAGTCATTCCTCCCTTTTTAGGCACACATTGAACAGGACTAACCCAACTACTATCAGAGATAGGATAGATAATACCTGCATCAAGTAGTTTCAATACCTCTTTCTTCACTACCTCTTGCATAGTTGGGTTGAGCCTTCTTTGAGGTTGTACCACTGGCTTAAAATTATCCTCCATGGGTATGCGATGTGTACAATAGCTTGGGCTAATTCCTTTTAAATCGGATGTTGCCCAACCTATTGCTCCTTTATGTTTTTTTAGCACTCCAATGAGCATTTCTTCTTCCAAATCTGTCAACAAAGATGAAATAATGACCGGATTAGTATTATCACTTAAAAACACATATTTCAAATGAGATGGAAGTGTTTTAAGTTCAGGGTCTCCCTTAGGAGGGGATGGTTCATCCTCCTCTTCCTTATCCTCACTGTGCTCTTGTTCCAAAATTTGTATCAATTTTTTCTCCTTTGTGTCCAACTCGTCCATTCTTTTTGGATGCATTAAGCAATTTTGAAGCTTGTCCTTGAGAATGATTTCCTCTTACTTTGCGTTGGCACATTCTTGAACCTCATCAATAAAGTAGATAGACTCTTCAAAATCATATGAGGGGTATTTTAAAATTTTATTAACATTAAAAATCATTTCCTCCTCATTAAATCTTAAAGTGACCGTTTGTCCATGGACATCAATTAAAGCTCTTGCTGTGTTCAAGAATGGCCTCCCCACAATTAAAGGTACTTTTCTATCCTCTTCCATGTCCATCACCACAAAATCTACTGGAAATATAAAATTCCCTACTTTAACCAACAAGTCTTCAATGATTCCCTTTGGCTTTTTTACCGATCTATCCGCCAATTAAAGCGTCATTCGAGTTTCCCTCAAATCACCTAGATTCAATTTCCTGCAAATTGAATAAGGCATTAGATTAATACTAGCACCCAAATCGCATAAAGCATTACCAATAAAATTTCCCCCTAGTTCACAAGGCAATGTAAAATTACCTGGATCTTCCAATTTTTTGGGAATTTTGTTAGTTAATATAGCACTACAATTACCGGATAATTGAACCGTTCCTATGCCTTCTAGCTTTTTCTTATTAGTGCACAACTCTTTCATGAATTTAGCATATTTAGGCATGTGTAGCAAAGCTTCAGCAAATGGCAAATTTATATGCAGTTTTTTAAACATGCCTAAAAATCGACTTAATTGCTCATTTTGTTTCTCTTTCCTAGCTAGAACAGGAAAAGGTAATTGAGACTCATCAAGAACAGTGGAAACAAGTTTTTCTTTACCTTTACCTTTCTCGACCTTAGGAGGCACTTCTTCACTACTTTTAGAATTAGAAATACTTACCTCCGTTGTCGGTTCTACCTTTTTAGAAGCATTCTTACCAAATTCAGTCTCCTCCAGTTCCTTCCCACTCCTTAAAGTGATTGCTTTGGCTTCTTCCTTTGGATTTCGGTCAACATTTGATGGAAATGTTCCTTGAGTTCGGGTTGACAAAGAAGAAGCAAGCTGTCCCATTTGGTTCTCTAAGTTCCTAATGGATGCCTCTTGATTTCTCATCCAAATATCTTGTGCTTTCCATCTAGCATCTTGACTAGTTAAGATGGAATTTTGGGAAGCCATGAAATTTGCAATCATCTCTTCAATGTTGGATTTCTTATCTTGTGGAAGGGGAGGTTGAGTTTTTTGAAAACCCGGTGGTTGGTGGTATGCTTGAGATGGGTATTGGTTAGGATAGTGTGGTGGAGCTTGGTTTTGGTATGGGATGTGATTATTGGACGTAGGGTTGTGATTAAATGGGGGTCTCGGGTTTGGGTTAGAAGAAGTAGTACCTTGGTTACCTTCTCTCCATGAGAAATTTGGATGGCTTCTCCATCCCGGATTGTATGTGTTGCTATATGGATTCAAGGCATTCACTTCTTCCACTATATTTTCAGCATTCTTCATCCCCAAAGGTCCTGAAATCCCTGCATAAGAATCAACTTCATGAGACAACATAGAGACATTTTTAGATTTAAGCTCATTAATTTCTTTTAAATGTCTTTTTTCCATTAATTCCAATTGAGCTTTTAACATGGCAATTTCATCAACATTATGAACTCCCTGTTTCTTTTGAGTTGCTCTAGAGCTTGCCCATTGAGCATCATTGGTGGCCATCTCATCAAGGAGTAGAAATGCGTCCTCGGGAGTTTGATTCATGAAGCTTCCATTGGAGGCTGCATCTAGCAAAGATCTTGTTGATGGATGAGCACCTGCATAAAAAATATGCATTAATTGAAAAATAGGAACTTCATGATGAGGACAACTTTTCAAGAGTCTTCTAAATCTTTCCCAAGCTTCATGGAATGGTTCCTCATAGAACTGCTAAAAATCACTAATTTGTTTCCTAATGAGGGCAGTCTTAGTAGGTGGGAAAAACTTGCAAAGAAATTTCTCTTGCATTTGTTGCCAAGAGTGAATGGATTGATTTGGTAGCATTTGAAGCCAATCCCTAGCTTTTCTTATAAGGGTGAATGGGAAGAGTTTCAACCTAATTGCATCAGTTGATACATTAGGAATTTGCACAGTGTCACTCACTTCTAAGAACATATCCAAATGTTGTGCTGGATCCTCTATATCTGAACCCGAAAATTGATTCCTTTGTACCATAGTGATGGTAGCCGGTTTAATCTCAAAGGGTTGGTGGTGAGGGATTCTAATGGTTCTATGTTCTTCATTCCACCTAGGGATAGCATAATCCCTTATGGTTCTAGGTCTATACCCATTCCCGGGAGCTTGGGGTGGTGCATTTTGCTCTTCAATCCTAGGTGGTGGATCATTCATAGGCTGCTCAATTTCTGGATCGTTCATATTGTCTCTTAGCCTTCTAATCCTATGGAATGTCCTCTCAATTTCAGGGTCTAATGGCAAGATGGGGTTGTTTCTAACCATAAACCACTTAGTTAATCAAAAAGAAAATAAGCAATTAGATGAAGAAGAGAAGAAAACACTCAAAAATTTCTTTTAAAATCAAATTAAACAAACAAACGCCAATGTGCTTTCCCCGGCAACGGCGCCAAAAACTTGACCGGAGTCTAGCAAGTGTACTAGATCAGTTAGTAATATCGGGAAATAGAATTAAGACCCAAAATATCGAACCCAAGGGAAAACTTGTGCTTGGGTGCTAATTTAATTTTAAAACCAATTTCTGTGTGTAAAGAGAGAAAAGAAATCCCAAATTTTGATGTTTTGAAGAATAAAAAAAAAAACCAAATCCAAAATAAATCAAGTAAAGTAAACAATAATTAAGAAAACTCTATTGAAAACAAGTAATTTAAATGAGGAAAAAATCAATGATAAAAACAACTTTCACTAAAGGACTATCCACCTTAACCAATATTGATATGACTTAATAAACATAAAACATACAAGTGATTATGGAAAATTCAGTTTAATAAACCCAGATAACTTCCTCAAGATTATCACTCTAAGTATTGAACTCCCTTATTCAAAACAATTCAATACTTAGCAGAAAATTCTGAATTAATCTCCTAGATATCTATTAAAACCTTTCTCAAGAGCTTTAACTTCCAACTATTCTTGATTACTCTCTTCTTAATCTCAATTTACTCAAATTAACACATAATCATAACTTACTCAGATTATAACATGCATTAATCCAACCAAACTAACTTAAGAACATACAAATCATTAATCAACTTAACTCAACTAATTAACCGATGTTTAGTCAGGTTAATAATCAAATTAAGATTAAATAAAGACAAAAATTTGCTTAAGAACCAAGAAATAATCAAACTTGTAATTAAATTGAAGTACAAACTTAAGTCATAACAATATGAGTCAAGGATTCAAGTATCCTTTAGCAAAAGTTTAGAGAAAACTACTCAAAAGACATAGTTAAGACTAAAAGCAAAAGCTTGAATAAAAACTGAAAATAGAGGAAGACGTTAAAGTAATCTAAGAACAACAAATTGAAAAACTAAGGATCGATCTCTATCCTCTTCTCTTCTGTGTTTTGAGCTCCTATTTATAGGCAAAAACGTGGTAGAATTCTTCTTAAATTGCAGAATCAAGATAGGAAAGGAAGTCTGCTAAAAATAGGAAGTCTGACGAATCCTTCGCGCGATGGGAGAGTAAAATCACGTGGCCACACATCCTTTTGCATTGAGGAACACGTGGTCACGTGTTCCTTGGCCTTCCTCACACGTGGCCACGTGTGAGTTTTGCCTTAGGTCACACGTGGTCACGTGTCTTGCTTATTTTCTCCCTTGTTTCTTCACTTCTACTTCACTTGGCTACGTTACTCTTCACTTTACTCTTACACGTGGTCACGTGTAAATTCCTTCAATATCTTCACGTGGTCACGGCTCCATCCTCTGGACTAAGAGCTGTTTTTCTCGCTTAAACTTCTAATATTTATGCTTTTGCCCCAAAACTTTGCACTTTTCACACTTTAAGCCCTTTTCCATCATTTTAGCCCTGAAAATCATGCAAAACACAGAATTAACTTTAAAAATATAAATATTAACAAAATAACTATAATTTAACCCAAATAAAACCAAAATAACTAAAAACATATTAAAAACTACATATAATTCACACTTATCAGACCTTCATTAGGGATAGTGTATCACAGAGCACCTTGATCAGGGGCCTCTCAGTGATCTCGTTATTTGTATTCAAGGAGTTCTTTTTTTAAAAAAAACTTATGTTGTATATAAATGGAGATGTATATTATATATACTATGCTATTATATTATTTTCATGTCTTATTTTCACTTATTATGCTTGAAAATAAAAAGAATGGGCAACAATAAAATGCCATGAAATTGATAAGATAATCAATAGATAACCATTCCATGACAAGACATAGGTAATAAAGCAAGAACTAGAATAACAAAAAAGGAAAAAAAAAAAGATCAAATTTAATAAGTAGTACACTTATATTCAATGCTTTTCATGATAGATGCTTTGAGCCTGTATCAGAGGGCATATATTTACTCATCCAAAATAGATGAACCAAAAAAAGAAGTGCGAATATTAGGGATCCATTCACCATGGGTTAAACCCACCTTCACTATTCATTGGAGCTAGGTATATTTCAATCTAAACACATCAGAAGTTATAAGACTGATGTTGATAAGAAAGAATTATTGAACAAGGATTGGATGCAAGAGGAGGATCAGCCACTCTTTTGATTACAATGGTTTTCCCTATATTAGGATAACCTACAGATTTATGACATCTCACAGATGCACACCTATCAGTAACCTCCCCAGTGGATAGACACATGCCTATTAGAAACTTCGCCAGTGAAATGCTACCATAAAAATGTAATCACATCTCGCAATATTGATGGCCAATAGGTTAGATAAAAAGTACCATCGATCAAATATTAATCATCTTACTTGATGTTCAGGTCTTTTTCAGCCTCAGTCAAGTACAACAAGTCATCTCGAAGAGGCATACCCCAGGCATTGATCAAACCCAAATATAGTATTTTGATTCTGTATACCCTAAGCATTAACCAGATGTACAGAAAAAAATGGTGATCCTGCATGCCCCAAGTGTTAATCAATCTTCATCAAGCCATCTTAATTCTGCATGCCCCAGATGCTAATCATATGTATTTAAATATCTTGATTTTGCATACGCCAGATGCTAATCAGGTAAAAAATATTCTTTTTTGTTCCAATTCTATATGTCCCAAGCACTAATTAGACTTACCGCCTTCAATGGAGTTAGTCTTAAGTCTTGATTTTGCATGCCCTTGGAGCTAATCAAACAAAACCTTTTGTTATCTCAATTTTGCATACCCAAAATGCTAATTGAACAACTGAAAACTCACCGCCTTCAATGAAGTTATTCTTAAAACCCTAATTTCGCATACCTTAGGTGCTAATTAGGGATTCCAAGCAATAATTCAACCAAGAGATTTGTTGCCTTAAGTACGCATCTTTTCATTTTACTTTGAATTTTAGCTCACTTTGGCACCAATGCACTAGCTCTCTAAAATTAGGGGCAGTTATAGACACTTTAACCTAAGATAGCCTAGATTAGGGTTATTCGATGATGAAAAAATAGTATATTACTGGCAATAAGGTTCGAATCTCAAAGCTTTGATTGTAAATTTTCCATCTTTTTTTCAAGGAACTTTCATGATTTTCAAATATTTTCAAGTGTTTTAGCAAAGTGTGTATAAAAAGTTGGTTCTGGACATTCAATGGTGATAGACAACCTTTTATCGCCTAAGGAATGCCCACCTATGGACCCATATCCTGTGCAGTCTAAACTAGATGTATTTTTGGAAAACCAGGGTTTAGTGATTAAGGATAGCTGTGCTTCATAGAGGGATGCCCATCCCTCAATCAAAACCCATATTTTCCCGAGTTTTCAAAAAAGGACAGTTATCTTAAAAAGATTTTTCTCGATTTTCAGGGATTTAGGGAGCATATTTGAAGGGTGTTTTTTTTATTTTGATTTCAACAAAAACTCTTCCTTAAGTATTTAAACATAAATATAAGGTTTTAAAAAAGGGGGCAATCACTTTTTTTTAAGGGCCACCATTAGAGAAGAAGAAGAGTTTCTTTCTCAGAGAAGAAGAAGAGTTTCTTTCTCAGAAAAGAAGAAGAGTTTCTTTCTCTCTTTAAGCTTTGGCTCTAGCAAACCTTTTTTGTTGAACACACACACACACATAAAATGAATTTTCATATCTTCTTGAGATCAAGGATTATGTTTTGGAGCACAAGATCTAGACTACAGAATTCATAGGGTCATAATATCTTCTGAGGGTAATATTCTAGGCTTTTTTCCTACTTTCTTTCTTTAGATCATATTAAGCATGATCATTTAATTCTTTAATGCATATCTACATGTTTTAATGGTTTTGTTTGAATAATATGCATGCTTTATGGAGGTGTGTTTCATTTTTGAATTATTTAATTTGCTAGAGGCATATTAGGTCCTTTGAGATTCCTCCATTGTTAAATATATAAAGTTTGTTCTCTATGTTCTAATTTCTATATTTTTATGATTTTAATATAGTTAATGCATAATTATGTGTTTCTGGCATGATTTAACATGTTTTGTAGCTTAAATATTGCATGTGTAGGGTTAGGTATCCCTCGTCTCAAAGATGGGACATCTCAATCCTTTCTCCTTGTCCATCTCTCAACCTCTCATGTGGTTGACCCTAGCCACTTTGGCTATCCTGGGTATTTTAAGGCATTATATCATATGTTCTAAGCCTTTTATGTATTTTTGCATCATTTGTTTGTCTAATATAATATTTATGCATAATTTGCCATATTTTCATTTTTGTACAGTATATTTTTGTGTTTGAAATTATTTTATATGTGTAAATAATTTTATGATTATTTTTGTTATTTTTTATATACTAACTTATTTACTTTGTATATTGTTGTTTTTTTAAGCAATTGGTACATTTATGGTTTAAAGGATTTATGATCCTTTTTTCATGGAAAATCGTGTTTCCCCTACTGGTCCTTGATTCCCCGGTGATGCTAATCGCCATATTTCATTCACTTATTATGGTTTTTGCATTGGCATCTCTCTAATGGCTTTTAATTTATCAGGATCTACTTTTATACGTCTCTGGCTCACCACGTGGCCTAAATATTTGCCCGAGATGATCCTAAAAATGCACTTTTTAGGGTTGAGGCAAAGATTATACTTGTTGATCCTCTGAAAGAACTCTTCAAGTGCTTCAAAATGTCCTTCACGGGTAATTGACTTGATCATCATGTCATCCACATACACCTCTACTTCTTTATGGATTAAGTCATCTAAAATCTTAATGGCCATCCTTTGTAGGTAGCACATGTATTTTTAAGTCCAAAAGGTATGATCCAATAAGCATATATCCCCTACTCTATTATGAAAGTTGTTTTGATCCTATCCACTATCTTGTTTAAAATTTGATTATACCAAGCATATACATCCATAAAGTTGTGCACGGCACAAGCGGCTACGCTATCAACCAGAACATCTATGTGAGATAATGCAAAATCATCCTTAGGGCAAGCTTTATTCAAATCCCTATAATCTACACAGACCCTGACTCTTTCATCTTTTTTTTCCATAGGGACTACATTTTCCAACCATATGGGGTACTGTACTTTGACCAAGAACTTAGCCTCTATTTGCTTTCTGATCTCATCTTTAACCTTCTCATCCCACTCTGGCCTAAGCTCCCTAAGCTTATGCTTGAATGGTTTATATCCCGGGTATGTTATAATGATGTGTTTGATAACTTTCTAATCCATTCCTAGTATGTCTTCAAAGGTCCAGGCAAAGACTTTCATATTTTTTTCAATATTCTCTCAAATTTTTTCCTCTTCAGAAGTTATGTCTTATGCTAGTAAAATTTCTTTTGGATTATCTTTAGTTTTGAGATTAAATGAACATGTGTTTGTTGAGTTAATGTCAAATATGAATGCTTTATAATCATGATCATGCATATTGAAATCAGAAGAAACATCACACAAGTAAGCAAAATTGTTCATCTCATTAATCTAATCAAAAGAGAAAACATTATTCTCATAAAAAAGTTCAAGAACATAAACAACATCAATAAAAATATCTTATTCAATCTTGTCAGCATCAGATGCCTCTCTCATCTCTAGACCGGCTTTGGATGATTCATTAGCTTCCATCTTCCCTTTGTTTTCAACTAAATAGCAAGCTTTTTCTCTGCCAGGACTTCCTATGGCGCTTCTTTATCCCATGCTAAATGTTGTAACATGACCTCTTCATCCCAAAAATCCTCAATTGTCTTGATTATTCCCTTTTCCTAGTCAAAAATATCATTACACAGCTTAAATTTAGGCACTAGCTCACCTAAAAATGAACAATCAGCCTAAAAATGACAATCAGCCTAAAAATGAACTTTTATAAAGTGGAAGGATTAAAATATAATTTTGCATGAAAAATTTAAAATAAGGATCAATTCGTAATTTTGTAATCCAATAATTGAATGTGGAGTAAAAATAATTAAACTAGTGGCAATTTTGTAATTAAAGTGTAAAAAGGGTAATTTTATAATTAAATGTGAAAGTAATGACTAAATTGAAAATTTTACCAAAGTAATGATATTAATTTGTATTGACATGTTAAGAACATTGATAATTATATTTTTAATAAAAAATTAATAAATTTTACATAATTAATGCAATTATTCTTGTCTGAAAAATGCTTCGATTTATAGTCACCACTGAACATATTTAATACTCAGCAAGTAGTGTTTGTTGCATGTAGATTCTGAAGAATATTTGAAGCAATAGTACACAGAGGAGCAAATTTTGAAGAAAAGGAGATAGTTAAGAATTATTAGATAGTTAAGAATTATTTTTGTATTGGCATACACACACACACACACATATATATAGTTAAACTAGAAGTAAAGAATTGATTTGTAATAGAACAGTATTTGTATTTATGTAAATATGTATATTGACATGAAGTGGAATTGAATGGGTGAATTTTGTTATGAGATTGGATGAATGATGTATGTATATTCTGTTATGAATTGTTATGCCCCTGAGGGGTTGTGAATTGTTTGCTTTTCAGGTTGGGTAGGCAAGTTTTTAATGCTTCATATTGCCAAAATTTTATTAAATAAATAGTAAATTGGACAGTAATAGGCCAATCGGCAATTTTGATTTGAAATCTTTAGTAATGAGAAGAATGTGTGATTAAAGGATTAATTTAGATTTAGTATTTGATTTTAACGAAAAAAAATTTTTGGGCTTAATCGCTTAAATTCGTAGGATCATTATAGTAATGGTGTTACAACCTTGACTTCCTTCTCTTCCTCTACTTCTTTCTCATGCTCACTAGCTGAGCTTCAGATATCCATAGGCACTAAAGGCCCTTCATCCTCACTTTCTGTGGGAGTATCCCAATAGTTAATGATATAAACTGGCCAATTTTCCTTAACTAGCTTTGTTATTTTTGGGGTGGAGCGAGTAACGGCCAAGTACTTGTTCCCATACACATCTTGCATCACATACCACTCATGCAGGCTTGACCCAATCATGTAAACTAGAGGGGGCACACGTTATAACCTCCCTTTTTCTTTTTTATCCCTCTTTTCCGAATCTAAGATATGTTTGTTATCTATCAAATCTTGAATTATATTCCTCAAAGTGTGGCAATAATCAGTCAGATGTCCCATGTGCTGATAGTATCCAAAGTATTGATCTTTCCTATAGTAGGGCAATCCCTGATTCTTTACGGGTCTCAGCAGTAAAGGCTGAAACTTCCTTTCTTTAACCAACTTATTCAAAACCCATAACAGCGATTTTCCTAGGTCAGAATAATGCCTTTGACTAGCCTCTATAATGGATACATATGCTATCCTTCCAGCCCTATTCTACCCATTACTATTCCTAACAGCCTTGTTATTACTGAAGTTCCTTTTTGCATTTTCACTACTTGCCCTTCTAGCCAAATACTCTCCTTTAGCCTTTATAGCTATATCTTTCAAGGACTTCCAATCCTTCAAACCTTTCATCTTCAAACCATCTCTCAAGTATGAACTCGTATTTCTGATAAATAATCTTATTTGATCAGCTGTGTCGGGCTTTCTTTTCCTCTCCATCACCCCATTCCTTTACCTAGTGAGGTACTAATGAAAAGACTCATCGTGTTTCTACTAGAGTAACTCAAGGTCCTTTAGGGTGACCTCCATCCTTGTGCTATGATCATATTGTTTAAGAAATTCCTCACTCAATAAGTTCTAATCCTTTTTAGTCTGCCTATCTAACCTATGGTACCAATCTATCACAGGCCCACTCAGACTCAAGCAAAAATACTCTACCTTCTACTTTTTGGATAAGGTGATTCCTTTTATGATCAGCGTGTATTGTTTGATATATGCTAAAGGGTCTGAGGTTCCATTAAACCTTGACAAATCAGGCATCTTAAACCTTTAGGGGTAATGGTTTATCTCCATCCAAATCCCTATCTTCTAGGTTCATCCCCTTACCAGTAGATAGTAGCCTAGACATAGCTTTAATCTTTTCCTCCATCTTCTTTAAAGCTAGATCCTCAACACTATGATCCTTATCTTCATGTTTATTATTGGAGGAACATAGTCCTCATCATTCTCTTCTATAAAATCATCCTCTAAATTATCCCTTCTTTCCCTTCTAGATAGGTCTTGAAGCCTAGTAGTATCAGTTACGGCAACGTTCTCAATATGAGTTGGCTCTACTGTCTTGAGAGCGGGTGCTACAAGCTAAGTTCTGACATTAGGTGCTATAGAAGCCATCATCCCACCAATCATAGCCAGTATTTTTCCTTCAAACTCTTACAAATGTCTATCCAATCTCAGATCTCAATCATCTCTCACTGTCGAAGGTCCAACTGGAGTAACATTGGCCCTTTGCTTCAGAAATGGAAAACTTACAGTGGTGTCATTAATCACTTTCCCAGTCTCATTTCCCCTTTCAGACTTATTTACTTCATCATTTGCCATTTTTGAACTTATTTTCCAATTGCTTTTTTATAACTGGCTCAAACCCAACTCGAAACTAACTTCTGAACCCAAATATAAACCCAAGTATGATATCAGCAATCTGGATATAGATCTCCAAACCAGGTGCCCATTTGACCCTCTGGACCACCTAGATAAGTCTATGATGGCTACAAGAATAAGAGATTAAGAGTGATGCATGGGCATGACATATACATGATGCATGAATGTAACCTTATTTCTTTAACATAGGAGGTTGTGTGGTCTCTTTCCTAGGTGGATTTAGCCCATGGGTCCATATGGTACCTAATAAGCACATATGTTACACGAACATAAAATCGACAGCATAACCTATCTAATTGAAAGTGCAACCATATGGGTTTTGACCATTATGTATTTTGGCTAACTCATACAAATCATGTTAGACTCATCGGGATATGGCAGCCTTTAACTGGTACTCTCCTAATTTGTTTGAGTTTGATCAATACATAAAGGTCTATATAACATGCAAACATTATTATGGTTATACAATCTATTGTCATTACAATCTATTGTCATTACTTGGTTAAGTAATTTAGCAAGAAGACAAGATTAACAAATAAAACCCAATTATAAATAACTTAACCAAAACACTTTTCGGAGCAAGGTCTCTTTGGACCCTAGTAGAGTTGCCATTGTGATGCACACAAAAGCCATCGCTCGTGTTTGGGTTTTCTCTTAGAGGCTCGATTTTAGATTCTAAGATCAAAAAAGGCTTACTATTTATCATAAACTGGTCATTTCGTAATAAGAAGGATTAAGTCCAAATTATTGCTAATGGTCAACCCATAAAAGGCATCTATAAGTGGGTTCAAAGAGGCAGGTGTCATGGAGTCGCCAACCAATAGAATGTTGGGAATTAATTTTTGACCTTATTTTGATACCCAAACAGAGACTGGTGTTTGGGACATCCCTCTTATTAGGCATTTTGGTTAGGTGTTGTTTTATAATTAATCCCCTCTCCTCTCTCATACAATGCAAAAGTATATAATTAAATAAACATCCTAATCAATCATGAAAAGCAATAAATAAATAAGTAAATAAATCAACTACTTAAACTTATTACAGAAGTAAATCATCCAACAAAATAAGAATAAAGTGATATACACACACAAATTGGGATCTTCATTTGGGTTGTTCCCTCATGCATATTTACAAAATACTTTTATTGTGAATTTGGCTAAAAATTAGACATTGGTCCATATTTTATAAGAAAAATTCAATTTATTTGATAGAAAATTTCTTAAGTGCCTTTTTATTTTAACGTACTTGAAAAATTCTTTTTTACTAGTTATTACAATCCAAAAAATGTTACATCCAAAATAAAAAAATAAATAATAAATAACGGTAAAGAAGTAGATAAATAATTAATCAAAACCATAGTAAATGAGTAAAATAGGATAATTGGTGTCACCGGGGAATGGAGATGGTGACCAGTGGGGGAAGCACGATTTTCCATGTAAAAAAACCATAAATCCTTCGAAACCATAAATGCACCAATTGCTCGAAAAATCACATAAAACAAATACATTAGTACAAAAACAACAAAAATAATCACAAAATTATTTACACAAACAGAATAGGTTCAGACACGAATATATACTATATAGAAATAAAAACACATAAAATAATGCATAAATGTTATAATAAACAAATAAATGATGCAAAAATGCATAAAAACCTAAAATATAAAAAAAATGCCTAAAAAATACTTAGGGACAGCCAAAAAAGTGAAGGACAGCTATAGGAGGAGCAAGAGATGGGACGGAGAGATAAGCTAAGGACATCTCATCCGTCGAATGACAGATCGCCATTGATTGGCTTGTCTTCACTTTTGTCACCTTTAGACAAAATAGAAAATAAGAGAAATGCAACAAAAATGCAAAAAAATTCGTACATAAAATATTCCTAACCTCAACATGTATTTATACAACTTAAATCGTATCAAAACATATTTTTGAAAGGAAATATACATAAAATACATAAAAAAATCATGCATTTAAAGGATTAAAGGAACCAAAATAAGAGCTTTAAATGCATAACAATAGAGGAATACCAAATGACATATCATGCCTCTATCATGTTAAAAAAACCCATAAAATGGATCATATCTCATACACACATGCATATTACTTAAGTATATTAGATAAAGTATGCCAATATGCATCAAAGAATCATATGATTATGTTAATTGAATTTTAGAGAGAGAAATTAGGAAAAAAGCCTATAATATTACCCTTATGAGATATTTTGATTCAATGGCGATTATAGTCTAGATCTCTACTTTGAATCGTGTTCCTTGATTCTCAAAAGAAAATATGAAATTCATTTTTTATGTATGTGTTGTTCAACAAGGATTGTTAAAGCACAAGTTTAAAGAGATAAAGAAACTATTCTTCTTCTCTAATGATGGCTCTCCAAAAGAAATTATTCCCCCATTTTCTTTAGAAAACCTTAAAAATTTGAATTTATATCTAAGAAAGAATTTTTGTTAGTTTTAAATTCAAAATCCCTCAAATCTGGAGATCCAACCCCTATAAATATGGCAGAATCTTGAGTGATCCCAACTGCTTTTTTGAAATTCCAGGAAAATATGGAAAAATTGGGTTTCGAGTGAGGGATAGGCATCCCTCAATGAAGGGAAACCATGTAATGCTTGCTCTTGTTACCATTTTATTTACTTATTAATCTGTTAAATTGCTTGTACAAAAATACATTTATACATATAAATTTAGCCTGATTAAATTATTTACAATGTAAATCATGACATATATTCCAAATTTCTTACATTGAACAACTACATAAAATAAATCTATACTAAAATTAGTCTTCACTTTCTATCCTCTCTAGTGGCCTGCAAATGTTAACTTGAACTCGACACTTATACTTTACACCTATGTACCTTCACGGAAAAAACACTCGTGCTAAGCAATGGCTCAATGGGGAATAAACAGTGCAATTGACTTCTTATCAAAGTTTCAAATACAAATATCACAATAACATATCTTTTTATGTTACAAACCACACACACTTATAATATCATTAAGAGACACATTGAATAAACAAAACATTTACACTAATAGGCACTTATCAAAGATTGTCTCTTTAACCGCTTTTCGCTACTAACATGCTTTGTCGTATTAGAACTCACATACATACGTCAATGTAGTTGCATATATTACACAAGACTTCAATGCAATTTTCTCATTTCACTTTATTGTTTAATAAGAAGCACTATCACTATTAAGAGGTATTGAAACACTTACACTATTTATCAATTTTCATTATTCACTAATCAAAACACTTCTATCATCTGAATTTCCATAAATGGTGGATACAAGTACAAACAATAAATACTGGCGAGCAGTATCAAACACTAGAGACATAAAAGTCTCAGGTCATTAGATATCAAAGGGTATTAAAATATTAGTCACCCTCAAGTAACAACACTAGCAGCTATGATCACTATTCCCTTTAATAGGCATGCTTATCTATCCACTACTTTATGAAATTTAGGCTCAACAAGTCACTAATCACTAAAGAATATTGCTTTTAATACATTTAAAATCATAGCATCAAAACACTCAATATAGCATGCAATCGTTTTACTATATTATATCATTCTTATTCTAGTACGCAAAGGATACAATATAACATGCTCATCATTCATTTAGTTGCATATAGCATTGCTAATATAACTATTTATATTCATTTATGTTCATTAACTATACAAGTTCATATGCATTAAGACTTAGTATTTAACTTTACTTTATTAATTCATTATGCTTTACACTCATTTATGTCACTTGTTACTCTTATTTTTACACTTAAAACACTTTAAAAGTGTTTAAGGAACCTTAAAATCAAGTTTAGAAAGAGGCAAGGAAGGATTACTGTCATTAGCTTATACTTGTTGACCATGACAGAAGTGTTATTTCAGTTCTGTACTGATTTTAGACTACCTTACCGTCGGTACCAAAAGAGTGCTGACTATGACCTAGGTTACGGGAGGGGTCACGATCATTAGGTAATACCTGTTGACTATGATGTAGGTTTTATTTTGGTTTTGGATTAAAATTTGGGCTATGTCACGATCAATAGCTCATACCTGCTGACCGTAAGGTATATTATGTCCAGAGGTAGATTTCTAATCTCAATTTATTTATCATTTTGGACCTAGAAAATTATGTTTTCAAGGAAAGTGGTATTCTAAAAAATTATTCCAATATGTCTGTAGTTTCTAAAACATAAAAAATAACTCAATTATGACTTCTAAATCTCAGGATATTAATAAAACATTGGAGACTGTTCTAGGTGACAGGACAACAAGGATATTTCAACTTTAAGCTCAATTTTGAACACTTTAAGTACAAATTTAGATTTTGGTTTCTTCCACAAAGTTGTATATATATATCTTATATTTCATTTCCAACTAGAATTACCTCAATCTAACATTTATATAAGTAGTTATTTAATTTACACTGAAACTGGTTTACATGAACCCAAAGCAAATCTCCACTTTTTCACTTTCCAAAGCATAAATCATCATTTTTCTTAACACAACACAACAATAATTATTTTCATCATCAATTACAAAGCAAATATAATATATAAATCCACTTAACTCAAATAAATATATAGATTAGAGAAGAAAACTTCCAAACCTATTTAGCAAGTCCCAATTCTTCTTTTAAGCTTCTTCTTTTTTTTTCCTTGACCTTTGCTAGATTCTTCAACTAATTAAATCATCAATACACATTAATATCCAAATCCCCACTATTATATTAGCTTTTCATGCTTTATAACAAATAAATAACTAAACTTGAGCAAAAATCTCTTAAAAACTCACCTTAATTAAGCTAGAATTTACCAACCCTTAGCTAGATGAAATTTGTGAGTAAGAGTAAGAAGAAGAAAGGAGAAATGGCCATAATTTTTCTTGTCTATAAGGTGGCTGGCCAACACATGAAAGAGAGTAGATTTTTCCTCTCTTTTCTTGCCTTTTCTTCATTTTTCTATAAATGTTTTGTGTCTCTTTCTTATTGGTTCATTCTTTGACCAACTCATTTTGCATTTTAATCCCTTAAATTAATCTTATTTAACTAATCACACACCATTAATTCCCAATTTTTTCATAATATTATACATTTACCTCCAAATTGACAATTTACAAAATTGCCCTTCACATTTACATTAATTTCGATTGCATCCCAATCACATTTATAAATATTTGCCAGGATATATTTTTAGACATTACATACCATCCCTCATCACTAAACCCTGGATTTTTCCAGAATGCCCCTAATTCAGGCCATACCAGAGAAAGGGACTACAAACAGGCATCCCCAATTGATAGATAGTTGTTTATCACCACTGGAAGTCTAAAATAATATTTCAGGCATATTTTGTTAAAATACTTGGAAATTTTTGAAAGTCATGAAAATCCTTGAGAAAATGTGGAAAATTTATGATCGGAGCTTTAAGATTCGAACTCTATTGTCAGTAATATGCTACTTTCTTATCATTGGGTAACTCTGATATAGGCTATCTTAGGTCACGGTGTCTACAATGTGATTAAAATAGTGTTAGAAATGATAATGATTTAAAAGATTATTGATTTATTAATGGATATTATTATTAAAAATTAACGAATGATTATATATAGTTAGTGTACATGTAATATAGTTGAGATATAGGTGAAATTAAGTGTGTATTAATTGTAATGCTATATGTATGTATGATGAATGAGATATGATGTACACAGCTGGTGCATTACATATAAGTTAAATACAAACTATAGTTATATGTTTAGAACTATATGGTTCTGAGTTTTGATTTTGGAATACTAATTCCAAGTCTAAACCAAATATTAGATACAATGTTAAGTGTTCCAATGTTAGTGACAAGATAGGGAAGTGATCTGTAAAAGTGTTTTTGAATGTTATTTGATAGCATTAAGGTAATAACTGAATAGGGAAGTCTAAGTGATCTTATCTAGTGAGAGTGGAGTTAGAAAATTAGTAAGGGTAGTTTAGTGCTAGTTAAGTTTTAATAGTGCATATAGTAAAATGAAATTATAGAGCTATGAATGAAGTATGTGTGTTTCAAGTTATACTTAGTGAACTAATATTATAAATGACTTAATTATATGTTGCTTGAGTAGATTTCGAGATGAAGACTTTTAAGAGGATAGGACTATGGCAACCGCGAAGAATACCCTGAAGTTGTAGTATAGATCATGTAAAGCAATTTACTATGAAAAACTCTTAATTGTATACCTAATTAAGTCCTAGTGGGAATTATTCTTGTCATCCAACTTTGTATTTTTTTATGAAGATTTTAAATTAATGTTATGTAGTTGGTACCAAGTTTGATTGAGCTATATAGTAATGTTTAAATTAGTTAACTGATATGGTTTGCAATAAGTATAACATCCCGAAATACTTTTGAGGGATATTAGGATGTTAAAATAAAATTCTGTTGAAAATTTCAGAAAATAGAAATAAATTAATAGTACATAAAACTAAGGGTGTGTTCAGAGACAATTTTATTTTTGATTTTTGGTTTTTTTTCTTAAAAATAAAACAAAAACATGTTCGATAAATTTTTTTTCGTTTTCATTTCTATAAAAATTTAAAAAATGATTTTGGCAATAAAAACAAAAATTAAAAATCTTTAAAATGTGGTTTTTATGATTTTATTTTTATCAATAATTTAATTACTTCATCCTTATTATTACCACCGCTACCACCACCATACCACCGTCGCTACCACATCACCACCACTACTATCGCCATCACCGCCGCCACCGCCACCACCACCACACCACCGCTGCTACCGCCACCACACCGTCGCCGCCACCACCACCACCACCACCACACCGCCATGCCGTCGCTGCTACCACACCGTCGCCACCGCCACCACTGCCGTTGCCACCACTACCACCACTGCCACTACCATCTTTGCCATCACCATCACCACCACCACCACACCATCAATGTCGTTACCACCACTGCTGCCACCATCACTGCCACTACCATCTTGGCCACCATCACTTCCACCACACTGCTACTAGTACCACCATCACTACCACATCGTTGCCGCCGCCGCCACCATCGCTGCCGTCGCCAGCATCGCTATTACCGCCAATGCTACTGCCGTCGCCAACATCGCTACTACCGCCACTACACTACCATCTCTACTACTTTCATTGCCACCACCACCAGACTATCGCTGCTGCTACCACCGTCGCTGCCACCACCATACTGCTATTGCCGTCGTTACTGCCGCATTTACCGTCGCTACCACCACTACCACCATATTAAGATTTTTTTAATGTAATATATTTTAAATTTTGAATTTTATTAAATATTTATTATTTAATATTAATAATTAAATTATATATATGTATAATATGTATTAATGGATATTAGAATATTTTTTAAAAAATAAATAGAAAAATAGTTTTTAAACAGTTTTTGAAAAACAAATAACAAAAACTAAAAATAGTTTATGAATTTTAAAAAATAAAAAATAAAAAATAAAAAATGTTACCAAACACACCCTAAATTATTGAATTTAAGTTTTTCAACGAGTTAAAAATATGACCACGGCTAAAGAAGAAAATTGTGCACAGTACAATGCAAATGAAATATTAATATCTTTTTTTTTCAAGTTTATAATAATAATAATAATAATGCAGTAGGTGGACAAGACGTTGCAAAATTACAACATCATTATACACATATATTTCATATAAAAAACAGTGTGGTTTTTTTTTAAGAATAATAATTAATATTATATTAATAAAATAACAGTTATAAAAGTCTCTAATATAATTAAAATATTGACATATCATGATAAAAAAAAAGGACTTTAAAAGAAAATAATACTCGGATTCGTGCACAAGGTATTCGCAATTAGCACTATTATTAAAGAGAGAGTGTAAAATCCAGCACCAAATAAATAAAGTAACGAGCCATTTAACAATAGATCAAAAACTTAGAAAGAAGAGAAAAAAAATATACAATATATGGAATACTTACAATTGAATAGGAGAAACAACAAGAAAGTGAAAAAATCAAAATCACTACAAGAAAATGCTCAAATAGCAACAAAAATTGTTGATTTTCCGTTGCGAATCAAAATTAGCAACGGAATAAGTGGTTGCAGATTTGACAATTGTTATTTTTTAGCAACAGAATTGATTTGTGTTGCTAAATTCATTCACCAATAAAAAAAATCATGACGGTGCAATCCGTCTCTAAACATTATTACAATTTTTTAATTATTATTTTCTGACTATTGCCCTTTAAACAAGCACAAATA
This sequence comes from Excoecaria agallocha, assembly GCA_037975025.1. Taxonomy (NCBI): domain Eukaryota; kingdom Viridiplantae; phylum Streptophyta; class Magnoliopsida; order Malpighiales; family Euphorbiaceae; genus Excoecaria; species Excoecaria agallocha. Next base: position 120,224 of record JBBPFJ010000103.1, on the reverse strand, counting down.
ATCAAATTTCACAAACTATTATATTTCCATCTATAAAACTCAAAAACAAATAACAAAACTAAGTTCAAAGTAGGTGATGCTTAAAATTTAAGATGAGAACCATAATTATTATAAACTATCACACTCAAGCTGCAATGAGCATCAAATTAATTTAAAACAGCATGTAGTAATGCAACCTTTGAAATGAAATGTAAATTATACAGAAGGAATCCATCTGAGAAAATTAGGTAATAACTCCATAGAACTAATAAAAAGAACACAGTTACAAAATTAATACCTCCAATGACTTCACCATATTTGCTGTTAGCTTCTTTCAGGCTAGTGTCATCAGTGGCATAAGAAATACCAGCATTGACAAATATTGACACCAATCCGTCAATAGCAGGACAAAAAAAACAAGTAGACATTTTTGGGCTTTGCCAAATTCTGAGAAGTTATAGTCAATCTTGTACGCATTTTAAACTAGCAACACTTATTCTTCAGTTGCAGTCTCCCATTTTGACCATACAAATCAGCTTGAACGCTACAAAGTCTATACAATCACTTAATCTATCCTCACCAAAATGTATGCAAAGCAAATGGGCAAATAAATTTCAGTCAGATATCCATTACTCATGGCATCCATGTAATAAGTTTTTTCTTCTGACAATAAAAGTATTTCCATTAGAAATGCAAGTTCGTTGCTAAATGTTTGTCGTAAAATTTTGGTATTAATAGTTCCCTCCATTTTTAACAACGGAAAATAATAATTTTCAATTTCCGTTGCTAAAATAAAAAATCCCATCAAAATTAGCAATAAAATTTTATTTTCGTTGGTAATTAGCAACGGAATTTGATTTCCATTGCTAATTAGCAATGGAAATAAATTCTGTTGCTATTTATGAATTTTCTTGCAATGAATGAAGAATTTTAAAATATCAAATAAGATGCAATTTTTTTTTTCTTTTATGAGAGAGGATGGCTGAAAAATAATACGTTCAAGAAGGAAGAATTAAAAATATACACGGAATGGAAAAGAGTTTTTTATAAGAGTAGAAATTTTTAAGATATAGGAGAGTTACAAATTCGTGGGATTTTTTATTCTATTAAAATTTGAATAGTTATCAAATTGTTTAAATAAATTGGGAAATAATTAAACTAAATTTATAATATAATTATATGTTAATTTATAAATAAATTGCTATTATATTTTCTAAAAAAATACGGGATATATATTACTCTAATATAGTGTCAAATCATGATAAAACGTTTCAATTATTAATTGTTTTGAGTTTTATCTATTAAAAATATATTTATTGACTTAGCAAAATGTGTTATTAATGTTTCATATTTTGCTATATGTCAGTACCTTTTTCATCCTAAGTTAACACTATTTCAATACTGTTAATTTAAAGTTGACAGTTGATGAAAGTTATATATATATATATATATATATATATATATATATTAAAATCATTTTTGCTCCAAATGATCATGACTTTTTAGTACATTAGAAAAAAACGCGGGTTGGTATTTTTATAGATGTAATCTACTTTTTATTTCTATAAGAAGGATTAAGTATTGGAATAATATTTATTTTTCCTACTTTTTATTTCTATAAGAAAGACTAAGTATTGGAATAATATTTATTTTTTAACAGAACTGCTCAACAATATACTCAAACCATTTAGATTACATGTACAACTATTACATGCTAGGATTAAAAAATATATAGTTTATATATATAGGAAAGGAAAGAACTTTCAGTACATTGCAATCAAGATTCGAACTTGAAAATGGATTAATTATTATTATAAAGGTGAGGGGATAACCTAGGCCTAGGGTGAACAAATAAGGGCACGAGTCTTTGTAAGGTCAAGCCATAGGCTTCCTCCATGTTCAATTTCTCAGGATTTAATCCTTCAGCTAACTCCCACTCAAATGCATGTGCTAAACTTGCTATTAGTAGATGAACCATTCGCAACCCTAAAGTCATGCCTGCACATATTCTACGTCCAGCCCCAAATGGTATTAGTTCAAAGTCATTTCCTCTAACATCCACACTGGCCTTTTCTCCTCCAGCCAAAAATCTTTCGGGCCGAAACTCTAGTGGGTTAGCCCATACATCGGGGTCACGAGCTATAGCCCATACATTTACCAACAGAGTTGAGCCTTTAGGAATGTGATAGCCGTTTATTTGACAGCTGTCCGCCGCCATCCGCGGTAGTGATAACGGCGTGGACGGGTGAAGGCGGAAGGTTTCTTTGACCGCTGCTTGTAGGTAAGGGAGTTGGGGTATATCCAGTTCGGTTACTAGACTGTCTCGACCCACAACAGAGTCCAGCTCTTGATGGATTTTGGCTAGAGCTTTGGGCTGCCTAATGAGCTCAGCAATGGCCCATTCAACTGTGCTGGATGTAGTGTCTGTACCAGCAGTGAACATATTCTGCAACCACGGGACCACAGCAACAGAGTTTCAGTTTCTTTTTCTTTTAAAAAAAAAAGAGCAGAGTTTATGTTCAGTTTGATAGAGAAACCAAATATTAAGTTGTTGTCAATGAATACAAGAAGTCAATTTCACGAACACATTTTTAAGTTGTTATCAACGCCGACCGTGTTCACAAAACCAATTTAATATTAAGTTGTTAAGTTGAATGCTTTTAGTCTCTTTTGATCTAACTATAAAAATCAGAAAAAAAAATCAAATAATTTATTTTCCTGAAATCCAATAATCAAGCAAGGAGGAACATACCAGAAGCAAAGCTTTGATTTCAGTGTCGGTGAGTTTTCCTCCGTCTCCGTCACCGTCATCTTCCTTCAACGAAATCAAAGTACTCAACAAGTCTGTGTGCTTTCTTTCATTGCCATCAGAGCCGTTTATCCTGTGCTCCTCCACAATATCAGTCAAGAAAGCATCAAATCTCTTATGGAGTTTCTTCATTTTCGCTGCTACTCCCTGTAAGTCTAGCCATTCCAAAGCAGGAATAAAGTCCCCTATATTGAATATTCCGGCCAACACCATCAGTTCCACCACCATGGACTTAAACTCATCCGCCTTCGGATCTTCGCCGCCACTGCCGTCCCCAAACACTCTTCGCCCTATCATCACACGCCCTAGTGCATTTGTTGCGCACACGTTCAACAATTGACCTAAGTTCACAGGCTTCTTTGGTCCCGCACTGGCCAGAGCGCGTATGAGCACTGTCACTTCTTGCTGCAGAAATAAAATTACTTTTTTTATGGTATTGAAATTACTTCATAATTGCGTTCAAAACTAAAGTTAAAAACTACAACTTTCACATCAAAAAAAGTAAGTGTACGTCACATCAAAATAAAATAAGTGTATATATTACGAAGTATTATTATTATTATTACATAAAAGTTAGACTCTTATCAAGCGCATGTACACACTCAAACCTTTTCTCGTGAGCTATATAGGTTCATATTTCAAGGAAACTATTCATTCTATGACTTTTAAGATCTTAAAAATAAATAAGAAAAATAACTGTTATATATTGCGCAAGAGTTAAAATTTAGTTAAAGAATTACTATTTCACTCGTGTGTGAACTAACTTAATTAGGTCTTAGATACAGTACTACACACTTTCTAGCACAAGAAAACAAATCACTTGAAACCAACAAAACCTACACTAAAATTGCAATTTACTTGCACTTTGTATGAACTATATATCAGTACATATAGCAACTAATTAATCAATATAAACACATAATAACGAAACAAAAAAAGCAAAACAAATCTGATTATATACAAACCTGTCTAACATGGCGAAAATCATCTAAAGCCTTAGCGGAGAAAAGATGAACAGAGCTGATCTTCCTCAGCAACCGCCACCGGGGACCGTACGGTGCAAAAACGAGATCCTGATAATTATAAGCAACATATTTAGCACCTGAATTCGGCGGCCGGCTAGAGAAATTAGCGTCGTGGACCTTCAAGAACTGAGTGGCGATGGAGGCCGACGCCGCCACAACGACGTCGACGTAGCCCATACGGAGGTGCATAAGAGGACCATAAGTTCGCGCCAAGGAAGCAATAGATTGGTGAGGCTTGGAGCCTAAATGAGGTAAGTTTCCGACAACCGGCCATGGCTTTGGGCCGGGAGGAAGAGGCAGCGGGCGACGGTTTCTTAATTTGAGTGAGAGGAAGGAGATGAAAATGGCGGAAAGTATGGAAAGTAAAACGAGAGTAAACATTTTTTTATTTTTTGTTTTTTTGGTTAACGTTGTGCAAGGTAAGGGATTTATAGTTGCTGAGGTGCTAATTTATATAATGTGAAGTTATATATATAAATATATAAAAAAAGGAGGGTATAATTGAAAGATGGGTGAAGTTTGAAGAAGTAGGTTGCAATGTGATCGTGGTGGTTGGGATCAACGGTGATTAATTAGCTTCACCAGCTATTCAATTCTTTTGTTTTTTTTTTTGTCCACTTTGTACTTCTAGAGGTTTGATTTGACATTGATTATTTTTATTTAAATATACATTATCCCTCCCTGAACATATTAACTGTTTTCTTTATTTTTATTATTTTTATTAAAATTAAAAAATAATAAATATATTTAAATTTAATATTAAATTATATAATTAAAATTAAATTATTAAATTTAGTTAATTTTAATTTTATTAAAAAAAATTAAATTATATTAAAAATTTAAAAATAATAAATAAATAAAATTTAAATTTTATTTAAAAATAACTGATAAAAAAATTAAAGAGAGTAATTAAAAATTGACCCATATTTGTTTAACTACAATTGATATTAAACAAAAATAAATATTGTATTTGACGTAAGTATTTCTTAAAAGGATCTCTCATTTTCAAAAAGCATCATCATATCTTAATGATTTTTTTTCAGAAACCAAACCTGTACAAAATGAACAAACTCCACTTGAAATGACTAAATTATCCTCTATTGCGATCCAAGTTAATATTATGTTTAGTATATTGTGAGGTAATGGGTTAAAAAATATATTTATTGATATATTGAAAATTATATATATATATTTATAATTATAATATATTATAAAAAATTTTATTTAATAAATAAAATAATCAATATATTACCTATTAAATTATATTACAACCTTTTATGCTAAATGTTACCTAATTTCAAAATTCAATACCTAATTAATTCTAATAGCCAATTAACGTTTAACTTTCTATACGTGATTAATTAATAGCCATCTCTTTATTGCTAACAATTAATTATCCCAAACAATATTGATTTAAAAAAACTACTGTTTCGTGAATTATCTTTCACTCAAAAAATCAAAGAAAAATAATATTCACAGTTAGAGGTATCAAATGGACGAATTTAAGTTAGATCATTAATTTATGAGTTATTAATGAATTGGATCATAAATGCATTAAAAGATATGAATTGTAAATGAATTAATATCTAAATAAATTGGATTTGATTTGGATCGATCTATAGATTTAATATAATTAGAATAAAATTTTTTATTAATTAATTAATGAATCCGGTAATATATATATATATATATATATATATATATATATATATATATATATATATATATATATATATATATATATATATATATATATATATATATATATATACCATCGTTTTATCCAGATTTACTAAATTTATATCTAATGTATGTTGAATTAAAAGTCTATGGACTTAATGAAATATAATAAAAGTTGAGGCACTCAATAGAAAATAACTATTATAGTTTGATGCCTGAACATACTTTTTGCTTTTTGTTTTAATTCTAATAAATAGTTTACTTATTATGAATTGTTATGAAATATATTTGGCAAGCACCTAAAGTTAATATGCTTATTTGCGCGGACATGTTTAAGGGTCAAATGTTCGTTTTTAAATATTTATAAATTTTTTAAAAAGAAAAAGTTAAATAAAGCTACTATATATATATAAAGTAAATAAATTTTATTTATTTTATATTTTATTGAAAATCAATATATATATTACTAAATTACTAAACTAAATCTCCTTTATTTTTTATTTAGTTTTTATTTTACTAATTTAGTTTAGCAATTTAATAATATATATTGAATTTCCATAATATATATATATATATATATATATATATATATATATATATATATAATGCAGCCAAAATACTAATTCCGGGAGCCAATATATCAGGCTTCAAGATCTTTGGTGTCACCTAAGTCGGCCCTCTCGAACTAAAAGAAGCCACTATGGGCGATGGCCAGACGCCCACTTTCGTACCACTAAAGCTAAGTAGAACTGTAGGCTTAGCATCAGTTTTAATGAATTTCTTAATCAAATCACCACCCATTGTGTAATGATCCAATGAAAGTCTCTATCCTTTTATTAGAGATAGATAAGTTACGAAAATCAAGTGAGAAAACTTTAGGTCTCATTTGGAGGTAAGTGAAATTTATGGATTTAAATTGATTTTAAGGTGTTTACATGTATTTTGGGATGTCTAGAGTTCACTTATATGATTATTTTGAGCATCTAATATCAAATGATTAAGGTTTTTATGAGTTTAAATTTTGGCTATGGTAGATTTTCAAAGAGAAAGTCAAAGTTCCAAGATAAAGGGAAAGAAAAAGAAAGCCTAGTCAAGCATAAGCCAAAGAAAAAAGGTTATTGACTAATAAATTCTCATATTTTCCTTAATTTTTAATGTTTTTCCTTTATATAAATTAGGAAAAATTTAGAAAAACTATTTATAATTGCAATTAACCTTAGATTATTGAAATTGAACCTTGAATAAGCTTATTAGAATGCTTAAATTAATTTTAAAGAATATATATGGTGGACTTATCATGTTGGCTGAATTGTTCTTTAGTGAAAAATAATATTTGTTTCGTGTATTTTGTTGAAATTAAGCTTTAAAATGAATGTAGAAATTATATAAGGTGTTCATGAATTTTTATGAAATTTATGGAATTTAAATGAATATTTTTGAAAGAAAATTTGGTTATATTGTAATGGTGTCTACATCAGGTTAGCCGTGAACAATATTTTTCGATAGTGAATAGTATTTTTCAAGTTGAAAAGTACATCCGAAAGTGAAAAATATTTGATTGAACCATGGAAAAATATTGGTCATGGTGAGTCCGTGATTGAGATTTGAAGTGAAATTAAGGTCAAATAAACTTTCAAAAGTCAAAAATACGAAAAATATAATGAGTCAATTTCTATTATTAGAAAATTGACTTAATTTTATATAAATATTTAAAAATAGCAAATGAAGTCCAAAAATTATCAAAAATTATAGTTAAATATAAAATCGTATATAGATTATTTTAGCTATAAAAAGTATATTTTTCTATGATACCAGCATTTTTAGATCGGACTAATTTAATTGAACCAAACCTGAAATAGATTTCAATTGAGCCAAAAAATTTTGTGCAACCTATTTTCAGGGTGATAAAAATTATGGAATCATTTTTGAAGTAATTTTAAATTGAAAACTGAAAGAAATGAATTAAAATTTGTTATTAGGTAGTTAATGGGCTTGATTAATTAATCAAGGCCCATTAAGCAAAGACCAAGCCCATATGGAAGACTATAAAAGGGAAAGAAATCTCTCCTTTGTTCCAGAAGCTCACGTTCCAGCAGCTCTCTTTTTCTTTTGGGTGGCCGAAACTTTGTTTTCTTTTTATTTCATAACTTTCTTCTTTATTTCTTCAATTTTTCTACCTTGATCCAAGCACAAGAAATATTTTTTAGCCTCTCTAGTTGCTGGATCCAAGTTCAAACTAGAGCTTGAAGGAAGAAAAACTAAGAAAAACAAGGATTAAAGGTATGGAGGTCAAAAATAGGTAAGTGATTTCTTGGATTTTAATTTAATTTCAAGGCACCTATAGATAGATTTAGGTGCCTAGAGTATATTTTTGTGATTATTTTAAGCTAAAATGATGTTTATCTTGGTGAAAAATGAGGTAAAAATTTCAGCCATGGAAATGAGATTTGAGAAAAAAATGATTTTCATGGGTTCAAGGCTAAGCAAATGAAGTTTGTGTAAGGTTAATGGTAAGATTGAAGTTAGTGACTACTAAATCTTAGTATTTTCCATTTAATTTAATGATCTTCCTTAAGGTTTATTATGGAAAATTTTGTATAATTGATAAAATTTGAAATTAATTGTATAGTAGTGTAATTAGACCCCAATTAAGTGTGTTATAATGTTTAATTTGAATGAAAAAAATTTATAGAGATTTTTTTTAAGTGGCCGAATTTCTTGAGGAAGAAAAAAAATTGTATGTTAAGTATTTTAGTAATTTTAAGGCTTAATTTAATAGTATATGTGAAATAATGCATGTACAAATTTTTGTAAAATTTATAGAAATTATGTGAATATTTTTAAAATATTTATTGAATATGTAATTAAAAAAAATTGAAAAAAAAGTATGTATATTGAAATTACCCTTAAAGTAATATAATTGAACCTTAATTAAGCTTAATTTGAAATAAATTTTTAAGGAGAAATTCTTTAAGGGCCGAAATCCATTGTTAAAGAAAAATAATGTGTACACTAAGCAATTTGATGGAAATTAAGCCATAAAATAAGGTAAAACATAAAAAATAATGTTCATGAATTTTTAAAAGATTTATGAAAATTATTTAAGAATTTTTAAGCTAAGGACAAGTATAAGTATAAAATGTAAATGATGAATTATGGTGAAATAATTCATAAACTGAGTAAAAATGACAATAATTGAAGAATAATGTTCACTTAAATTTTTATAGAATTTATGTGATTTATGAGACCATTTTTGAAAAATAAATATTGAATATGCTTAAGTGAAAATATTGAATTATTGGAAAATAGTTCAATAAACAAGCAAAAGTTAGTAAATTAATGTAAATTAATTTATATTCCCTATAAAAAATGAAAAAGTCAAATGACAAATTTAAGGAAAATAAAAAGTATAGTAAGTTAAGTAACCGTATTGAATTATTTCAAAATAATTCATAATTCGAATAAAATGGTAAATTATTATAAATAAATCACAATCCGTATAAAAATATTGCAGTTACCAAATAATCGTAAATTCAGACCGAAAAAGTAAAAGATTAGGTAAAAGTCAAAAAATAAATAAAATGACTGTAAAAGTAAAATTTTGAATTATAAAGAAATAATTCAATAAGTATCAAGAAAGAAAAAGAGTGAATTATCATGACATAATTCACAAAATAAAAAAATAAAATATTGACGAAATAATTAGCTAAAAATCAAAAAAATAATAAATATTTATAATGAATTATTATAAAATAATTCACGTAAAAGTGATTGGAAAGAAAAAAATTGAAAAGAAAAAATTACTGTATAGTCAATAGCACTAAAAAGAGTGCGATTCATGAAGATGTATTGTTTAAAGAAAATGAAAGAAATTAAAAATTATTGAAGTATGAAAATTATTCTGAAAAATTAATTGATTGTTTTTGCCCTTAACAATAGCCAGGTAATGATTTTCTTATTAATGATATCATTGGCTAACCATAGGAACACCCTATACCGCGGTGTAAGTCATAGTGACTTGCTTTGCTATGGGTAGGATCTTTAATCTCCATAGTTTCAGTGTAAAAGTGAAAGTGTTAGTGCATTGTTTTTTGAATAAAGGGCCCCTTAGAGGTCATTTCTCTATCAGAGGGGCCTTTGGATCCATGTCCCGCATATCCTATTTGAGAGTCCTAACATATTTGCACTAGGGGCATAAAAAAAGTATAGTGCTAAAAATATAAAAGGATAATGAAAATTAATGATTAATCTTGAAAAAAAACTAAAGTGAAAGAAAATATATATTCAGGGGCAAAATAGTAATTTTTTCAAAAAAATGTAAACAATGAGAAAATTAATTAAGAAATGCTTATAAAAGGGTAAAATAGTTATTTGATAGCTAAACTGTTTAAAAAAAATGAAGTTTTTAGTCCAGTAGGAACTAAAATGTAATTTTTCATAAAAATGATAAAATAAGTGTAAATTAATGTAATATATATCGACTGTTAGGTTAAAACGTAAAAATATGATTATTAATAATAAATTAGTCATTTTGCAATAAATAAAGTCATAAATGAAATAGTTATAAGAAAGACCAATTGGTATATTGTATATCAATTACTGTTTTGAAAATAAAAATTTGTAAAATAAAGCTAAAGTTGTAATAAAAGTCCAAAAATGACTATTTTGCAAATAATAAGTAGAAATGACGATTATTGCAGTAAGTAAATTAAACAGTACCATTTTGTAATGAAATCAGGAAATAAAGATTTAATTGCAAAGTTGCTAAGTAATAATATTACTGGACATTAAATGTTAAAGTGTTAATGATTGTTTTTTGATAAATAAATCAAAAGGCCAAAGTGATATAAAGAAATAAACAACAAAAATTGTAAGGTTACTAATAAAAAGAATAAATTATGACTAATGAAGAAATCAAGTATTGAATAAAAAATTTGCCATTATAGTGGCAAATAATAATTTAAATCATCAAAGAACTAATATTTGTATTGACCAGATTAAATAAGAACTTGAATAGAAAAAGTTAAAGTTAAGTCAAGTAAGAGTAATTGTAACACCCTAGTCTGAAGCCTTTATATGTTATACCTTTCAATCATATAATGGTAAGTCATTAACCAAAAGCTATATACATTTATCATATCAGAAGTCTAATTATATAAGTATCCTATGCGTCAAATAGGATTTTCCCACAACTTCAGTCTTTTAACTATGCATGCATAATGGTTTATTCTACCACATGCTCATCAACTTCCATGTTAGTTATTACTATCTTTAACTTCATATCTTATCAAGCATAATATTTAATAACTGATCTAGCATATTTATAACCACTACATGCATGCATGCTTTAATATTCTTTTACTACTACTTATTACATCACTACTCCATATAACAAATTCATACATTTAGGAGCCCTTATTATACATATTAATCGTGCCAAAGAACTTGCACCAAAATATAACCAAAAGGAATCCTACATCAACTTCTACAACTTAGGTGTTGGCCTGTCCTGATGCAGAGATCGTTCTTGAGCATATGCTTTTACAGTAGTACCTACACGGATTAAATAACTCGTGCTAAGCTATAAAGTTTAGTGGGGATGCTAATTTTGAAAGACAACCATACACAGCAATTGTTGGAAACATATAACATATAATAATTGATGATAACATGATCAACATATTTCAAATAAATAAATGATAGAATAAAATATCATCATTAGCAATCAAATCTCATATTTATTTTCACATGCTTGAAAATTAAAGCATAACATAATAGAATCAGTATCAAAATATCCAACTATCACACATGCAATGAGTAATATAGTTAAATATATCATCTCATATATTATGCTTTGTTTATCTAATAGTTTACTGTAGCATAATATCACAATAGTTTAGCCTTCTTAAGTTCTAAAGGTGGATAACGGGATCGGTGGATACCGAGGTATCAAAATGGTGGATATCCGAAGATATCAAAACTATGGACCCAATCAGGGCCAACTGTACGATGGACTGGTCAAAGACCCACATGAGGGTCAGTAACAACCCTAATGGCCTGTGTAAGATCTAACAGGATCAACTATACTGTGGACCCAAAAAAGTCGGCTGTGGCAGCTGTAATATCCCTATAGGCGCCGCCTATCAATACACAATTGAACTCTAACTGCAGGCAATACTTTGTTACATTCTGTTTTAGTATACCATGAATACACTTGATTTAAAAGTCAATTTGCATACATATAACTATGGTACCGATGTATTACTACTACTGTAAAACTATGTACGCAAAGTTCATGTCTATTAATACACATAATTTCTGATCATATTAACTTTAGTCATCCTATGTAGCTTGATCATAATATGTCAATTAGTTAACATTCGATACCTGTATAAGTGCTCAACCTAAATCATGCCTTGATCTTAGATTTTTTTTTCCAATATAGCACAACTAGGTGCACGATCATGTATTCATGCACACTTAAAGAAATATAAATATCTGTTTTTTTTAAACATACATATCATCATGAACTAATACTTGAACATTTTATCTTAAGTTGTGTCAAGTGTTCGTACCCTTGCTATAACATCGTTTGTCTTAATACCATCTAACATAATACATAACACGTTTTTAAGCTTATGACTAATAACTATCATATATACATCACATACCACTTTTCATTTAATAAAATTAAATAGTAAAACATACCTGTTTGTCACTATTAATATCATATCACACATTTAATCTCTTTTATTATATATATATTATCTCAAGAATTCATTGAACATCCTGTAACTATTAATATGTATATTTCAGTATCTTACACTTGCAATGTTGACAAGCTATGATCTTATACATGACATGTAGTGGTATCAAAGAAATAACATAAAGTGTACAATATATCAACAAGTCGCGAGCGCGACAGAAGTGAGAGTAGTATTTCGCTCCAATACATTGTAGCGATCGCGATCAATGTCACGAGTGCGACATATCCAGATTGAACAATTTATATCAATTTTCCATTTCAGCAATTCCTGTATAAATTCCATTTTAATGCCTAAGTAACAAGCTTATATTCTACTTTATTAAAGCCCTTATTTCATGTCTTAAATTTTGTAATACTTCAAATTAATATTTTCAAAAGAAATTCCATAAATTTTACCATCCACACTTAATATGACGAAATTATTATAATTCATCTAATTCACATCATTGTCGTGATAAGTTTCCTTAAAACACTAAAATTATATGAACACAAGAAACTAACAGGTAAGCATAAATTCCTTCTTCACCTTTCACATACATTAACACATCAATGATTATATCTAAAGATTTCTAATTTCTTTTGCTATAAATTTCACTTTCTAGTTTGACTGGTTTTCACAACTTCCATAACAATACTTCACAACCAATTCTCTTTTTCTTTAATTCAAAATTTCAATCAAACACAAGAAGTTAAGAATGCTCTAATCCCATACCTTGGCCTAACTTCCCTTTAGCCAATTAATCTTTAGCAAGACCTTTTCCTTTATCTTTTCTACCTTCTCCTTCTTTATCTACAATATAAATCATTCTCTAATCCATCATTTCCAGCAGCTAATCCCAACCGAAATCCACATAAATATTGTAGAAGAAGAATAAGAAGATGAAGATAACCAGAATTAAACCATACCTTATTAATCTATATAAATATTTTCTTGAACAATCCATATGCATGCAATTGTCTTCATAAATTTATAGTAAATTAAGAGATGAACATAAGATTGAAGGAGATGAAAATGAATTCTCTCCTTTGGTGCCGCCCACACTCTCACCATTCTCTTTCATTCCACTAAAACCAACTTAGTTATAGTGCTATGTAAATATCTTTCTTGGTCCTTTAAGGTTTTGCATGTCACACTATAGACATACATTTCTTGGCATGCCATTAATTATTCCCACCAATTAGTCTATTACATAAATCAACCCCACCATTTAACCCTTTCCTTAAATTGACCTCTCCATTATTCTTAAATTCTCAATTGACCCCTAAGATGTCATAATTATGAATTTACCCCTAATCAATGCTTTATACTTCAATTATACCCTCGCTTAATATTAAACCACACTATTAAATTTTATTTTCACGTAATTAAAATAATAAAAACATATTTTATCCCTTATCCCAAACTTATACAAATTTCTCATTTAATTTTTAATCTCATTCAAATAAAAACCCCTCTTAAAACATGAGATTACAATTAAGGTCATGTAAGGGATCTCACAATTCTCTCCCCCTTAAGGAATTTCGTCCCCGAAATTCATACTTGATTTAAACAATTGAGGATATTGCTTTTTCATGGCTGCCTCTGGCTCCCAAGTTACTTCTTGTACACAATGATGTTGCCAGAGTACTTTCACCAGAGGGATCTGCTTGTTCCTCAATTTTCTGATTTCCCTAGCCAGGATTTCCTTCGGTTCCTCATTATACGTGAAATCCGGCTACAATTGAATATCTTGAATTTGTAACTTGTGAGATTCATTAGAGCGATATCTTTGAAGCATAGACACATGAAACACATCATGAAGCTTGGCCAATTCCATAGAAAGAGCCAATCTATAAGTTACTGGTCCGACTCTTTGAAGAATTTCATATGGACCAATGAATCTCGGACTGAGTTTCCCCTTTTTCCTAAATCTAAGCACTTTTCTCCAGGGAGATACCTTCAAAAATACTTTGTCACCCACCTGGTACTCGATATCTTTTCTTTTCAGTTCAGCATATGATTTCTGCCTGTCACTAGCTTCTTTCAGTCTCTGTTTGATAACTTGAACTTTTTCCTCTGTATCTCTAACAAGGTCAGGACCAATTAACTTACATTCATTCAACTCAGTCCAGCAGATTAGAGTTCTACATTTCCTGCCATACAAAGCTTCATATGGTGCCATTTGGATACTTTTCTGATAGCTGTTATTATAAGCAAATTTCATTAAGGCTACATATCTATCCCAACTTCCAGGAAACTGCAAAGCACATCCCCTCATCATATCTTCAAGAATCTGAATAACCCTTTCGAATTGCCCATCTGTTTGAGGATGAAAAGTTGTACTGTACTTGAGCTGTGTTCCCAAAGCTTGCTGTAGACTCTGCCAAAATCTCGATGTAAACTTTGGATCTCGATCCGAAATTATAGACATAGGTATACCATGTAACCGCACAATTTCATTCACATATAACTTTGCAAGCCTATCCATAGAATAATCTGTTCGAACCAGTAAAAAGTGAGCTACTTTTGTTAACTTATCCACTATTACCCAAACAACATCATATTTTCTTTGAGAAAGAGGCAAACCCGTAACAAAATTCATGGTAATGTCTTCCCACTTCCACTGTGGAATAGGAATGGGATTCAAAAGACCTGAAGGAAATTGATGTTCTGCTTTCACTTGCTGGCATGTTAGACATTTAGAAACATAATCAACAATATCCTTCTTCATGCTAGGCCACCAATAAAACTGCTTTAACTCTTGATACATCTTGTTTCCACCTGGATGCATAGTAAATGCAGTATTATGTGCTTCATGCAACAATATTCTTTTCACTTCTTTTTCATCAGGAATACACAACTTGTTATGGTAGTATACAACACCATTTTCTTTTACTGAAAAATCTGATTGATCACCTTCACAAATTGCTTTGACCATATGTTGTAACTTTATATCATACTTTTGAGCATCTATCACTATCTGCCTAACTTTAAGCTGTGCTAGTAAGGCACCATCCGAAGCAAATTTCCATCTGCACTGTTTTAACATCAATACTGCCATTGTCTTACGACTCAAGGCATTAGCAACCACATTCGCTTTTCCTGGGTGGTAGTCAACTATACAATCATAATCTTTGAAAAGTTCCAACCATCTTCTCTGCCTCAAATTAAGTTCTTTCTGAGTAAGCAAGTACTTGAGGCTTTTATGATCTGTATAAACCCTACATTTTTCCCCATACAAGTAATGTCGCCAAATCTTTAAAGCAAATACCACAGCTGTCAATTCTAGATCATGAGTCGGGTAGTTCTGTTTTTGCATTTTCAATTGCCTAGATGCATATGCTACAACTTTACCATCTTGCATTAATACACAACCTAAACCAACCTTAGAAGCATCACTGTACATTGCATACTCTTTCCCTGAAATAGGTTGAGTTAACACTGGAGCTTCTGTTAACATTTTCTTCAACCTTTCAAAGCTTGCTTGACATCGATCAGACCATTCAAACTTAATATTCTTCCTTAACAGCTTAGTGAGGGGTGAAGCAATGATAGAAAAACCCTTCACAAAATGACAATAGTAACCTGCCAACCCAAGAAAACTTCTAATTTCATGTACATTCCTGGGTGATCTCCAGTTAACAATAGCTTCAATTTTATTTGGATCAACCCTAACACCCTCAGCAGATACAACATGACCTAGGAAGGAAACTTTCTTAAGCCAAAAGTCACATTTACTCAATTTGGCATACAATTGATTCTCTTTTAAAGTTTGCAATACAATTCTCAGATGTTCAGCATGTTCAGCTTCATTTTTGGAGTAAATTAATATGTCATCAATAAACACTATAACAAATCGATCCAAGTAGGGTCTGAATACCCTATTCATGAGATCCATGAATGCAGCAGGAGCATTAGTCAACCCAAATGGCATGACTAAAAATTCATAATGCATATAACGAGTTCTAAATGCAGTCTTAGGAACATCCCCATCTTTAACTCTGAGTTGATAATATCCCGATCGCAAATCTATCTTTGAAAACACACTAGCACCGCTTAAGTGATCAAATAAATCCTCTATTCGTGGCAAAGGATATTTGTTCTTCATTGTCATTTTATTCAACTGTCTATAATCGATACACATTCTCATAGACCCGTCCTTCTTTTTAACAAATAAAATCGGAGCACCCCAAGGTGACATACTGGGTCTGATGAAACCTTTATCTAACAATTCCTATAATTGAACCTTTAACTCTTTTAATTTAGATAGAGCCATTCTATATGGTGCCCTAGAGATCGAGATTGTACTAGGTAATAAATTAATAGACAACTCGACATCTCTTTCTGAAGGAGGACCAAGTAATTCCTCAGGAAAAACTTTTGGAAATTCTTTCACAATCGGTATATTCTCAAGCTTCACTGTATCTCTTTTTGAGTCAAGGACCACAGCTAAAAATGCTTCACATCCTTTTCTGAAGTAATGCCTAGCTTGCATTGCTGATATAACATTATTGGATAGCTTAGAACAATTGCCTTCTACCACCACTTCCTTTCCTTCATCATCCCTAAAAGTTACTGTTTTCATTTCACAATTCACCACTGTATGATGCTTGGATAACCAATCCATTCCCAGAATTACATCAAACTCATAAAAAGGTAACACAATCAAATCTGCTGAAAACTCTCTCCCATGAACTATTATAGGAAAGTCTTTGCACACCTTATTAACAATTATACTATGTCCCAATAGACTAGTTACACATACATCAAAATCTAACTGTTGTGTTTTAAACCTATCTCTACCCGAAATCCTAATACAAACATATGAGTGAGTAGAGCCAGGATCAATGAGTGCATGTATGTTACAATTATAAAGAGAAAAAGTACCAACTTTAACTTTTGGAGCATTTTGTTCCTTTCGAGCCTTCATTGCATAAGCCCGTCTAGCAACCATTTGAGTAGAATGTCTATCAATTGTTTCTGACCTAGTCTAGGACTGAGATCCATGATGAGCTGATGCAAACCTTCCTCTACCTCTACCTCTTCCAGATGGGGGTGCATTAGAAGCTCCCCTGCTATTCTATTGCTTAAAATCTTGATCCAATTTCAAAGGACAATTCGCCATAAAATGATCTACACTGCCACATCTAAAGCATTCTCCAGCCAGTTTCCTGTAATTACCCTAATGGTGCCTGGAACAATGTAAACACTCAGGTGCTTGACCCCCACTCTGTCTTTCTGAAGCTTCCTTCTCATTTTTAAACTTGGCATAAGATTCTTGTTTCTTTCCTTTATTAGTAGAACTAAAAATAGATTATACAGGCTGACATCCTTGAATTCCTCTAAATCGTTTTCCAGAAGATGATCCTTCCTTGGAACCACTTCTTTTATGCTCTTTCTCTCTTTTAGCTATCTCATACTTTTCAAATTTCATAGCAGTTGTAATCAATTGATTAAAATCTACCACATTTAAAGATGTAAATCCGAACAATTTTTCTTTGATTTGATCATTCAGTCCATCTTTAAAGTGCCTACATTTAAATACTCCTGTCAACATTTCCTTGGGAACATACTTGCATAACCGGCTAAATTCTTTTTCATATTCAGCGCCTCAAACTTAGAAATTGCTTCAATTTTTCCTCCTTATAAGCCTTAGTAACATATTTCTTTCTAAACTCCCCCTCAAAGAATTCCCAGGTAAATGGGTCAGCTAACTGTGGTTGTCTCAAAATCAACTTCCACCAATCATAAGCCATGCCTTGAAATAAGGACACAACACATGATACTTTGTGAGTTGCAGGGCAGTTAATCTCATCAAATATCCTCTCTAGCCTTTCTAACCAGAACTCAGCATCTTCAGATTGTTCTAGATAGTCCATAAATTCTTGTTCCCCATGCTTTCTAATTTCAGATATTGGACCCTTGGGCATAGTCATTCTTTGTAGAATCTAGGCCATATCCTGAGAAATTTTTAACAAGGCCTCTCCAGGAACTGTGGTAGGAATTTCATTTCGATGCGATGAAGAAGTCATTGGATTAGGAGGATTTGATCTAACGGGCAAATTACTTTCAGCTGATTCTTTTATAGTATCCCTAGAGGAGTTCTCCATCTTGAATCTATAAGAAAACAGGAACTTCTGCATTAGGCCAACACAACACTATCTGATATTAAAAGATCCTATACGCACATTGCCTAGAAAAGGCTAAACCTAGGCTCTGATACCAAATTGTAACACCCTAGTCTGAAGCCTTTATCATGTATCATGTTATACCTTTCAATCATATAATGGTAGGTCATTAACCAAAAGCTATATACATTTATCATATCAGAAGTCTAATTATATAAGTATCCTATACGTCAAATAGGATTTTCCCACAACTTCAGTCCTTTAACTATGCATGCATAATGGTTTATTCTACCACATGCTCATCAACCGCCATGTTAGTTATTACTATATTTAACTTCATATCTTATTAAGCATAATATTTAATAACTGATCTAGCATATTTATAACTACTACATGCATGCATGCTTTAATATTCTTTTACTACTACTTATTACATCACTACTCTATATAACAAATTCATACATTTAGGAGCCCTTATTATACATATTAAATTTTCCAAAGAACTTGCACCAAAATATAACCAAAAGGAATCCTACATCAACTTCTACGACTTAGGTGTTGGCCTGTCCTGATGCAGAGATCGTTCTTGAGCATATGCTTTTACAGTAGTACCTAAACGGATTAAATAACCCGTGCTATGCTATAAAGCTTAGTAGGGATGCTAATTTTGAAAGACAACCATACACGACAATTGTTGGAAACATATAACATATAATAATTGATGATAACATGACCAACATATTTCAAATAAATAAATGACAGAATAAAATATCATCATTAGCAATCAAATCTCATATTTATTTTCACATGCTTGAAAATTAAAGCATAACATAATAGAATCAGTATCAAAATATCCAATTATCACACATGCAATGAGTAATATAGTTAAACATATCATCTCATATATTATGCTTTATTTATCTAATAGTTTACTGTAGCCTAATATCACAATAGTTTAGCCTGCTTAAGTTCTAAAGGTGGATAACGGGATCGGTGGATACCGAGGTATCAAAACGGTGGATATCCAAAGATATCAAAACTATGGACCCAATTAGGGCCAACTGTACGATGGACCGGTCAAAGACCCATACGAGGGCAAGTAACAACCCTAATGGGCTGTGTAAGATCCAACAGGATCAACTATACTGTGGACCCAAAAAGGTCGACTGTGGCAGCTGCAATATCCTTATAGGCGCCTATCAATCCACAATTAAACTCTAACTGCAAGCAATACTTTGTTACATTCTGTTTTAGTATACCATCAATACACTTGATTTAAAAGTCAATTTGCATACATATAACTATGGTACCGATATATTACTACTACTGTAAAACTATGTACGCAAAGTTCATGTCTATTGATACACATAGTTTCTGATCATATTAACTTTAGTCATCCTATTTAGCTTGATCATAATATGTCAATCAGTTAACATTCAATAACTGTATAAGTGCTCAACCTAAATCATGCCTTGATCTTGGAATTTTTTTTCCAATATAGCACAACTAGGTGCACGATCATGCATTCATGCACACTTAAAGAAATATAAATATCTGTTTTTTTTAAACATACATATCATCATGAACTAATACTTGAACATTTTATCTTAAGTTGTGTCAAGTGTTCGTACCCTTGCTATAACATAATTTGTCTTAATACCATCTAACATAATACATAACACGTTTTTAAGCTTATGACCAATAACTATCATATATACATCACATACCACTTTTTATTTAATAAAATTAAATAGTAGAACATACCTGTTTATCACTATTAATATCATATCACACATTTAATCTCTTTTATTATATATATTATCTCAAGAATTCATTGAACATCCTGTAACTATTAATATGTATATTTCAGTATCTTACACGTGCAATGTTGACAAGCTATGATCTTATACACGACATGTAGTGGTATCAAAAAAATAACATAAAGTGTACAATATATCAACAAGTCGCGAGCGCGATAGAAGTGAGAGTAGTATTTTGCTCTAATACATTGTCGTGAGCGCGACATATCCAGATTAAGCAAGTTATATCAATTTTCCATTTCAGCAATTCCTGTATAAATTCCATTTTAATGCCTAAGTAACAAGCTTATATTCTACTTTATTAAAGCCTCTATTTCATGTCTTAAATTTTGTAATACTTCAAATTAATATTTTCAAAATAAATTCCATAAATTTTACCATCCACACTTAATATGACGAAATCTTATAATTCATCTAATTCACATCATTGTCGTAATAAGTTTCCTTATAAAACTAAAATTATATGAACACAAGAAACTAGCAGGTAAGCATAAATTCCTTCTTCACCTTTCATATACATTAACACATCAATGATTATATCTAAAGATTTTTAATTTCTTTTGCTATAAATTTCACTTGCCAGTTTGACTGGTTTTCACAACTTCCATAACAATACTTCATAACCAATTCTCTTTTTCTTTAATTCAAAATTTCAATCAAACGCAAAAAGTTAAGAATGCTCTAATCCCATACCTTGGCCTAACTTCCCTTTAGCCAATTAATCTTTAGCAAGACCTTTTCATTTATCTTTTCTACCTTCTCCTTCTTTATCTACAATATAAATCATTCTCTAATCCATCATTTCCAGCAGCTAATCCCAATTGAAATCCACATAAAGATTGTAGAAAAAGAAGAAGATGATGAAGATAACCATAATTAAACCATACCTTATTAATCTATATAAATATTTTCTTAAACAATCCACATGCATGCAATTGTCTTCATAAATTTATAGTAAATTGAGAGATGAACATAAGATTGAAGGAGATGAAAATGAATTCTCTCCCTTGGTGTCGTCCACACTCTCACCTTTCTCTTTCATTCCACTAAAACCAACTTATTTATAGTGTTATGTAAATATCTTTCTTGGTTCTTCAAGTTTTTACATGTCACACTATAGACATACACTTCTTTGCATGCCATTAATTATTCCCACCAATTAGTCTATTACATAAATCAACCCCACCATTTAACCCTTTCCTTAAATTGACCTCTCCATTATTCTTAAATTTTCTATTGACCCCTAAGATGTCATAATTATGAATTTACCCCTAATCAATGCTTTATACTTCAATTATACCCTCGCTTAATATTAAACAACACTATTAAATTTTATTTTCATGCAATTAAAATAATAAAAACATATTTTATCCCTTATCCCAAACTTATACAAATTTCTCATTTAATTTTTAATCTCATTCAAATAAAAACCCCTCTTAAAACATGAGATTATAATTAAGGTCATGTAAAGGGTCTCACAGCAATAGTAAAAGTAAGAAAAGAAACACAACTTTTGTAATTGAAATTACAAAAGAAAATATTTTGAAGTTGATTTAACTGTTTATAACCAAAGTAACAAGCTTTCCAAAAATGTTGATAATGAATTGAAAAAACTATCAAAATTATTAAAAGGATTGTTGGTAAGACAAAATAAGAATTGACAAGTTAATGTAAAAATTAGCATAAATATGATAATTATGCTTAACTTGGAAATTCTAGGATTGGTAGTTACCGCTGAGCATATCAGCATGTTGTTTTTACTACGTGCAAGTTCTGAAGAGGAGTTGAAGCATAGTACACAGCAGAGTGAAGCTTGAAGAAAAGAATTGTCTAGACTTTTAGGTGTTTGTGGCATATATATACTCAACTAATGGTAGTAGACTTGACTGTATTTTGGATTGTCATTGTATGAGTAATAATTATTATTATGTTAGTAAATGAATATGATTGGTATGTGAATAATGAAATGTTATGTATCTTTTATATGTTATATGCTATTGTGCCTCTTGGAGGTTGTGTTATTATTTGATATTTCAGAAGGTCTTTAAGTAGGTAGCTGATATGCTGCTAGAGGTTTTGATGACTTATGTTTGTATAAGATTAGTTATCAGTGAAAAAAAAAATCAGGTAAATCGTTTAAGTTCATATCGGAGTGAATTGTTCTGTCAAGATTCCGTTAAGGGCAATACATTTAGTGGTATCAGGGTAATGGTTTAGGCAGTTCTAAGATCGGAGTGGGATAAGATTAAGTGATAGATTATTTGTATATACATGCCAAAAGTCAGTGGATAAATAATAAGGAGTTTGATGTGTACTTGCTCTTCATTATGTTTGAAAGTGAAAAGTTGACATCCGACCGAGATTGTTAGGTGTAAAGTGATTGATTCTGCATAGTAAAGATAGTAAAGAGTTAGAATGAAACTATTGTTGCTTAAAGTCCTTTGGAAGCTATGGCAAAGTGATGAATTGTTAACTGAATTTGAGTGTGATCCGAGTACGTAAGTGTTATTGTGAATAAGAATTGGTCCGTTGAAAAATGCATTAAAAAGAGTATGTTAGAAATTTGGAAAGAAATTGAATATTAAGTTCAGACAGACTGTAAGGGATATAGAAGAACATTGACTTCCATGTCATGGTTTAAATTGTTATCGAATTAGAAGTAATACTGTCAGAGAAGGTTTTTAATAGTTAAAATGGTTTTAATGATAAGTTGAGGTCATTTAGGATGCTTTATATATATCTATTAGTGATTCCTTACAGGTATGGGTACTTGATTCGATGTTTCATAGTTTTGGAATAGGCTATGATATCTACATTATATGAGAATATGTGATCGTATTATATTGCATAGTATTTTACATTGTGTGACAACATTTAATTTGCATCATATCATTTGTATGGATCCCACCTGATATGGAAAAACTGATAGGAGATATGATGAGTGTAGAAATGGCCTAATAGCAAGAAAAGATTACCATTGTACTGTGATGAAGTAAAAAGAAATAATGTATCCAAGATTGATTTTAATGTGACCATTATGAGTTATTGGTCATGTCATTCAGATTTGCAAATGTACTAACTACCTATATAGACTTGATAAATAGGATTTTTCACCCCTATTTGGACTTGTTTATAATTATTTTTATTGGTATTATTCTGAGGAGATTTAAGAACTGAAAGAATGTGATAAGTATTTGAGCTTTGTTCTACTAGTATTGAAGAAAAAGTAATCGTTTGTTGAGATTAGTTAATGTAATATCTTGCTGAATAAGGAATTCTTGATTTTTAGCCGGGGTACTACCAGAGAGGTAATGCGTTGGCTAATGTATTCAGCTTTAGAAAGAAGATCCGGTAATAAAATATTTTCAAGCAAATATATTTATGCGATGAATAAGTGCAAATAGTTAATGATAGTATTTGCAACTATTCGAGCTGTAAGTGTTAATAAAGTCTGGCTCCGAAATGAGCATAGTCAGTTGGAGTGTAAATAAAAGAGAAAAAATTTGGTCCCTTCGAGATTACTTTGATGTATAGGATATCAAAGTGAAATTAAGACAGAGGGGCCATAGATTTTTCCATTTGCCTATCTGCGTTTCAAAAAGAATGTGTTGCTATTTGTGGGATTTTTGATAATATCCACTTTAGCATAGTGATCCACCCTTTGAATGATGGTCAGTCAAAGTGGATAATTCAAATATTAGGAGAATTGTTTCAATAAAGTGTATGTGAATTTGGTAATAATTGTGAAAAGTAGTCATTTTTAGCAGAGTTTACTTATAGTGATAGTTATCAGTCCAGTTGAAAATAGCTTTATTAGGCTATTATCTGAAAGAAAATGTCAAGGTCCTTCATGATGGACATAATTGAGTGTAAAGAAATAAGTTAAAAGAGATATGTATATAGGATGATATGACCTGTGAAGTAAGATTAGTAAAGATTTTCGACTTAGAGATTAGTCAGCCTAAGAATGAACAGGTTCTATAAGTAACCATGTTTTGGAACCATCAAATGAGGAAGAATCTTTGATAAGATAATAATATTGCATCTTCTATTCTTTATTATAAGTAAATTTCGAGGACAAAAATTCTTTTAGTAGGGGAGAAATGTAATGGCCTCAATACCAGGTTAGCCATGAACAGTATTTTCTGACAGTGAATAGTATTTTTCGGGCTGAAAAATACATCCGGAAGTGAAAAATATTTTATTACACCATTGAAAAATATTGGTCATGGTGAGTCCGTAGTTGAAATTTAAAGTAAAATTGAGGTTAAATAGACCTCCAAAAATACGAAAAAAATTGTGAGTCAATTTCTATTATTGAGGAATTGACTTAAATTTGTATAAATATTTAAAAATAGCAAACGAACTCCAAAAATTACCAAAAATTGTAGTTAAGCCTAAAATAATATATGGATTATTTTGGCTTCAAAAAGTAAATTTTTCTGTGATAGCAATATTTTTGGATCAGACCAATTTAATTGAACCGAATTGAAAATGGACTCCGATTAAACTAAAAATTTGTGTGCAACCTTTTTCGGGGTGATAAAAATTATGGAATCATTTTTGAAGTGATTTAAAATTGGAAAATGAAAAAAATAAATTAAAATTTGTTATTGGGTAGTTAATAGGCTTGATTAATTAATCAATGCCCATTAAGCAAAGCCCAAGCCCAAGCCCATATGGAAGACTACAAAAGGGAAAGAAATCTCTCCTTTGTTCTAGAAGCTCACGTTCCAGCAGCTTTTTTTTTCTTTTGGGTGGCCAAAACTTTGTTTTCTTTTTATTTCATAACTTTCTTCTTTATTTCTTCAATTTTCTACCTTGATCCAAGCATAAGAAATATTTCTTAGTCTCTCTAATTATTGGATCCAAATTCAAACTAGAGATTGAAGGAAGAAAAGCTAAGAAAAACATGGATTAAAGGCATGGAGATGAAAAATAGGATTTTAATTTAATTTTAAGGCATCTATAGATAGATTTAAATACCTAGAGTATGTTTTTGTGATTATTTTGAGCTAAAATGATGTTTATCTTGGTGAAAAATGAGGTGAAAATTTTGGCCATGAAAGTGAGATTTGAGGAAAAATAGTTTTCGTGGGTTCAAGGCTAAGAAAATAAAATTTTTGCAAGGTTATTGGTAAGATTGAGGTTAGTGACTACTAAATCTTAGTATTTTTCATTTAATTTAATGATCTTTCTTATGGTTTATTATGGAAAAATTTGTATAATTGATTAAATTTAAAATTAATTGTATAATAGTATAATTAGATCCCAATTAAGTGTGTTAGAATGTTTAATTTGAATGAAAAAAATTTATAGGAAATTTTATTTAAGTGGCTAAATTTCTTGAGGAAGAAAAAAATTGTATGTTAAGTATTTTAGTGATTTTAAGGCTTAATTTAATATTATATGTGCAATAATGCATGTACAAATTTTTGTGAAATTTATAGAAATTATGTGGATATTTTTGAAATATTTATTGAATATGTAATTAAAAAAAATTGAAAAAAAAGTATGTATATTGAAATTACCCTTAAAGTAATGTAATTGAACCTTAATTAAGCTTAACATAAGCTTAATTAAATTGAAATAAACTTTTAAGCAGAAATTTCTTAAGGGCCGAAATCCATTGTTAAAGAAAAAGAATATATACACTAAGCAATTTGATGGAAATTAAGCCATAAAATATGATAAAATATGAAAAATAATGTTCATGAATTTTTAAAAGATTTATAAAAATTATTTAAGAATTTTTAAGCTAAGGACAAGTATAAGTATATAATGTAAATGATAAATTATGGTAAAATAATTCATAAACTGAGTAAAAAAAACAATAATTGAAGAATAATATTTACATAAATTTTTATAGAATTTATGTGATTTATGAGACTATTTTTGAAAAATAAATATTGAATATGCTTAAGTGAAAATATTGAATTATTGGAAAATAGTTCAATAAACAAGCAAAAGTTAGTAAATTAATGTAAATTAATTTATATTCCCTATAAAAAAATGAAATGTCAAATGACGAATTTAAGGAAAATAAAAAGTATAGTAAGTTAAGTAACCGTATTGAATTATTTCAAAATAATTCATAATTCGAATAAAATGGTGAATTATTATAAATAATTCACAACCCGCATAAAAGTATTGCAGTTACCGAATAATCGTAAATTCAGATCGAAAAAGAAAAATATTAGGTAAAAGTCAAAAAATAAATAATATGACTGTAAAAGTAAATTTTTGAATTATAAAGAAATAATTCAATATATGCAAAGAAAAAAAGAGTGAATTATCATGACATAATTCACAAAATAAAAAAAATTAAAATATTGATGAAATAATTGGCTAGAAATCGAAAAAATAATAAATATTTATAGTGAATTATTGTAAAATAATTCAAGCAAAAGTGATTGAAAAGAAAAAATATTATATAGTCAATAGCACTAAAAAGAGTGTGATTGACGACGATGTATTGTTTAAAAAAAATGAAAGAAATTAAAAATTATTACAGTGTGAAAATTATTTTGAAAAATTAATTAATTGTTTTTGCCCTTAGCAATAGTCAGGTAGTGATTTTCTTATTCAGGATATAATTAACTAGCTATAAGAACATCATATACCGTGGTGCAAGTCATTGTGACTTGCTTTGTTATGGGTAAGATCTCTGATCTCCATAACTTTAGTGTAAAAGTGAAAGTATTATTGAAATGCTTTTTGGAGAAAGAGTCCCTTAGGGGTCATTTCTCTATCAGTGGGGCCTTTGGGTCTATATCCCGCATATCCTATTTGAGATTCCTGACATATTACACTAGGGGCATAAAGAAAGTATAGTGCTAAAAATGTAAAAAAATAATGAAAATTAATGATTAATCGTAAAAAAAAACTAAAGTAAAAGAAAATATATATTCAAGGGCAAAATAGTAATTTTTTCAAAAATATAAACAATGAGAAAATTAATTAAGAAATGCTTGTAAAAGGGTAAAATAGTTATTTGATAGCTAAACTGGTTAAAAAAATGAAGTTTTAAGTCTAGGAGGAACTAAAATGTAATTTTTCATAAAAATGACAAAATAAGTGTAAATTGATGTAATGTATATCGACTGTTAGGTTAAAAAGTAAAAATACGCTTATTAATAATAAATTAGTCATTTTGCAATAAATAAAGTCATAAATGAAATAGTTATAAGAAAGACCAATTGGTATATTGTATACCAATTACTATTTTGAAAATAAAAATTTGTAAAATAAAGCTAAAGTTCATATCGAAGTGAATTGTTCTGTTAAGGTTTTGTTAAGGGTGTTATATATATACTAAGTGAAAATATTGAATTAATGTGAAATAATTTATAATTGATGAGAAAATGATGAATTATAATGATATAATTACTAGACTGCGTAAAAAGTACTGAAAAATTGATTGTATTGTAAAAGTAATTGAAAGTGTTAAACAACTGAATAATGATTTGAAATTAAGTAAATTTTTGTCCTTAGCAATAGTCAGGCAGTCAAAATCTAGCTCATGATATAATTGACTAGCCATAGAGATACTTATACCGCGGTACAAGTCATAACGATTTGTTTTGATATGGTAGGATCATTGATCTTCCATAGTATCTGTCTGTTCTGTTATTTGTTTTGTGAAAAATGATCCTCAGGAATCATTTCTCAATCTATATGTTGCCCTGTGGGGTTCACGTTCTATATATTTGATCTGAAAATTTCTACCGGGATTGTACTAGAGGCATTATACTAAGAATAAGTTAAAAGTACAAAAAGAAAGCTAAAAGTGAAGGTTAAAGTTAAAAATGACCTATAGAAATAAAAAATTTAAGGATAAAATCGTAATTTTTCCAAAATTTGCACTTAATGAGTAAAAGTAATTAAAAAATGATTATAAAGGGTAATGTAATACCCCTCATTATACCCTAGGAGAATTTTTTACTAATTAATAATTAGGGTCAATGTTGAATTAAATGTAAATGCATAGAGAGTGACCCAATTGAAAAGTGTAAGGATTAGTTTTGGGGCATAATTAGAAATAAAGGAAAGTTGAGGACCAAAGAGTAATTTTTTCCATATAAATGACATTTGGGCCAATAGAATAAAAGGGAAAGGGAGATATTTTGAGAGGTGGCCAGCTGAATCAAGTGGCTTCTCTCCTTCATCTTCATCCTCTCTCAAACCCTAAAGTTTCTCTCTCAAAACCTCTCTCTAGATCTCTTGGGTTTTTGGCCAGAAGAAGAAGATTTAGTTAGTTTTTGCTTTTAAGGTATCCTTGCTTCTTCTTTGTTATATGTTGTTCATTTAATAAATTGATGGGTGTTCATAATAGTGTTCTTATTTCTTAGAAGGAGAAGCTAGCAAAAAGAAGGGGAAATAAGTTATTCAAGGGTGAAAAGATTTAGAGCTTCAAAAAGGTATGGGAACTTGCATGTTTGTGTGCGTGTGCTTGAGTTTTTGGACATGAGAGATGCCTTTACTACTGCTATTATATGTTTTAAGTGTTGATTTTAAGCTTGATAGTGTCTTAGAAATGAAATAAGCAAGTTTTTTTGAAAGGTACAAAAATCTGTTTTAAGAATCAAAGGACCAGTCTATAAACTTTTGGCCATATCTTGAATTATATTTATTCAAATGGAGAAATTCTAGTTGATATATAAACTAGACACAAATATCTTGATTTTATTAGAAGAAACTGAGAATTGATATTCACTGCATGATAGTGAAAATTTGTGTTGCAATCTGGTTTTGGCTGTTACCCCATTTTTGTGAGCAGCCTGTGGTTTTCTTTGCATATCTTAATATTTATAGGTCCTATTGAGATTATTTTTGATTTTTTCAAAACTAGAAACATAGGCCTACAACTTTGTAGAATGGCATATTGGCTGGAAATGTTGTTTTACAGGTCAAAATTGGCTTAGAACCCGAAACTAGAAATCTGCCATTGGGTAGATAGGGCATCACAGTTACTAGGTTTTTGGTAGTAACCGTGAGCCACCCCAGTTTTCAGTCCAGACCCAAACTTCATCCTAGCTCACGGTTACTAAGAAATTCATAGTAACCGTAACCCCTTCTCGTAGCTTTACTTCACGGTTATCACCCTAGGTTTAGTAACCGTGAGGTTGATCACCTTTAATCCAGTACCGAAATGCAACTTATGTCATGGTTACTATGATTTTGGTAGTAACCGTGATCCCTATTGAATGACTAGTCTCATGGTTACCATGATTTTAGTAGTAATCGTGACCCTTTTTTGTATTTTAATACTTGGAATTTTATGATTTCACATGTTGCCTAAACCTACCTAAGCCCTTTCTAAGCTGGTAAATCATTTTAAACCAAAAAGTATAGGGTAATATACCCCTTTAACCATAAGAATTTAAAAGGAATATAGAGGAAAAGCATTGTAATATTTAATATATGTAAATGATTGCTTGTATATGGATGCATAAATGTTTATAGTGGCTATTACTTGGTAAATGTTAGTTACAAAGCTATATGATGATAAACTTGAGTTAGTTTATCTTGTATCGAAATGCATTAATGAGAATTAATGATATATGTGATATAATTTGTTTTCCTGCACAAAAAAACTTGGTGGTGGATAGATAGGCATCCCTATAGGGTTACAGTTGTAGCTGCTATAGTCTGACTCTTATAAGTCCACAATATGTCTCTAAATGAGACCACAATTCTGACCCGTTTGGGTCCACAGATCTAATACCTTCGGGTATTTATATGTTTGATACCCTATGGTATCCATTGCACCTGTTATCCACACCTACAGAAATTTAAGCAGACAGTTTATAAAATGAATGACATGCATACATAGTTTGCGATCTTTTATTTTTGTGATTAAATGATACAGTTATTTCTTCCAATAATGTACTTAGTATTATTTCTTAATGAAGTAAATGAAATTTTATTATGTATTATTGTTGTATGCTTGGTGATAACCACTGTGAGTTGTTATCAACATATTATTTTGTTCGCCACTAAGCTTTATAGCTTAGCACGGGTGTTTATTCGTGTAGGTTCGCAGTCTAGACCTTTTCTTCAGGGACAAAGCCAACATCAGATTAAGAAGAATCTTTTTGATGTATGAAATTCTTGTATCTTTTGAGTAGGTTATGATGTACCTTGCATTAGAATCATGTGACTATTAAATTTTGTAATTATAACCTCGCATAGTTCAATGTAACTTACTTAATCTTATATGACTAGTATAGTATAGTGTGTGTGTGTGTATATATATAGACACACTTCTTTAATAGATAGTACACATGATAAGACATATGATAGTTGATTTGTTTATTGTAATCCCATGTATTATGGATTAATGAAAAGTAATTAGTAATAGTAATCAGGTTAATTTAGTATAGTCCTTACATTTTTGATATCAGAGCGCCTTAGTTTAGGCGGTTCTGGCCTATTAGAATTTAAAGGTTCATAGATATGGAATTCTTGTTGATGTTGGCTGATTGTTGTTGTCCCTGATTTTCTTTTGATATAGTTAGAAATGGAAGGACATCGTGAAGTGGTAGATGAATCGACTAAAAGCAATTTACATGGACAATCGAATCCTTCTCAGCTTGAATCTTCTGCATCCACTAGATGTGGTGTGGCTGTTGTTGAGCCTGGGGAAGCATTATTGAAAATTTCCCATGACATGGCTCAAATTCTACAAAGGATGATTGCACCAAAAGCCCCTATTTCTGAGATCAGAAAACATGGTGCAGATGAGTTCCTAGGTACTACTTGGGAGGAGTCTGAGAAAGCAGATTTATGGCTTGAAAGGTTGGAATGGGTATTTATAGAAGTTCAGTGCCTAACCAATTAAAAGGTGACCTGTGCTATGTCCTTGCTTTAGGGAACAACTTATGATTGGTGGAAGCTAGTTCAGACACAACCTCAGCTACCCGATTCTTTTTCTTGGGAATTTTTTGTGGCATAATTTAAAAAGAGGTATGTGACTAAAGTATATAAGGATGAGAGGTTGAAGAAGTTTTTGAACCTAAAGCAGAAAGGTATGTCAGTGGCTGAATATGAAGCAGAATTCAGTCTCTTGAGCAAGTATGCACCAAAACCCATGCTTACTAGAACTTTCAAGTGTTGCTAGTTTGAAGATGAGTTAAATTACCAAATTCGGGAGCATTTGATAGGGCCTATCTCTTTGCACCCAGTGGATTATCATCAGTTGGTTCAAGCAGCTATTTGGGTGGAGAAAGAAGAGAATGCCAAAAGAGAAAAAGAACAAAGAAGAATAAGCTTTTCTCGGGGTGGTTCTTCATCAGGGAAAAGATCGAGAATGACTCCAGGAGATCAACCAATAGAGTCTGGTAATCACCCTGAATCTAGAGGTAGACAACAGGAAACTTTTACTTCAGCTAGATCTGGTAGAGGCACTGCATCAGGACAGGGTAGAGGTCAAGATCCAGAATGTACCTATTATTTTAGATGACATTAGGGCACTTACAGAATGCTTACCAGTGCTTGCTTCAGTTGTGGCAGCTCAGACCATTTTATGGAAAATTGTCCTATAAAGCAGAAGCAAGCCTCCAATCAATAAAATAATAGAGGAGCTTCTAATGCACCCTCTTCAGGTAGAGGTCGTAGTAGAGGCAGAGGTGGATCGAGTCAGTTCAGAGCACAGTCCAGGAATGTTTCTGAGATAGTGGATCGACCATTTGCTCTTACACCTCCTATCAGAGCTTATGCTATGAAAGCTCGAGAAGATGCTGATGCTCCTGAAGTGATAGCTGATACATTTTCTCTCTTTGATACTGATGTGCATGTACTTATAGACCCAGGATCTACACATTCGTATATTTGTAATGGGGATTTAGGTAAAAATGTATCTGCTATAGATCACCTGAGTTATGATATATGTGTAATCAGTCCCTTGGGCCATAATATATGTGTAAATGAAACCTATAAAAATTGCCCTATTATGATTCAAAGGAGAGAGTTCCAGCTGACTTAATTGTTTTTCCTTTCCATGAATTTGATGTAATTTTGGGTATGAATTGGTTGTCTAGATACCAAGCCATAGTGAACTGTAGAGCTAAAATTGTAATAGTTAAGGATGACGGGGATAAAGAGACATTGATTCAGGGTATTAAGTCTAAACCCTTAATCAATGTTATCTCTACTATGAAAGCAAAGTGATTTCTTAGAAAAGGATACGAAGCATTCTTGGCTTTGGTTCTTGACTCTAAAAGGGAGACAATTAATCTTTAAGATTTTCCAATAAGCAATTAGTTCCCTGAAGAACTTTTGGGTTTGCCACCAGAGAGAGAAGTAGAGTTTTCTATCAAAACTTTGCTTGGAACTGCTCCTATCTCCAGAGCACCTTACAGAATGGTGCCGTCAGAATTGAAGGAGTTAAAAGTTTAGTTACAAGAGTTGTTGGACAAAGGCTTCATCAATCCTAGTGTGTCACCTTGGGGTGCACCGGTATTGTTTGTTAAGAAGAAGGATGACACTTTGAGGATGTGCATTGATTATAGACAACTCAACAAAGTAACAGTGAAGAACACGTATCCTTTACCTCGGATTGAAGATCTATTTGATCAGTTAAAGTGTGCCGAGGTGTTTTCTAAAATTGATCTGAGGTCGGGATACTATCAACTGCGGGTTAAGGATGTAGAGATTTAGAAGACTGCTTTTTGGACTCAATATGGTCATTACAAATTCTTAGTAATGCCTTTCGGGTTGACTAATACACCAGCAGCGTTCATGGATCTGATGAATAGGGTGTTCAGACCCTATTTAGATCAATTTGTGGTGGTGTTTGTCGATGACATCTTGGTCCATTCTTACAATGAAGCGGAGCATGCTAAACACCTGAAAATTGTATTGCAAACTTTACGAGAAAAACAGTTATATGCAAAGCTGAGTAAGTGTGAGTTTTGGCTTAAAGAAGTTTCTTTTCTTGGACACATGGTGTCTTCAGAAGGCATCAGGGTGGACCCTAAAAAGATTAAAACTATTGTAAATTGAAGATCGCCTCGGAATGTACCAAAAGTTAGAAGTTTCTTGGGCTTAGCTGGCTATTATAGACGATTTGTGAAAGGCTTTTCAGTTATTGCCTCCCTGGTCACTAAGTTACTTAGGAAAGAGACTAGATTTGAATGGACAGATTGATGCCAAGCAAGTTTTGAGCAGTTAAAAAAGATGTTGATAGAAGCTCCATTTCTTACCCAACCAATAACGGATAAAGAATATGCTATGTATAGTGATGCATCGAAAAATGAATTGGGATGTGTGTTGATGCAAGAGGGTAAAGCAGTGGCTTATGTATCAATATAGTTAAAGCCTCATGAATAAAATTATCCGACTTATGATTTAAAGCTGGCAGTAGTCATTTGTGCTTTAAAGATATGGCAACATTATCTCTATGGTGAGAAATGCAGAATCTATACAGATCATAAAAGTCTTAAATATTTACTTACCTAGTGAGATCTCAATTTAAGGAAGCACAGATGGCTGGAATTATTCAAAGACTATGATTTTATAGTTTAATATCATTCAAGAAAGGCCAATGTGGTGGCCGATGCATTGAGTTTAAAGATGATGGCAACCCTGTTGTTACAAGATTATAAATGGAAGTTTGCATTTGATAGAGCTTTGTTAGCTCAATTACGAGCTCAAACTAATCTAAGACAAGCAGTAATTGATGCACAAGCGAGTGATGAAAAGCTACAGCAAATGGCTCAACCAATGCATGAAGGGGTCCCAGTAGAGTACTCAATCGGGATTGATGGTGGTCTCTATTATGGGGACCGTTTATATGTGCCAGATGTTAAAGAATTGAAGAGAGCTTTATTGCAAGAAGCCCACAATATTGTATTCACCATGCATCTTGGTGGCAACAAGATGTATAGAGATTTGAAATAGTTTTATTGGTGGCTAGGAATGAAGAGAGATGTAACGGAGTATGTTTCCAAATGCCTGACATGCCAACAAGCAAAAGAAGAGTACCAACTTCCTTTAGGATTTTTGAATCCTCTTCCCATTCCTCAGTGGAAGTGGGATAATGTTATTATGAATTTTGTCACAGGTTTACCCACTACTCAGAAGAAGCATGATGCCGTATGGGTCATAATAGATAGACTGACAAAGGTGGCTCATTTTATATCGGTCCGAACCAACTACTTGATGGACAAGTTAGCTGAGATGTATATAGATCAAATTGTTAGATTGCATGGGATACCCATCTCAGTCATTTCAGATCTGGATCCAAGATTCACTTCTAAATTTGAGAAAAGTCTACAACAAGCTTTGGGTACAAAGCTTCTTCTTAAAACTGCTTTTTACCCTCAAACTGATGGGCAATCAGAAAGGATTATACAGGTAATAGAGGATATGTTAAGAGGCTGTGTTTTAGACTTTCCCAAGAGTTGGGATAAATATGTGACCTTGATGGAATTTGCATACAATAATGGCTATCAAACTAGCATTGGTATGCCACCTTATGAGGCACTCTATGGTCGAAAATGTAGAACTCTCTCCTGCTGGATAGAGTTAGCTGAAAGCAAATTAATGGGTCCTAAAATTATAAAGGATACTGAAGAGAAAATCCAACTTGTCAAGCAAAGATTAAAAGAAGCAAGTGATAGGCAGATGTCGTATACGGACTTGAAAAGAAAGGACATTGAGTATCAAATTGGTGATGAAGTGTTTTTGAAGATATCCCGATGGAGAAAAGTGTTACGGTTCGAAAAGAAAGGGAAACTCAATCTTACATTTATAGGTCCCTACAGAATTTTGGAAAGGGTTGGGCCGGTAGCATACCAATTGGATCTTCCCAATGAGTTATCAAAGCTGTATAATATTTTAATGTTTCTATGCTCTGGCAGTATCGATCAAATGAGTCACATATTGTACCTATGCAAGATATCAGTGTCAGATCTGATTATACATATGATGAGGAGCCTAAAATAATTTTAGCCAAGGAAGTTCGACAATTAAGGAATAAAGAAATTCCCCTAGTTAAAGTATTATGGCAATACCATGGTGTACAAGAAGCGACTTGGGAGCCTGAAGTAATAATACGGGCTCAATACCCACAGCTCTTTAATACAGGTATGAATTTCGAGGACAAAATTCTTTAAGGGGGAGAGAGTTGTAATGCCCCTCATTATACCCTAGAAAAAAGTTTTCACTAATTAATAATTAGGGTCTATGTTGAATTAAATGTAAATGTATAGAGAGGGACCCAATTGAAAAGTGCAAGGGTTAGTTTTGGGGCATAATTAGAAATTAAGGAAAGTTGAGGACCAAAGAGCAATTTTTTCCATATAAATGACATTTGGGCCAATAGAAAAAGTGGAAGAGGGAGATATTTTGAGAGGTGGCTGGCTGAATCAAGTGGCTTCTCTCCTTTATCTTCATCCTCTCTCAAACCCTAAAGTCTCTCTCTCAAAATCTCTTGGGTTTTTAGCAAAAAGAAGAAAATTTAGTTAGTTTTTACTTTTAAGATATCCTTGCTTCTTCTTTGTTATATTTTGTTCATTGAATAAAGTGATGGGTGTTCATAATAGTGTTCTTATTTCTTAGAAGGAGAAGCTAGCAAAAAGAAAGGGAAAGAAGTTATTCAAGGGTGAAAAGATTTGGAGCTTCAAAAAGGTATATGAACTTGTATGTTTGTGTGTGTGCGCTTGAGTTTTTGGACATGAGAGATGTCTTTACTATTGCTATTATATGTTTTAAGTGTTGATCTAAAGCTTGATAATGGTTAAGAAATGAAATAAGCAAGTTTTGTTGAAAGATACAAAAATCTATTTTAAGGATCAAAGGACCAGTCTATACTCTTTTGGCCATATCTTGAATTATAGTTATTCAAATGGAGAAATTCTAGTTGGTATATGAACTAGACACACATATCTTGATTTTGTTAGAAGAAACTGAGAACTAATTTTCACTGCATGATAGTGAAATTTTGTGTTGAAATCTGGTTATGACTGTTACCCCCATTTTTGTGAGCAGCCTGTGGTTTTCTTTGTATATCTTAATATTTATAGGTTATTGAGATGATTTTTGGTTTTTTGGAAACTATAAACATAGGCCTACAACTTTGTAGAAAGGCATATTGGCTGGAAATGTTATTTTATAGGTCAAAATTGGCTTAGAATCCGAAACTAGAAATCTGCCATTAGGCAGATTAGGGCATCACGGTTACTAGGTTTTTGGTAGCAACCGTAAGCCACTCCAGTTTTTAGTTCAGACCAAAAATTCATCCTAGCTCATGGTTACTAAGAAATTCATAGTAACCGTGATCCCTTCTCGTAGCTTTACTTCACGGTTATCACCCTAGGTTTAGTAATCGTGAGGTAGATCACCTTTAATCTAGTGCCAATATGCAACCTATTTCATGGTTACTATGATTTTGGTAATAACCGTAACCCCTATTGAATGACTAGGTTCACAGTTACCATGATTTTGATAGTAACCGTGACCCTTGTATTTTAATACTTGGAATTTTATGATTTCATATGGTGTCTAAACCTACCTAAGCCCTTTCTAAGCTGGTAAATCATTTTAAACCAAAAAGTATAAGGTAATATACCCCTTTAACCATATGAATTTAAAAGGGCTCAAGAAAATACTTGATGACATTAAAGGGCTTTGGGTGGACAAATTGAATAGTGTACTATGGGCATACTGAACCTTCTTTTGGACAGTAACCGATGTCGTACCTTTTCCCTTTACCTATGGGGTTGAGGCAGTCATTCCATATGAGATTGGTATCCTTAATATCTGAACTTCATGATACACAGTCGAAGAAAATAAGGCTAAGCTACTTTATCACTTGGATAGACTGAAAGAATAAAGAGAACTTGCCCAAATCCAGTCCACCACTTATAAATAGTGAAAGACCTCATACCATGATCGAAAATTGAATCCGAGGTCACTCCGAATAGGTAGCTCATTTTAAAGAAGGTTGTTGTAGCACAAACAACTATTGGAGTCAAAAAACTAAATCCAAATTGGAAATGTCTGTACCAAGTTTATGAAATTGTTAATGATGGGGTTTTTCTCCTGAAAGATCTTTTAGGGAAAGTTTTTCCACACTCATGGAACATTAATCTTAAGTTACATTATCAATAATTAGCTTAGTTTAGCTTTAATGCCATTGAAGTATTCTATTCGTTTCGTAAAATTGTATTCTTTTGTCAAATTCTGCTCATTCAGGCTAAGATATGCCATCCGAGTAATCATTGTGATTGTAGCTTTATGCATCAACTGTTAATAAGCTCAGTGCTTGTTTATTCATATACTTATTATAAAATTCACTATGTACAGTCAAAGCACCATCTGAATAGTTAACCATTCTTGTGCCTTCAATTTTACCATACATCCATAATATGAACAATATAAAAAAATTCAACCCATTAAAACATGAGTCAATTCAAAAAGAAATGATATTTCATTTAAGAAAATAAATTACAAAAAAAAAGATTACATAATTATAGGTCCTTATCTGAATAGATCTTATCCATCTAAGACTAGTCAAGATCGAGATGTTTCTCCCGAACTATGGCAACCAGCTTGTTGCTGTAAGCTACATACTTTTTGGCAGCTAGTTCAACTACTTTTTTTTTCGAGTTCGGCACATTTCTTTTTAAGCTCGACCTTTTTCTTCATTGCTTTGCTTTAACTTGGCCTCCTACTTTGCTAATCTTTTTCTCCTCCTTTAAAAGTATCTCTATTTTTAGGCCCTCTTTTTAGCCTCGATAATCTTGCTTTAAATCCTTACTACCTTTACTTCGATAGCAGCAACCCGATTTTTGGCCTCGCTGAGTTTGGATGGGAAGCTGGCAGTGCCTTTTTCCTCATTACACCACACCTGGATTAACTTATTCATTTTGGTGACTATGGCACCATTAAGCATCAACCCCTGCACTAAGAAGTATAACTATATTAAGAAACTAATTTTGAAAAAGGGTGCTTGGTGATAAAGCTACTTTACCTCTATTTGTTGCAGAGGGGCCACTTTATTTGAGACACACGAAAGGTGGTGCATGAATGTGAAGAAGTCTAAGTTGATAGACTATACGAAGCACCCTATTTTTACCAATAGTCAAGCACTATTTTTGGTAGAGCCTTCAAGGTCAGCTCTTTAAGTTCAGGTGTCGGGTTTGCCACCTGGGGTCTAGATGACTCCGCAGTAACTGGCATTTGAACTATCTACCTCCATCCTTCAAAAAACTAAACTAGGTTTCAACTTTTTGTTTTTAATATCATAAAGATATCGCTTGTTATTATATGATTTTACAAAATTTACAACTTATATATTTTGAAGCTACACATAAATAATAATACAAAATAAACCTTATTAGTACATGATGACAGGTTGAATGAGAATGCCGCTTTCGATTGTCACCTGCAAAAGAAATAAAGGATCGGTGGATTTTCGACTAGGGAGTCTCCAACGATTAAGTTAGGATTCTTGTTATTTAAAGGTGTGTTTTCCAATAGTTAAAATCAAAGAACCTTTTCATACCTGTTTTCCTTCCTTTTATAGGTGTAATTGATGTGCTTTTAGGAGGTAGTAAGAGGAAGTTCCCATTCTTTCAGCCACTAACCCATCTTCTCCTATTCTTGAGGGAGATGTGAAGGCAGGGTAACTATTTTTCCATCATGGTGGAGGTGCCTTCGGATTTTATTTCCAACTGGACTGTGGGTAGACTTGAGAGTTCGAATGACTTGGGGTTCTTAGTCGGTATGGGGAGATCTGAGCTAAAGGAATTACCTAGCTATCGTAGATTGCCAAATTGAGCTTTCAATTCATTTATATTATCATAAGTCCCCCTCCCAGTTGGTGATATTTATGTCGGGAGTTGGTGGCTGCACGTTGAGTGAGCCTGCTGAACCCACTAAATTTGAAGCTCATGGCGACTGGGTTGAATGAGCTTGATATGTTTCTCTAAGCTCGAGGCCAGAGGGTCGAATGAGCTTGAATGAGAGATCGAGGCCAGAGGGCCGTCTGAGCTTGTCTTGGAGCTCAGGGCCAAAAGGCCATGTAAACTCGCTCTGCTTTGGTGTTTGAACAGCTTGCCTTTCCCTCTACTTGTCTGCTTGTGGATTGACAAGGTAACGTTATCTTTTACGAAAATGCATTTATTGGGGGTCATTATGGCTTTCTATTTTATCGTGTGTAACGGCTAGGGAGTGCTTCGGTTACTGCAACCTGCCTTAAATATACTGTTGGTGGCCCAGATCCGTTGCCACGTGTACGGTCCAAAGCTACTCCAGTTCTTCTATATAAACCTCCCATCAGTGGAGCAAGATGCTTTCACTTTCATTTTTTCATTTCACTCTCTTCTCTCATTCTCTCTGCGATGATAGCTTCTGAAGCCAAAGCTTGGGCTCCAGGATTTCACCTTTTGCCAGTCTTCTTGTCGACATCATCACCTTCATTAGGTTCACATCCCTTCCTTCTCCTTCATCAATTTTCTTCTCTCTTTTTAGTTTATTTCAACCGCCATGAGATCGGTAACTACCTCGAGTGAGAGAGTGGGAGATAGCAAAGATGCTCCCACTTATAGCATTTTTAGTATCAGCGAGGATTTGGCTTCCCAAGAGGGAAGCTAACCCTTCAATTTTGGGTAATATGTTGCCTAATCTACCAAAAAGAAAATGCCGCATCGATTTCCTGGGGTTGGCAGCATTAGCTTGAAGATCAAGAAGGAGGAGCTCGATTCCATCCTTGCTCGATTGACATCTAAACCTGGCTATTTTATGAGTAAGCCCAGCTCATCCCAGAGGCCGAACATAGAGTTCGCCAATAAAAGGAAGATAGTCATTTACGAGGCATAGTTGGAAGTCAGCGTTCCTCTGCCCTTGACAAGGTTTGAGGTGGACATGTTGAATTACTTCGACATGTCAATTGGGCAACTCTACCCCAACGTATGGTGAACTCTTTCTGCTCTTCAAATTTAGGCAATGGAGCACAGTATAACCCTGAAACTGAACCTATTTCATGCTACCCATGTGATTGGCCTTCGTGTGAGGATGGAGACCATAATTATATACAGGCTCGAGTGGGCTATAGAGTATTTACTTGGAATCTTGCGTCGCTTAAGAACTGCAAAGATTGATTTTTCCTGGTGGAAACAGTGCCGGCGGACTTTCCAATTCGGACAACTTGGGGTAGATTCACGAATCGCAATGATAATGACTTATGGCTATCTGAGGAAGCGGAGCTAACCCTTGCTCGGTGGAGAGAACTAGCTGGGGATAAGTAGAACTTGAAGAACCTGTTCAATCCCTATAGCTCAGGGCTCGCTCCTTGCCAAGAAAGAGGTAGTTTTATATACTTCACTATTTAATGATATTGATGCCTTATTTTAATTTTCTTTCTTATAGTTATGAAGAAAGTAAATCGAGCAGCCTAGATCATGAGGGCAAAGAGGCAAAAGCTTGTTGAAGGCTCCTCCAGTATGCCTCATGCAACTTCAAAAGCAATCTCGGCTCCTCCTTCCGAGGATCGGTAGGCTTCTTCTATCGCTAACGCTATGGGTACTTCAGCTGATGAAATCGGTCTTACTTTATCAATCAAGCATGTAGGCCCTATCGAGAAAGAGGTGAAAGATCTTCGCACACTGCTCATCGAAATTTATGTGTTCTGGGGGTGTGGAGGGATAAATATTTTTCTAATGATGAGCACTTTAGCACCTTCATACATATTGCATCATACATGCTAGAAGAGGTGGCTTTCCTCGTCTTCCTAAACTATGAGCACTTGGTTTCGCATTTGAATAAGCATCAAGCCGAGGTAAATGGCTCGAACTATTACTTGGTATTAATCTTTTCTAATTGTTGCTGAACTTTTTCCATGTTCAGCAAGGGTCTCAATTGATTGGTGCCACTATTGCAAAGATGAATGACCTCATAATGAAGTGGTGACGTGCCAACTCGAATTATGGTATGCTTCGATCCAAGATAGGTGAGATCGAGCAGAGGGCTATGCAGGCCCTGAAGCGAGCTTAGGAGGCTGCAGGAAAAGTGGCAAAGCTTGAGGCCTCTTTCAGTCGCGAGAAGGAGGCCAACTCCACCCTCAAAGCTACACTCGAGTAGCTCAAGCTCAAGGAGGTAGAATGGGAGAAGAAAGAGGACGAGCAAAAAGAGAAAGAGGCTGAGATATTGGCCGAAAAATGTATAGCATTTAGTTCAAAGATTTCATCTGTCGTAAAGGGGAAATACCCCGATTTGGACTTGTCCTTTTTAGATGATGTATATCCTAATGAGGACTAGTCCCTTGTAACCATTTTTTATATTTATAAAAGTTTGAATTACTTTTTAACTTATTTTGCATTTAAGTTTGTTATTTATACTCGAACTGTTTGCATAAGAATACTTAGATAAAAATGCTTATGTGTGGCAAGGCAAGCTGTCATTTGAGTTGAAAAATTTCTCGTGACAATAAAATCAAGCATAACCTATTAAAAAGAAAAACACCTAACAAAGGATAATGCAGAAAATAAGTTCATCATACTAAACACCTTGCATTCAACATGCCAGTACGGTGGCATT
This sequence comes from Excoecaria agallocha, assembly GCA_037975025.1. Taxonomy (NCBI): domain Eukaryota; kingdom Viridiplantae; phylum Streptophyta; class Magnoliopsida; order Malpighiales; family Euphorbiaceae; genus Excoecaria; species Excoecaria agallocha. Next base: position 78,494 of record JBBPFJ010000103.1, on the reverse strand, counting down.
GTGATTGCCTAACTTGTATTTGCCGTAGAGCAGTTTGGCCAGAATACCGAGAGCATTCCAGTTGTGGTTGTTATATGCCTACTTTGGGTGAAATTGCCTAGCTTATTGATATGGGCCATTCCTTTGCATAGAACAAGAGTTATATGGCAACACTCGTCGACCTCTATGGTGCTGCTAGGTTATTTTGGCAATAATGTTGAGCCCTTGTCAGTTGGCATGATTTGCTTACTGGGAATGCAAGTTATCTGGCATTATACATCGAACTCTATGATATGGCTGGGTTTTTTTGGTGATAATACCGAACCTTAGTCAGTAGGCATGATTTACTCTCTGAAAGGCCAAGTTAAGTGGTTGTTTGCGCCAAACTCTATGAAATTACTGGGCTATTTTGGCGGTAATACTGAGCCTATGTGTAAAGAAATATTGCAATCTAGAGGGGGATGAGTACCTTGTAGAGAATATGTCATTCATTACATATCTGTCCTGCATACGGAAACATCTAGAGGATATGTATTGAAACCAGGTTATCATGACGATAACTTGCAATTATAAAATAGTAAAAAGAGAAACGACGATAATTCTGGACATATATTTAATGATAAGAAAATAAGAATGAGTACAAACATGGAAAAAAATACTGACCTATTGATAGTATAGCCTGAGGTTGGATACATTTAATTAGTGCGAAAGCCTTTTGCAGAGAGATCTTCAAGTCTGTATGCCCCCTCCCCCCCTCATGGATTACTTCTCAAAGGATGTAATGTCCTTCCCAGTTAAGGTCTAACTTGCCTACTCCTGCTACTATTTGGGCAGAGATAACCTTTTTCAACACCAGCTGTTTGACTTGGAATGACTTTGGATTGGCCTTATGATTGTGGTAAGCTGACATGAGTTGCTTGTATGCTGCAGATCGAATTTGGGCGAGCTTCCTGCTTTCTTCAAGCCGATCTAGGTTTTACAAGAGATCAACATTATGCTCCTTACCTGGTAGAGGTGTTTGGGTGCCCGAAAAACCTACTTCACATGGGATAACAACTTCAGTGCCCTATATCAATGCAAAGGGTGTCAACTCTGTAGCTACATGGGGCGATGTCCGATATGCCTATAGCAAATTATTGAGCTCTTCAACCCAAAGGCCTTTAACTCCCTTAAGATGTTTTTTGGGTCCGGATAGGATAGTTCGATTGATCACTTCGGTCATTTCATTGGATTGTGGATGGTAAACGGAAGTAAAGCATAATTTAATATTTAGTTTTGAGCATAATTTTTTGAAAGTCTGACAGTCAAACTGTTTGCCATTGTCAAAAATAATAGAGTGTGAAATACCAAACCTTGTGATGATGCTTTTCTGTAAAAACTTGATGACGTTTGCAGGTACGATGGTGGAAAGGGGTTCGGCTTATACCCTCTTGATAAAGTGATCTACTGCCACCACCAGCAATCTTCGTTGTCCAGTTGCTCGGGAAAATAGGCCCAGTATGTCAATTTCCCACTGGGTAAAAGGGCACAGGCTATGAATTGGCTTCTATTTGGCCTAGCTCTTGTGTGGAATATTGGCAATCTTTAACATTTATCGTACCACTGAACTAGTGTCTTTGCATTAGCTTCCACAATCAGCCAATAATAATCTTGCAAGAGTGCCTTTCGAGCTATGGCTTGAGAACCTTCATAGGCCCTGCATATTCCTTCATGGATTTCTCTAAAGATATAATCCTCTTCATCCGTGCTCACACATAAGGTCCAAGGATTTGAGAAAGATCACCTTTACAGCTTGTCATCCATCACTGCATATAAGCTCGATTTCTAAACTACTTTCTAAGCTTGAATTTGGTCTTTTGGCAAGGCCCTTGACATCAAGTACTAGTAAATGGGGAGGCACCATCCCTCCATCTGCTCTTACATTTGGATACGAAAAGTTTTATAAGTTGGTTGCGAGATTGTTGTGATAATAATATCAGCAGTTTGAACCGAACTATTGAGACAAGCTCTCTTAGCCAGGGCATCTGCTTTTAGATTCTCTGCTCGAGGTATTTAGATGATTGACCAAGTACCCTTATTTTCTTCTAATCTGGCTAACAATGTGGAAGTTAATTCTTTGTACCGTATTATGGAGCCATCCTTTACTTAAAAGCTCCTTTTCAGCTGACTGATGACCGGTTAGAAATCTAAGAATATCTCTACGATGTCGGGCTTCACTTCTATCACCATTTGCAGTCTATAGCATAAGGCTTCGTATTTCGCTGCATTGTTGGAAGTTGGGAAAGTCAAAAGCACCATTGCTCGGATGCACACCTTTCATGGACTCGTCAGTAATACTCCGGCTCCAGCCCCTTTTGAGCTTGCTGCTCCATCGACATATAACTTCCATGCCATTTTTACTGGCTTGGAAACTTGTTTATGTAGCTCTGCCATAAAGTCTGCCAGTATCTGTGTTTTCATGGCTAGGCAAGGCTCATATCGAACATCAAACTTTCCTAGGCGAGCTACCCATTTCAATAACCTTCCTGAATATTCTAGCCTCTGTAATACTTTCCTCAAGTTTGAGTTTGTACGTACTGCAATCGTGTGTGCCTAGAAGTATGGACGAAGTTTAACCATAGTGGTGATAAGTGCAAGGGCCAGTTGCTCAAGAATTGGATAATTGTGTTCGGCGCTGCAGAGCATTTTGCTTGTGTAATAAATTAGAAATTGTTAGCCCTCTTCTTCCTGGACCAGAACCACACCCATCGCACCTGCTAAAATAGATAGGTAAATGTACAAGATCTCGCCAGCCTGTGGTCTGCTAAGCAGCGGTGGGGTTGAAAGAAATTGCTTTAAGGCTTGAAATGCTTGTTGACATTCTTGTGTCAACTTGAAGTTCATAAGGTTTTTGATCACCCGGTAAAATGGTAAACAACATTTGGCCTAAAAAGATATGAATCTTCCTAAGGCTGTGATTCTTTCGTTGAGCCTCTACACTTTTCAAACTATTTTTGGTAAATTCGTGGTCACGATTGCTTTGATCTTTTCTAGATTTGCCTCAATCCCTTGCTTCAATATCATAAAGCCGAGGAACTTTTCGGACTGTACCCTAAAGGTACATTTTTCAGGGTTTAACTTGAGGTCCACATCCCTGAGTCTTTGGAAAGTCTCCTTGAGCTCCGTACACATATTAGCCGATATCTTGCTCTTAACAATCATATCATCTATATAAATCTCCATATTCCTTTCGAACTGATTGGCAAATAGCTAGTTTATCAACCTCTGGTATATAGTCCCTGCATTTTTCAAGTCAAAGGGCATAACTTGATAACAATAAGTTCCTCTGTGAGTGATGAACGCTATCTTTTCTTCGTCTGTTGGGGCCATCAAAATTTGATGGTAGTCGGTTGAGGCATCAATGAAGGCATATTTTTTGAATCTCACCATAAAGTCCACTAATGTGTCAATGTTCGACAGTGGATAGTAGTTCTTTGGGCATGCTTCGTTTAAATTTGTAAAGTCGACATACATTCTCCATTCGCCTCTTGTAACACCCTTACTGAACAGTCTAACTGAAACAAGTGATAAGACGGAATTTTTTTTTTTGAAATCTTAAATAATCCATCGACTCCAAGCTTGTCCAAAAAGAAATACTTATAACTTAATTAAGCCGATAAAACTATAATTGTCCAACTAACTAACTACCAAATAAAAATCCAGCAATATAATGCCTAAAAATTTATCTAATCCCCCTGAAAAACAGACAATTTTTCTCAGCCCTTCAGGGGCACAATAATACAAAAATAATCTGTACAAGCATCTCATACACCTGTTCTCATGCTTATCACATTCTTTAAGATAATTCAATATTACAAATAACATTCTTAAACCGCTATAAAACTCCAACATTAAAAAGCAATTTACATTTAAAATCGCCTCGCTACATCTATGAACCTCAAAAGATGAATTGCCCGAAACAACCAAAAACAAGCCTATCCTGCTACCTACACGGATAACAAAACCCGTGCTAAGCTATAAAGCTTAGTGGGGAACAGAGTAATCTAAAGATAATCTTTTAAACATGTAGTATCAATTATACAAGTATAAAGTTGATAACACTCCTGATTGATACCTTCAATTACCTTAGATCTCAGTTCTTACATTTATCAATAAATCACAAGCATAAGCGACATAACATCTTACTTACATAGGCAATAAAACTTAATAACTCAGTAATCAATCCATCATTCATTGCTACCACAAAAGACATATGGCATAATTCTTTCATACATCTACATCATTTAAACATAGTATACATTCAAAATTCACTTTCATGTAATCATTAAAATAATCTTAACAAGGTGAACAATATATTACTTCATACCATAGTGTGCCATATAGTATGTACTTGATCGATAACAGAGTGATATATATACCTATACATAGATATATAGATACGTAATGCTTATATAGAATTAAAGGATCACATGCTCATCAATATTATAACTTTCAATTTATTATCCATTTGATGTACTTATACAAGAGGACAATTCTTATGCACATTAGTTCTGAACTATAAAACTTCTTATCTTTTATACTTTTTAACTTATTTTCATATTAAGGACCCTAGAACAGTGCCGACAGAAATACTCAGACTGGATATACAGGATATGGATCCCACAGGGTCACAACAGACTGAGAAATAATCTCAATGGACCATTTCTCCACAGAACAGATAACAGATACAGAGAACAGATGCAGATAATTACTATGGAGATCAATGATCCTACCATAGCAAAGCAAGTTACCATGACTTGCACCGCGGTACAGATATCCCTATGGCCAGCCAATTATATCCTGAGCTAGTTTTTACTGCCAGACTATTTTCTAAGGGCACAAAAGATCACTGACTTTCAATACATTTATCAACTTTCTCATCATTTTAATTCCTTTTCAATCCAGAAAATACAGTTATTCGGAATATTCAATATTTTTGTACAGTTTGTGAACCATCTTTCACTTATGTAATGAATTATTTCACAATAATTCAAGAAATTCTCTTTACATTACTCTTCAGTCATTGAAGGAATCTACATTATATAGATTCTTTCAAATTACTTTTAAACTTCCTAATAGCCACGTGTTAACAATACTTGTCATAGTAGTTCATGCATTGCTAGATTGTTTTCATAAGGATGAAATCATATATAATCACACCCACTATGAGTGTCGAAAACAGCACATAAACACATAGTCATTTCAGAAGGACGTACCTGTATGGTTCATCATAGCCACCTCCCATGCTCCATTGTACTTAATTTAATCATCAAATATACTATATTCAATACAAGTATTCAATGTATTACCCTTAATAGAGATGTCTATATATATATATATATATATATATATATATATATATATATATATATAAATTTAATAGCATACTCATATATGTAACTATATCATCTTAAATAGTTATATACCAAAGCAATCATCTATAAAAGCATAACATTTTTAACATCAATTTCTCATACCATTATAAAAACATAAACATGGCACTATATCCACTCCATTTAATGTAATGATGCTCATAATGATTATTCAAGTACCAAACAAAAATGTATCAAGAGAGGTAAATGTGTCACATTTATACCAATAGCTTGTTACTATACTAGTTACATTCTCACTTACTTTGTATTATGGCATTATAACTTTTAACTACCGTCTATTAAATCCCAAATAATCATCTATTTACTCTATCAAAACCTCTTACGTGTCAAGTAACTTCTTTGTTTAATACCTTAGTAAAATGCATCATGAAAGATAATAGCATATATGAAGTTAAAATACTTCATAATCTAATACTTGTACAAGTTTTATAGTAAAAAAAGAGAATAAAACTTTAGTTATCTTTAACTATCTTCAAAGAGTAACTTCTTTTTCCTTTTGACTTGATCAAATACTGTACATGTAACTAATTTATTTAGACTTTAACCATCATAATTTATTCACCTTTCTTTTACTAAATTAGAAGTTATAAAATGATATCAACTACGACTATTTAACATAAATTCTTATTTTATAACAGACATATTACTATATTATAAATTTTATCAAACTATATAATTATAGATTAAATCCATATATCATTATATTATCATATGTCAAATTGAACTTATTTAAGAACAATCTTAATAAAATTGATACTTTGGCTAAACTATTTCTTACTTTATTTTTAAATAAAGAGAGAAACCGACAACAAACACCCGTAGACACTGTACTTTTCAAACTCTCACCTTGATCTCCTTACTAACTAAACCATAGGCTTATAATCACTAACATTTCCAATTATATCATTTTACTACTATACTCAGGAATTACATCGTTATAAATTAAACAATTAGTTAGTTTTTTTTTTAAAAAAAAACAAACAATTTCACTACCAACAAGCCTCTTTTCAATAAACTAAAAGCTGTATTTAAGCCATTTTCTACATAATTAATAGTGCGAAAGTGTAACGATTAAAAGACAATACATCATTACTTTACCAATAAACCAATTACACAACCAAAAGAATAAGTCAAGTAATTTACTTTCGCTATATTCTTAAGCTAATTTGCCCATTCATATGATTAACATTACACAAAATTCCAAATTAGACATAGATCTCCCATTCTATCCTATGAGACAAGTTTTTATGCTAAAATATAATTAATTCCCGGAATCTATTATTTCATATAACTTTATTTCAAGGAACTCCTGTAATAGAGTAACAAAACCCACTCATATCCATTAAAAGATAAGGATCAAAGAATTTGTTAGAGTTTCGATATACGCATTTAATAAAAACGTCATTTAATTACTATTTTGTTTCCAAGGTATTAACTATGCTACCATAAACAATCAAAATTGATGAGATAAACTGATATGGGTCTTATGCAATTTAATTCATCTTCACCATGAATAAACCTAAGCCAACCAACAATAGGCAACATCTCGGGTTCCTTCTTTTTATTTGTCTCTCTAGTTAACTTTCCAGACACCCACACTTAGTATCAATATGGGCACTTACAGTCATACAATTTTTATTTCATTTCCAAACTAATAACTATGCTGCAAAATATCATTTAGCTAGACAAAGCTAGTGATGGTACTTGTATAATCTAAGTAAATGCAAAACTTAATTTTTCTGTCCATCATAGCATAAAAACTAACCAAAGCTTATTTAAAAATTATACATGAAATCAAATGTTTAACACAGTTCCTATACAGTAAAGTCGAAGCCCAAAATGCCCTATCCATTCTGCCTCGTCGGAGTCTCGCCAGAGCCTCACCAGAGACTCATCGGAGACTTGTCAGAAGGACACCGAAGCCTTCCACTGGTAGATCAAGGCACCGGCAACTTCCAGGTGATGCTCACGCGCCCAAAGACTGCTGCCATTCAATGGGATCGAAGCCTAAACATCCCTCTCTCTCCATCACCAATCTCCTTGCTTCTGGTGAGTGGAGAGGAGCGACAGCAACCGAAGGAACCACCACAGTCTCGGGATCCCACTGGTGCCATTAGCTCCCTCAACCGCCATCGAGAACCACCGAAAAAAGAGAAAGAAGCTACGGTGGTGATGGGGGGAAAAATTGAAAAAAAAAGCCAAAGAGAACGGCGTTTGTGGGGGAAAGGGTAAATGGAGAACAACGGTGGCAACGATCGGAGCCTCCTCGCCGGTGTCGTGAGCAGCAGCGGTCAAGTGATGGGCCAGCACCACCTCTCTTCCAGCCCCCGAGGCGATCTGCTCTCCCTCCTTTTCCTTTTCTTCTTTTTTTTTCTTTCTTTTTGTTTTCTTCACATTTTTAACCACGTAAACAACCTTTATTTTGTTTTAGTCCCACTATTTCTCTTTTATTTTCCTCTTTAAATTCAACCACACATTTCTTTTTAAATTTCACCTTTTAACATTATTATTATTATTATTATTATTATTATTATTATTATTATTATTATTAATTTTAACAATATTAACTTATATTAGAAATCTTCATAATTGATCCTTGCAAATTAGTATCAATATGTACTAATTACCAACTATAATTAACTCAAATTTTTGGGGCATTACACCTCTGCTCTTCTTAACAAGCTCCATGTTGGCTAACAAGTCTGGATAGAATATTTTCCTGATGAAACAGCTCTCTAGCAAAGTGGTAGTCTCCTTCTCAATAGCCAGCTATCTTTTGGGAGCATGATTTCTCTTCTCATGCTTGACTGGCTCGTACTCTAGCTGAACATTTAGCGAATGAGCTAAACCCCTTTCACACACCTTTAATATCTGAGGTCTACCAGGTAAAGACATTGATAAACTCTCGGAGTGTCGAGAGGAGAGCTTACTTCTTCGTACCTTTCTTGCCAACTGATATCTGGAAATTCTTTCCAGGCTCAAGGTCAACCACCTATAATACCTCTGCTGGCTCTGGTCGTCGCTCTACCTGATCTGATATATCCATCACGTCTAGGAGTAAAGCTTGATTAGCCTCTCTAAGTATAGTTTGGTACGTCTCCCGGGATTTCTTTTAATTTTCCCTCAAGACGTCTACCCCATCTTCTGTTGGGATTTTGACCATTAGATTCTTCATTAAAACATAAGCATCAACCTCTGCCAGCAAAGGTTGACCAAATATTATGTGGTATGATAAGGGGGATATCAACCATCATGAATTTAGCTTAGCAAGCACAAACTACCGCACATCCCCGAGTTGGACAAATAAACTTGTTAGCCCCTCAACCTTAATAGGCTTTTCAAAAATACCAATTAGAGGGATGTTAACCTCCTCAAGCCAATGCTCTAATATCCTAAAGGCTCCGTACACCTATCCCATTATAAGGTTAACCGCAGTACCTGTGTTGACCAATATTCGCTGGACCAGGAAATCCTGAACAATTGCTTCGACTACTAAGGCATCTATGTAGGGATGCCAAACATGGGTCTCGGCTGCCATTGAAAACTGAATAGTGAATGGGGTTGTGCTCGCCCCTTGCTTAACATATATAACCTCCTTAGCTTTTCTTTTCCTGAAGTACTCCTGCTGTTCTCCTCCTGCAATCACATGTATAACTTCAGCAGGGGCTTTCCTGTTGCCATTAGATCTGCTTTTGCTTGGCTGAGGGTTGGGCGACCTTTCCCTCTTCCCTCTTTCATCTGATTTTACAAATCGTGTGAGGCTACCCTTCCGAACCGGATGTTCAATCTCTTATTTGAGTTGCTTGCACTCTTCCATCTCATATCCCTTATCCCTATGAAAATCACAGTAAAGGCTCTGGTCCCTACTCGGATCTTCCCTCATTGGCCTCGACTAACTGACCTGTCCGTTCTACTTCATCAATTCCAGTATATGTTCATGTGGGGCAGTTAGAGGTGTAAACCTATCTTCTCTTTTGTTATCTGAGTAGGGAGTGGTTACCATATAGGCTATGTTATGTGAGTGACTACTTTGGTATTTCTTGAAATCTGTCCGGCTTGAACTTCATCCATCTTGAGCTGTCCTACCTCCTTCACCCCTTTCTTCTCATATGCCCAAAATATGTACGAGCTATGGCATATATACTGGGCTTTATCCATGTGGATGTATTTCTGTCCTCAGGATATTAACTCTGTAAAGTCATTGGAGAGATTTTTATCAATGAGTCATTAAAGTCCTAGCATCTTGTGTTTCTGATCAGGGTAGTAATAGCGACCTCCAGGTTGAGATTCTGTATGTCTATTGCGACATCATTGAACCTCTCTACATAAGCTCACAAGGGTTCACCCTTCCCTTGCTGCACTAGATCAGATCTACAAACACCTTGTTTGGGCAAATGGTAGCCACAAATTTTGTAATGAACTGCTCAAAATTTTTAATGCAATGCACGAAAAGGTTATGAAACCAAATTTAGGCTGAGTCGGCCAATGTTTGTAAAATTATTTGGCACAATATGGTGTCATTTGCTATGAGCACTAGCATAGTATGTTGAAATTGGTCAATGTGAGCTTGGGGATCGGTATTACCACTATAAGTTTTAAGGTTTGAAAGTTGGATATTGCAAAATGGGACGACTAAGATTTTGCGGGATATAAGAGATCGAAAATTGCCTTGGTACTATAGTGTAGTATGATTTTACTGCTTTTGGATTTGATCTTCCAAAAGTCGGTTAAACTACTAGATAGTTAGGGGGGAACTGGAATTTTGAGGAATGGTTGGTGAGAAGGGTTCCTAAGCTGAAGGTTGTGAAGCCTAAGGTAAGTTAGTGTTTTGTGGAGATGGGGGTTGGGTTTGAGCCTAAGCAATGATGGCTGACAGTGCGGTGATGAGAGACTATGCAGTTTGTGGGGTGATGCTGGGAGTGATGTTTAGGATAACCATGGTGAAGGAGGCAGAATTTGTTTCGTTGGACTGAGGAAGGAACTGTTCTATTCCAGGTAGGACGAGATTGTTTACTTGTTTTTCCTATTGGGAAGAGTTTGGGATGAGATCTGGGAAAAGGTCTATGTTCCACGCTCACCACACCAAATGATGACAGGTTGAATGAGAATGCCGTTTTTGATTGTCACCTACAAAAGAAACAAAAGACCAGTGAATTTTAGACTAGGGAGTCTCTGACGTTCAGGTTATGATTTTTGTTGTCTAAAGGTGTGTTTTTCTATAGGTAAAATCAAGGAACAATTTCATACCTATTTTTCTTCCTTTTATAGGTGTAATTGATGTGCTTTTAGGAGGTAATAGGAGGAAGTTCCCATTCTTTCGGCCACTAACCAATCTTCTTTGATTCTTGAGGGAGACATGAAGGCAATGTAATTGCTTTTCCATCATGGTGGAGGTGCTTTCGGATCTTATTTTAAACTGGATTGTGGGTAGACTTGAGAGTTCGATCTCCCTACACCGACTAAGAACCCGAGTCATTCGGACTCTCAAGTCTACCTACAGTCCAGTTGGAAATAATATCCAATGGCACCTCCACCATGATGGAAAAGTAGTTACCTTGCCTCCACATCTCCTTCAAAAATCGAAGAAGACGGGTTAGTGGCCAAAAGAATGGGAACTTCCTCTCACTACCTCCTAAAAGCATGTCAATTACACCTATAAAAGGAAGGAAAATAGGTATGAAAAGATTCCTTGATTTTAACTATTGAAAAACACATCTTTAAACAGCAAAAATCCTAACTTAACTGTTGGAGACTCCCTAGTCGAGAATTCACCAGTCGTTTGTTTCTTTTGTAGGTGAAACATGGACCTATCATCATTTGGTGCGGTGAGCATGAAACATGGACCTTTTCTCATATCTTAACCCAAACTCTTCCCAATAAGAAAACCAAGCAAACAACTCTGTCCTACCTAGAACACAATAGTTCCTTCCTCAGTCCAATGACACACATTCCATCTCCCATGCCATGGTTATTCCAAACATTACTCTCAGCTTCACCACACAAATCGTACAGTCTCTCATCGCCTCACTGTCAACCATCATTGCTCAGGCACAGCCCCAACCCTCACCTCCATAAAACACTAACTTACCTCAGGCTTCGTAACCTCTAGCTCGAGAACCTTTCTCACCAGCCATTCCTCAAAACCTCAGTTCCACAGTTACCCTAACTACTGAGCAATTTAATTAACCTTTGGAAGACCGAAATAACCCAGCAGCACCATAGAGGTTGGCCAGTGTTGCCGCATAACTCTTGTTCTATGCGAACAAATGGCCCCTACCGACAAACTAGGCAATCTCACCCAAAGTAGACATACAACAGCCACGAGTCTGCGTACTGGCTTTGCTCTCGATATTCTGGCCAAACTGTTCTACAATGGATACAAGTTAGGCAATCACAATGCCACCGTACTGGCATATCGAATGCAAGGTGTTCAGTATGACAAACTCATTTTTTGCATTACCCTTTGTAAGTGTTTTTCTTTTTAATAGATTATGCTTGGTTTTATTGTCACAAGAAATTTTGCAACTCAAATGACAGCTCGCCTTTCCACACATAAGCATTTTTATCTAAGTATTCTTATGCAAACAATTCGAACATAAATAACAAAATTAAATTCAAAATAAGGTAAAAAGTAGTTCAAACTTTTATAAATATAAAAAATGATTACAAGGGACTAGTCCTCATCGGGATATACATCATCCAAAAAGGACAAGTCTAGATCAGGGTATTTCCCCTTTACAATAGATGAAATCTTTGAACTATACACTATATATTTTTCGGCCAACATCTCAGCCTCTTTCTTTTCCCATTCTGCCTCATTGAGCTTGAGCTGTTCGAGTTTAGCTTTGAAGGTGGAGTTGGCCTCCTTCTCGTGATCTAAAGAGACCTTAAGCTCGACCACTTTTCCTGTAGCCTCCCCAGCTCGCTTTAGGGCTTGCACGACCCTCTAGTCAATCTTGCCTATCTTGGATCGAAGCATTCCATAGTTCGAGTCGGCACGTCGCCACTTTTTTATGAGGTTGTTCATCTTCATAATAGTGGCACCAATCAATTAAGACGCCTATCGAACACGAAAAAAGTTAGGCAATATTTGGAAAAGATTAATACCAAGTGATAGTTTGAGCCACTTATCTCGGCTTGATACTTCTTCAAATGCGAAGCCAGATGCTCACAGTTCAGGGAGATGAGGGGAGCCACCTCCTTTGGCATGCACGATGCAATGTGTACGAAGGTGCTAAAGTCCTCATTATTGGAGGAATATTTATCCCCCATACCTTTCAGAACTCATAGATCTCGGTGAGCAGTGTGAGGAGATCTTTCACCTCTTTCTTGATAGGGATTATGGGTTTGGTCGATGAAGCAAGATTGATTTTAGCAGTCAAAGTACCCGTAATGTTAGGTAGAAGGAGCCTGCTGATCCTTGGAAGGAGTAGGCGATACTGCTTTCGAAGTTGTAGGAGGCACACTGGAGGAGCCTTCAACAAGCTTTTGCCCTCATGATCTTGGCTGCTCGATTTACTTTCTTCATAGCTACAAGAAAGAAGTAAATTAAAATAAGGCATCAGTATCATTAAATGGTGAAATATATAAAACCACCTCTTCCTTGGCGAGGAGCAAGCCCCGAGCTATAAGGATCGAATAGGTTCTTTAAGTTTCACTTATCCCCAGCTGGTTCTCTCCATCGAGCAAGGGTTAGCTCCTCTTCCTCAGACAGCCATAAGCCGTTATCATTGTGATTCGTAAATCTACCCCAGGTTATCTGAACTGGGAAGTCAGCCTGCACGCTTTCCACCAGGAAAAACTAATCTTTCCAGTTCTTAAATGACTCAAAATTCCCAGTAAATGCTCCATAGCCCGCCCAAGCCTGTATATAATTATGGTCTTAAATCCTTGTACGATGATCGACTACACACGAAATAGGTTCAGCATTAGGGTTATGCCATGCTCTACTACCCTAATCTGAAGAGCAGATAGAGTTCATCATGCATTGGGATGGAGTTGCCCAATTAACATGTCGAAGTAATTCAATAGGTCCACCTCAAATCTTGTCAAGGGTAGACGGAAGCTGGCTTTCAATTGCGCCTCGTAAATGGCTATATTTCTTTTATTAGTGAACTCGGTGTTCACCCTTTGGGATGATCTTGGCTTACTCACGAAATAGCCAGGCTCAAATGTCATCGGGCAAGGATGGAATCGAGCTCCTCCTCATTGATCTTCGAGCTAATACTGCCAACCTAGGCAATCGACGTGACATTTCTTTTTAGTAGATTGGGCAACATATTACCCGAACTCGAAGGGCTACCTTCCCTTTTGGGAAGCCAAATCCTTATTGATACTGAGAATGCTATCAGTAGGAGCGTCTCCACTATCTCCTACTCTCTCGCTCGACATAGTTGCCAAACTCATGGTGGTTGAAGAAAACTAAAAAGAGAGAAGAAAAATGATGAAGGAGAAGGAAGGGATGATGAACTTGATAAAGGTGACGATGTCAGCAGGAAGACTTGTAAAAGGTGAAATCCTGGAGCCCAAGCTTTGCCTTCAGAAGCTATCGTTGCTGAGAGAAGGAGAGAAGAGAGTGAAATGGCAAAATGAACTCGAAAGCGTCTTCCTCTATTGATGGGAGGTTTATACAGGAGAATTGGAGTAGCTTTGGACGGTACACCTGGTAACGAATTTGGGCTGCTGATAGTGCATTTAAGGCAGGGCGCAATAACCGAAGCACTCCCAAGTTGTTACACACGACAAAAAAAAGCCATAATCACCCCCAATAAATACATTTGCGTAAAAGCTAACGTTATCCTGTCAATCTACAAGCAGCCAGGTAGAGGAAAAGGCAAGCTCCTTAAGCATCGAAGCAGCGTGAGTTTACATGGCCTTTTAGGCAGGACTTTGATCCCTCATTCAAGCTCACTCGGCCCTCTAGCCTTGAGCTAAAAGAAGCACATCAAGCTCATTCAGCCCAGTCGCTGTGAGCTCCATCTTTAGTGGGTTCAGGAGGCTCACTCAGCGCGCACCCACCAACTGCCGACATAAATATCGACAACTGAGGGGGACTTATGATAATATAACCGAACGAAAAACTCAATTTGGTGATCTGTGGTAGCTAGGTAATTCGTTTAGTTCAGATCTTCCCACATCAACGAAAAACCCAAGTCATCCGGACTCTCAAGTCTACCCACAGTTCGATTGGAAATAAGATCTGAAGGCACCTCCACCACGATGGAAAAGCAGTTACCCTGCCTCCACTTCTCCCTCAAGAATCGGAGAAGATGAATTAGTGGCCGAAAGAATGGGAACTTGCTTCTACTACCTCCTAAAAGCACGTCAATTACACTTATAAAAGGAAGAAAAACAGGTATGAAAATGTTCTTTGATTTTAACTATTGAAAAACAAACCTTTAGACAACAAGATTCCTAACTTGACCATCGGAGACTCTTTAATCGAAAATCCACCGGTCCTTTATTTCTTTTGCATATGACAATCAAAAGCGGCATTCTCGTTCAATCTTTCATCAATGTTTAATGAACTTGTGGCCAACCCAAAATTAACTTCACATGCATGTTTTTGAGCCATTTATTTCTATAAATCGTCTTATAGCTCCTTTCAAGAATTACTTATCAAGTTAAACTAATAGAATTCATATCTTATCTCAATTATAACCATACATTACTGTACATATATTTTTTTCAAATAATGCTCACCAATCAGCACAAAGTAAAATTTCACTTGGTATTTTAACTATATGCACAATTTATCTAATATCCTATTTAAGTAATATTTATCAAATTAGGCGAGTATAAATCCATTTCTTACCAAAGTTCTACTTTTTAACATAATACTCAAAATTTTACATATATGGGCACGTGCACTTATACTTAGGCTAAAATTTATGAATCATAATATTAACTCTATTCTATAGCTTTATAAACAAAGGCAAATACTTACAATATTAAGAATAATACAAGCAAAGAAGTCTCTTACAATAATTCTTAAATGTCAAATCAAACTTAAATTAACTCAAAGTTCAATGTAGCCAAATTCTACGAACTAGCATCTTTTACTATTTTAAAATACGTCATATTATAATTTCATAGCATGAACATGATGAAATTTACCCCTTTTTTCTGGCCTTTAATAAGTAAATTTTCCATTAAACTTTTGTAATCATTTTACACCTAATCGTAACATGTTGTCATACCACTTTAGTAAAAATAATGGCCCAAGCAATGATAATTACACGTATTTCTATGGTTGGACTATATATATCATGTCCATCACACAACTACAAGTTTTTATTCAATAAGTATCCCATTGATCCCACTGAGTCCTAGAAATCATACTTATCATATTAGTTTACCATTCTTCTAAGACAACTCTAAAAATTTATATATATATAAACATCATGCCTTGAATTTAAAAGGAAATGAGTTTACAAGTTCAATAGCTAATTAACTATGCCATTTAGTCTCTCTCTCTCTCTATATATATATAGTATCAAATCATCAAATGTAAGGCAATTTAAAATTTTCCTATTCCCAACGTACACATGTAATTAGTAAAAATTGGGAATAATGAGTTTGATGATGACACAAATCATTCAACATTTGTATAGCTTCCGGGCAGCAACTCACAGTCCATTCACATTTAAATCATCCAATTTAAAAATACCAATCAAACTCAACTATTAAAACAATTACATTAAAAAATAAGGAATAAATAAATTTAATACTCTATAAAACTCAATTTATTTAAATAAAAATAAGGAGAGATAAACTTGATAATGTATGTACCAATTTAAAATCGATTTTCTACAAAATTTGGGGTCATTTAACTTGAAGTCAAACCTATACCATCGGTCAACTATTGCCAAAGCATCGTCGGAGTTGCATCGCTTATGCCAACGTGAAGCTCAGGTCACCAGGGACTTGCTGCTAGTGGTCACACCCAATGCCACCTCGGTTGGTCGGAATCAAGGCTAAAATGTTTTGCCTTACCTATCTCCAATCAGGTTATCACCGATGAGTGATGAGAAATAGAGGGTCACAAAAGAATGACCTCGCCATTAGCTAACCTCCGTTGTTGTTCGTGTTGTCGTCCAATGCCGAGATGGCCAAAAAATGGCCTTGATGCGGAACCCCAAAGTTAAAGAATTCGAAACCCTTTGAACATACACTTTGATCTCAAAACGCAAAGAAGACAAACACCCTCCCTATTGAACTCCCAAACAACACATAAATGAAAACACAAATAATCGGGATAAGAAGAATAAGAAAATGCTACAATCAAATGATTGATAAGTAATCCTAATTCTTGATGTAATAGAAAAGAAAGCAAGCAATCTCACAATCTCTCTAAAAAATTTCGGCTAAGCCAAGAGAAAACACTCAAAAGTTTATAATTTGATTCCAATCTTTTTCTTTACAAATTATTATAACCTATTTATAGCCTCCAAACCCTAAGGGAATGGGTATACATAAGTCCAATAGGTTTAAAACACTAAATTCTACCTAAAATTAGCTAAAATAATTACTTAAAACCCTACTAAGGTAAAGTGACGAATTGGACTTATTTTAGAAAGGCCCAAGTGTCATACTTAAAAAAATAAGCCTTAATTAAGCTACTTAAGTCATATGAATTTTAATGAAGTCACATGTCCCACTTAAATAAAAGCTCAATTTTGTTGAATAGGCCCAAACTAATTTAACTATAAATACAAAAGTCATACTACATAAATATCACATGCTATGCACATGTCTTCCACTTGCACATGCCCCGCACATGATTTGCACATGTCGCATATGACTTGCACATATTCTTTCAAGGCTTGAGTCTTTATTTAGGCTATTTTAAACCCACAAAGGCTTCATTTTATCTTCACTTTAGGCTTTCCTTTATGGGGCATTAACCCAAAGGCTTGACTATATACTTTAAGCCCATAATTGAGAATAAAGCACCAAATTTGCCTCCTATAAATTGGAGCACACCCTAATGATATTTGGATCTTATATTTATGTGTTTGAACTCCATTTAGACTCATTTGAAAGTCATAAGGTTGCCCCTCTTCAATGGCATAAGATAGCCCTCTTGGATCTGTATCAGGCCTTGATGCTCTTTTTTTTCTAAATGAAAACGATGACGAGGAAGAAGAGAACAACTGATTAGAGAGACATCATCAGGTTATCATTGATGTTAAAGTCAAGCTAGCACTGATGTGCCGTTCAGCCTCCCCAATCCCCCCCTTTCTTTTCTTTTCTTCTGGATATCCTTGTAACGTCCTCGGATGGCCGCTTGCCGATATTATCCGTTTTGGGCCTTAGCCCTCACACTTTTATTTTTGGGTCTCCCCAAAAGGCCTCGACAAGGGAGAGGTATCCATAGCCTTATAAGGACTACTTCGTTCTCCTCTCCAACCAATGTGAGATCCTTTGATTGAATCCACATGTATGTGGGAGCCTTTGACTGACTCCGCCCCCCTAAGGAGGCTCAGCACCCTTGCTGACACATCAGGCTCGGGTCCTTGGCCAACACACTGATCTGGCACCGGCTTTGATACCAATTGTAACGTTCCCGAATGGCCGCTTGCCAATATTGTTCGCTTTGGATCTTAGTCCTCACAATTTTATTTTTGGGTCTACCCAAAAGGCCTCGACAAGGAAGAGATATCCAGAGCCTTATAAGGACTACTTCGTTCTCCTCTCCAATCGATGTAGGATCCTTTGACTGAATTCACTTGTATGTGGGAGCCTTTGACTGACTCAAAATTTGGACCATACAGGATGTCTTCTGGAGATTGAGACAGGAGAATTATACTGTGGTTTTATATGACAGAGAGTTTGAGCGCTTGAGCGCTTATCTGGATGAGGGTTTGGCTACAAAAGAAAGACTATGTCAGCGATTTGAGAGGGGATTGCACACGGAGTTGAGATAGTTTATTGGGACCTAGCATTATCCTAATTTGTGGTCTATGATAGATGCGACTCTTAAATTAGAAGCTATTCAAGCTGATCAAACAACGAGGCAGTCTCGATTTTAGTAGAAGAGAAAGCAAGCACAGAGCAGTGGAAAGTCAGGGCAGAGTAAAAGGAAAAAAGGACAGCAAACACCTCAAGGCCACCCACCAGCAGGTAAAGGACAGAGTAGCGCCTCCCGTGGCAAGTCTACTATCACTTCACCATCCAGTGCACCACGAGGCAGAGATAGTGGATCAGTAGTACAGTGTGAGTATTATGGTAGGGCACACCTTGGAGAGTGCAAATTTTCTGTCAGGAGCATGTTTTAAATGTGGATACAAAGATCATTAGATTAGAGATTGCCCTATGATACAGACTACTTCAGTTGCTTCACCAGCTTCTGGTACTAGATCTTCTGCACCACGTGGGCGTGGTAGGGGAGTTGCTCCTAGACCTTTAGCCTCTAGACTTATGTTGTCAAAGATCGAGAAGAGAATGATTCTTCTGATGTGATAGTGGGTGTGTTGGCCAAAGGGTCGTGCTTGATGTGTCAGCAAGGGCGTTGAGTCTCCTTAGGGGAGATCTATGGATACCTATCCCTTGTCGAGGCCTTTTGGGGAGATCTAAAAACAAAATCATGAGGGCTAAGGCCCAAAGCGGAAAATATCGACAAGCAGCCATCTGAGGACGTTACAGTTGGTATCAGAGTCGGTACCAAATCGGTGTGTAGGCTAAGGGGTCAGGCTTGATGTGTCAGCGAGGGCGCTGAGCCTTCTTAGGGGGTGGAGTCAGTCAAAGGCTCTCACATACAGGTGGATTCAATCAAAGGATCCCACATCGATTGGAGAGGAGAATGAAGCAGTCCTTATAAGGCTATGGATATCTCCCCTTTGTTGAGGCCTTTTAGGGAGACCCAAAAATAAAACCATGAGGGCTGAGGCCCAAAGCAGATAATATCGGCAAGCGGCCATCCGGAGACGTTATAGTTGGTGTCAGAACCGGTGCCACATCAGTGTGTTGGGCAAGTGGTCGGGCTTGATGTGTCAGCGAGGGCACTAAGCCTCCTTAGGGGGGTGGAGGCAGTCAAAGGCTCCCATATACATGTGAATTCAGTCAAAAGATCCCACATCGGTTGGAGAGGAGAACGAAGTAGTCCTTATAAGGCTATGGATATCTCTCCCTTGTCGAGGCCTTTTAGGGAGATCAAAAAACAAAATCGTAAGGGCTAAGGTGCAAAGCGGATAATATCAGCAAGCAACCATTCGGGAACATTACAGTTGGTATCAAAGCCAGTGTCAGATCGGTGTGTTGGCTAATGGGCTGGGCCTGATGTGTCAGCAAGGGCGCTGAGCCTCCTTAGGGGGGGGTGGAGTCAGTCAAAAGCTCCCACATACAGATGGATTCAGTCAAAGGTTCCCACATCGATTGGAGAGGAGAACAATGTAGTCCTTATAAGGCTATGGATACCTCTCCCTTGTTGAGGCCTTTTGGGGAGACACAAAAATAAAACCTTGAGGGCTAAGGCCCAAAGCGGACAATATCGGCAAGCGACCATCCTTGGCCAAGGGGCCGGGCCTGATGTGTCAGCGAGGGCGCTGAGCCTCCTTAGAGGGGTGGAGACAGTAAAAGGCTCCCACATACAAGTGGATTCAGTCAAAGAATTCCACATCGGTTAGAGAGGAGAACAAAATAGTCCTTATAAGGCTATGGATACCTCTCCCTTGTCGAGGCCTTTTGGGGAGACCTCAAAATAAAATCATAAGGGGTAAGGCCCAAAGTGAACAATATCAGCAAGCGACCATCCAGGGACGTTATAGTTGGTATCAGAGCTGGTGCTGGATCGGTGTGTTGGCCAAGGGGCCGGGCCTGATGTGTCAGCGAAGGCTCTGAGCCTCCTTAGGGGGTAGAGTCAGTCAAGGCTCCCACATACTGGTAGATTCAATCAAAGGATCCCATATCGATTGGAGAGGAGAACTAAGTAGTCCTTATAAGGCTATGTATACCTCTCCCTTGTAGAGGCCTTTTGGGGAGACCCAAAATAAAACCATGAGGGCTAAAACCCAAAGCAAAAAATATCGGCAAGCGGCCATCCAGGGACATTACAATTGGTATCAGAGTCGGTGCTAGGTTTGGTTGTTGGCCAAGGGGTCGGGCCTAATGTGTCAGCGAGGACGCTGAGCCTCCTTAAGGGGATAGAGTCAGTCAAAGGCTCCCACATATAGGTGGATTCAGTCAAAGGATCCCACATCGGTTGGAGAGGAGAACAAAGTAGTCTTTATAAGGCTATGGATACCTCTCCCTTGTCGAGGCCTTTTGAGGAGACCTAAAAACAAAATTGTGAGGGCTAATGCCCAAAGCGGATAATATCGACAAGTGATCATCTGGGGATGTTATAGTTGGTATCAGAGCTAAAGCCGGATTGGTGTGTTGGCTAAGAGGCTGGGCCTGATGTGTCAGCGAGGGCACTGAGCCTCTTTAGGGAGGTGGAGTCAGTCAAAGGCTCCCACATACATGTGAATTCAGTCAAAGGATCCCACATCGATTGGAGAGGAGAATGAAGTAGTCCTTATAAGGTTATGAATATCTCTCCCTTGTAGAGGCCTTTTGGGGAGACCCAAAAATAAAATCGTAAGGGCTAAGGTCCAAAGCGAATAATATCGACAAGCGACCATCCGAGAACATTACAGTTGGTATCAGAACCGGTGTCGGATTGGTGTGTTGGCCAAGAGGCCAGGCCTAATGTGTCACCGAGGGCACTGAGCCTCCTTAGGGGGTGGAGTTAGTTAAAGGCTCCCACATACAGGTGGATTCAGTCAAAGGATCCCACATCAGTTGGAGAGGAGAATGAAGTAGTCCTTATAAGGCTATGGATACCTCTCCCTTGTCGAAGCCTTTTGGGGAGATCTAAAAACAAAATCATGAGGGCTAAGGCCCACAACGGAAAATATCGACAAGCGGCCATCCGAGGATGTTACAGTTGGTATCAGAGTCGGTGCCGAATCGGTTGTAGGCCAAGGGATCGGGCTTGATGTGTCAGCGAGGGCGCTGAGCCTTCTTAAGGGGTGGAGTCAGTCAAAGGCTCCCACATACATGTGGATTCAATCAAAGGATCCCACATCGATTGGAAAGGAGAATGAAGTAGTCCTTATAAGGCTATGGATACCTCCCCCTTGTCGAGGCCTTTTAGGGAGACCCAAAAATACAACCCTGAGGGCTGAGGCCCAAAGCGGTTAATATCGGTAAGCGGCCATCCGGAGACGTTACAGTTGGTGTCAGAACTGGTGCCACATCGGTGTGTTGGGCAAGTGGTCGGGCTTGATGTGTCAGCGAGGGCACTGAGCCTCCTTACAGGGGTTGAGGCAGTCAAAGGCTCCCATATACATGTGAATTCAGTCAAAAGATCCCACATCGATTGGAGAGGAGAACGAAGTAGTCCTTATAAGGCTATGGATACCTCTCCCTTGTCGAGGCCTTTTAGGGAGACCCAAAAATAAAATTGTGAGGGCTAAGGCCCAAAGCGGATAATATCGGCAAGCGACCATCCAGGGACGTGTTGGCCAAGGGGCCGAGCCTGATGTGTCAGCGAGGGCGCTGAGCCTCCTTAGAGGGGTGGAGACAGTCAAGGCTCCCACATACTGGTAGATTCAATCAAAGGATCCCAGATCGATTGGAGAGGAGAACTAAGTAGTCCTTATAAGGCTATGTATACCTCTCCCTTGTAGAGGCCTTTTGGGGAGACCCAAACATAAAATCGTGGGGGCTAAAATTCGAAGCGAATAATATCGGCAAGTGGCCATCCAGGGACATTACAATTGGTATCAGAGCCGGTGCTAGATTTGGGTGTTGGCCAAGGGGCCAGGCCTAATGTGTTAGCGAGGATGTTGAGCCTCCTTAGGGGGATAGAGTCAGTCAAAGGCTCCCACATACAGGTGGATTCAGTCAAAAGATCCCACATCGGTTGGAGAGGAGAACAAAGTAGTCTTTATAAGGCTATGGATACCTCTCCCTTGTCGAGGCCTTTTAAGGAGACCCAAAAACAAAACTGTGAGGGCTAATGCCCAAAACAGATAATATCGACAAGCGATCATCTGGGGATATTATAGTTGGTATCAGAGCTAGTGCCGGATCGGTGTGTTGGCTAAGGGGTCAGGCCTGATGTGTCAGCGAGGGCACTGAGCCTCTTTAGGGGGGTGGAGTCAGTCAAAGGCTCCCACATATAAGTGAATTCAGTCAAAGGATCCCACATCGGTTGGAGAGGAGAACGAAGTAGTCCTTATAAGGTTATGAATATCTCTCCCTTGTAGAGGCCTTTTGGGGAGACCCAAAAATAAAACCGTAAGGGCTAAGGCCCAAAGCAAATAATATCGACAAGCGGCCATCCAAGAACATTACAGTTGGTATCAGAACTAGTGCCGAATTGGTGTGTTGGCCAAGAGGCCGGGCCTGATGTGTCACCGAAGGCACTGAGCCTCCTTAGAGGGGTGGAGTCAGTCAAAGGCTCCCACATACAAGTGGATTCAGTCAAATGATCCCACATCAGTTGGAGAGAAGAATAAAGTAGTCCTTGTAAGGCTATGGATACCTCTCCCTTGTCGAGGCCTTTTGGGGAGACCCAAAAATAAAACTGTAAGGGCAAGGCCTAAAGCGGACAATATCGGCAGGCAGCCATCCAGGGACGTTACAGTTGATATCAGAGCTGGTATCGAATCGGTGTGTTGGCCAAGGGACTGGGCCTGATGTTTCAGTGAGGGCATTGGGCCTCTTTAAGGGGCTGGAATCAGTCAAAGGCTCCCACATACAAGTGAATTCAATCAAAGGATCCCACATCTATTGGAGAGGAGAATGAAGTAGTCCTTATAAGGCTATGGATACCTCTCCCTTGTCAAGGCCTTTTGGGGAGACCCAAAAAAAACCGTGAGGACTAAGGCCCAAAGCGGATAATATCGGCAAGCAGCCATCCGGTAACATTTCAGTTGGTATAGAGCCGGTGCCGGATCGATGTGTTGGCCAAGGGGCTGGGCCTGATGTGTCAGCGAGGGTGTTGAGCCTCCTTAGGGGGTTGGAGTCAGTCAAAAGCTCCCACATACAGGTGGATTCAGTCAAAGGATCCCACATCGGTTGGAGGGAAGAATGAAGTAGTCCTTATAAGGCTATGGATACCTCTCCCTTGTCGAGGCCTTTTGGGGAGATCCAAAAATAAAATCGTGAGGGCTAAGGCCTAAAATAGACAATATCGACAAGCAGCCATCCGGAGACGTTACACAACTAAATTCTAAACAGAAATATTCTTGAAGATACATGGATTTTATTTGCCATCTCTTCCCAATTCTTCTCCTACCAAAGATTGTTGGACAAATCTACTATTCCTCGTAGCATAAACTTTCTTTAACATCAATTTCCTCTTTCTTTTATGTAATAAATATTTCTTTATTTTGATTTATAATCAATAAAAATTCAACGTTTGGACTTGCAAGATTCATGGGCAATCTGCAGAATATTCAAGAAAACTAATTTCACATAACAAAAAGCTATTTCTCAATCCATGATTTCTCCATTATTGTTTGAAGCTACTCCTCCTCCATCTTTTTTACCTGCGAAACCCACTCACTTATCTTCTCTAACAACAAAAAACCACTTACATCAATAACTATAAAAATGAGTTACAACAGTTTCTTAGTTTCTCCTTTTTACATTTCTCCTCCTACAAGCTCTTAAATCCATTACTAATGTCCACCAAACAAAAAATATCAACCTTATAATTTTTTCAATAGAGAATTTTGTTCTTACCTATTGAAACATTATCTCCTTCAAAATGCACAATTTATAGGTGTAGAGTTAAGAAAATCCAAGTTAATTACAAATTAAAATTGGATATTTAGATCTATATACTGGATAAAAATCAATTGACCAAACCAATTAATAGGTCTCCGCTACAAATTGGACCAAATTTGGGTTGAAGACAACTCAATTAATATCTCCACTACCCTACACCAATCAACCAATCAAATTTCAATTACAGCGCCGACAATGAAGTGATAATAAGAGCTCGTTTGAGAAATAAAAATATGCCAGTGAGATGAAATAAGAAAGAAGTTGTTGAACAAGCTATAGAAGGCTGGTGAGAGAGATAGAATGGCAAATTTTAGTTTATAAAATAAAGTTGTATTTTTGAAAACATAAATTTAAAAAGTGGTATTTATGAAAGATAAAAAAAGGTTGTATTTTTTGAAAAAAATTAAAAAACGCGGTATTTGGCGTAATTTCCTATTTTTTTTAATTTGCAACAAAACATATAAATCATTTTTAACTAATTTTTAATCGATTACTAGTTATAGTTAATTTTAATATTCTAGATTAACATAATAACATATGTTTTCAATAAATTTAAGTTTACTTAAATCTTTTCTAGAAATAATTTTTACTTAGATTTGGTGCATGTATTTATAACATTTACTATAAGTCTATTGTTCGAATTCGCTTCCTAGGTTATACCCTCCATGAAGAACTCATTTTATATAAAATTTGTTCTTGAAAGTTATCTAAAAAAAAGTATAATTTACTATTTAAAGTTTAAGTTTATCAACTTGATATGTGGGGCATTACAAGCCATGCATTAGATTTATTAGGAGAAGAATTAAAGTGATTTACCATTTTTTTATGGCTTGAAAAAGAGAAGACCGTACTGCTTTCTTTTTTCCTTAGCCAAGCTTTTTCCACCGAGCCATAATATTTTCTTTTTTTTTTTTATGACAACCACAATTGTTTATCATTTCTATTGATGAATTGACCCTAATAAATTTAAGAGGGGAAATCTTCACTTGTGTTCTCTATAACAAACAATTTTTAAAGTTTTCAAAGGATTCTGGATTCCCTAAGAAGACTCCAAATTAGATCAAGCCTGGATGTAATTATGGTCCTCAGTAGATATCGAAAGCCCACCATATGTGTAGCTCTAAAGATATTGATGGAAAGAAGAATGTTATGTTTGGTGATCCACACTTGAATAGCAGAAAGGGTTCACCATGCATTGGGATGTAACTGCCGAATAATCGGGTTATAGTAGTTCAGGACATCAAGCTCAAACTTCATTAGTTAAATGTTATGCCCTCCTTAAAAATCTGCTTCGTAGATTATAATGCACTGCTTCCTAGAGAATTTAGCGTTGGCTCTAAGGTATGTACTTGGTGCCATAATCTCATATCTATCAGGTATCCCAAGCTTTTCACTTAGAGACAGTAAATGATTCTCTTTAATCGATGAAATGATACTACCTACCCTAGGTAATCTTCTTAGCTCCTTTTTGGGATCTTTATGATTTCTATGGTTATGCTTCTTCTTAAAGGTCAATTCTCACTTCTAGAGGATGAGCTCTTGTCAGAAGAATAAGGAGTATTATCGTTTAACAATCCATCATCTACTTTGACCCTATCGCTAGAACTTTTTGAAGAACTCATGATGAAATAGAGTAAGCAAATATAGGGGAAGAGGTGAAAGAACAAACCTATTAAAATGAAAATTAGTAGATTCGCAAGATAGTAGCACTTTTAGAGCGAAATCAATCTCGGAACCCCTAGAAATCCATCAAAAAACCATTGATAAAACTGGCAATGATGAGCAAAAAAGGAAAAAATGCATAAAGATGAAAATGGCGGAGATATAGGGTATATGGTAAATACCAAAAGAGGTAACCTAAATCACTACAAAGAAAAAGGAATTAGCGACAACAGAAAATCAATCGCTATTTTGCGACAAAATAGCGACGAAAATAAAAATCAATCGTCAAAATGTGTTTTTCAACAAGTTAATGTATTTTATGATAAAATCAAGGTAACAGTCACTAAAATTTGGCGGCAACAATTAGTGCTTTTTTTTGCGCCTAAAATTTCATTGCTAAATGTTTTTCAATTTATTTAAATTGAAAAAATGATATGTTGGAATTTTCACGATGGTTTTACAGTTGGTAAGTGTTAGTTGCTATTTAAGGTCGGAGTATTTGACATTTCTTTTTACGATAAATTAGCGACGGTATGGAATTAGTCGCTATTTCTGTGGATCTAGTTTAGTTTATTTAGTGACAGAATGTGGTAGTCGCGAAATTAATTGCTAATTAAAAAATAAGTTTAATTTTTTTATTCAAAAAAAATAAATTTAGTATATCTTTCTTTTGGGAAACCCATTTCATGACTTGTATGCCTTTATTCTATAATAGACCTAAACCTAATCCTCAAATCTCCTAAATCCCCAATGCCTGGTTTCGTCGTCGATAGTCGCCGACAGCTTTCTCGTCGATAGCAACGCGATTTTTATCATCGTTTCCAAGAGGTAAGCAACTCTATTTCGTTCAAGGTTTCCTTCTTGGTTATACATAGGTCTCTATTTCCTTCAAGGTTTACTTTTTCGATTGAGTAGATCTGTT
Organism: Excoecaria agallocha; assembly: GCA_037975025.1. Taxonomy (NCBI): domain Eukaryota; kingdom Viridiplantae; phylum Streptophyta; class Magnoliopsida; order Malpighiales; family Euphorbiaceae; genus Excoecaria; species Excoecaria agallocha. Next base: position 51,716 of record JBBPFJ010000103.1, on the reverse strand, counting down.
GAAATAAGACTTGATTCTTTGAAATTTTATCTTTGTTTAGGTTTTCGACAACATTTGACTGGCGAAAGGAGAAGGAAAGAGAAGGGATCTGAATATTGATCTACAATAAAAAAGGTATGTTCGTGATGTTTGGGTGATTTCTTTCGTTTAGCAATATCTGATTCTTCTACTAGCATTTCTTTCCCTATTATAGTGTCAATTTCTTCTCTTGCTTTCTTTGTGATGTTTGGGTGATTGATCAGCTCTGATAGTGCTCATGTATGGTGACTGCTGATAGTGCTCATGTATGGTGACTGCTGATAGTGCTCATTCTATGCTTTCTGTTTGGTTTTCCTTGGAAAAAAAATTTATGGCTTGTATTTTTAAGTGACATCGCTGAATGAGTTCAAATAAGCTCTTAGGAGCACTCCAGCCATACTCCTTAGGGTGCCTATTGGACTTGATGATACCACACCATACATCCACCGTCACCCCCTCAACTTCTGCTGCTCTAAGCTCCTTGAGCTGTGTCTCAAGCATATCTTTATGTTCGAGAACATTATCAGCTGTAACAAATCCCAACTATTGTAGAGGGGAAATAACAAAAAAAGTACATATAATTGGATTTTATGATCATGCTGGTAGTATGCATTAGGGGAGAAGAGGTCAATAAAATAATGCATATGACTTACAGGAAGCATCACATAGATTGGCATATAGTTTGCCAATAACTTGTCATTGTAAGTGGCAGGAGCCGGCATTTTTTTTGAAATGTTAGATAGGATTACAGGATTTCTCTGAGAGAATGGAAATAAAAATGCAGTGGAATTTCTGTGCCATCCATCTTGCCCTTTTATAACAGTAGTAAGGTAATTATATCTCTATAGCTTTAGTTAGTACAAATATAGGGGTTGTTTATATCAGATAAGAAGCAATTCAAATCCTGAATTTTGAAGTTTGAATTATATTTTGTACAGCTCTTAAGTTCTTTCCATTTTCCTTGAAAGGATTTTGGTGCATGTCATGTATATTATTTGATGCACTTGCTTAGTTGATTAGATCAATTACTTAATTCAGAATCTGATTATTATTTTTTTTCTTTTTTTGTTCTCTTAATTATAGAGTTGTTTATGATAATATAATTTGTTAATTAAAGCAATAATGTTTGCACATGTAGAGACAATTAGAATGTCACTTGCTATTTGACCTTAATTCCCTGACTGCCAGTCTCTCCTCATTCCACTTTTAAGTTATTAATCTTACATTTTAGTTTTCTTCCACCTTAAATATCTATTTTAAGTAAGTTTATCCACACATATTATGCACTGCTATGTTAAAAAAATAATTTAATCCATTAAGAATATATATTTTTATAAATCAATTTTTTTATTTCTGTATTAAGTTAGTTTGACTACTTAAATTGGGACACATACATAAAGTAGTAAACTACCACCTTTTAAAACTCACTTTAGATCAAGTGTAAATAGTATTGAATAATTAATGAAGTAGCTAATTAGATTATTATGAGATTAGCTTTTCCCCATTCTGCATAAGAAAGGAGCAATAAAACAAAACTCTATGCACTGCAATTCACATGTTTAGCAACTGAATTCACTTTACAGCCCTCTGTTCATCAGATTTTGATATTGAGATCTCTTGTACCAAACAATGAGGATTTTCACTTTTGATATTTGCAATATTTGTATTGTTGGTTTCTTTTGTTTCAGTGCATGATAGGTAGTTATATAGTCTAAGATCCTTAGTACTCTAGTTATGCAGTCTCCTTTGTGAACTGTAGAATTTTGAGATGTAACAGGCCCGATTTTAATCTGCTGTATTTTTGTATTATGCTGTATCTTGTTGCTCTGCTGCCGGGGCAGCTAGTTTTAGCTCCCAGTATTTTTGTATTCTGCTGTATCTTGTTGCTATTGCTAAGCTCAAATTTTTATTTTATTCAGTATATGTATATTTAGAATTTGATATTGCAGAGGAAGTGATCTTAAGTTTATGAGTTAAGAAGCTTAATTTATAATTTTTTTGGTCCAAAAAATTATAGAAAGTTTATTGATAATGGTTATATGCTAAAAAAATCTCTGGATTGAAGGTTTGAATCTCCTTCATGTTGCATATAATAATTTATATGGTCTAAACTTTTCTATATTGAATTGGGTTGTAGGTGTGTTATTTCTATAAAATTAATCAATTTGGTTCCAAGCTAGAGAGTCTGAACTCATAACTTGGAATTCATTAATTATTCAAATAACAAAGCTTAAAAGGTAAATGTTATATTTTGAGCTTTAGCTTCTAGTTTTGACAGATTAAAACTTACTATTATAGTAATTATATAATAATATAGAATTTGAATGAGCTCAAATTAAGGCTATTTTAAATTTTTTACAGCAAATTTCTTTTATTTTATAAAATAAAGAAGACAAAGAGAACTTTTCCAACGGCTGATAAATTAAGGCTGCTATTGGGTCTGAATTTGGCTTTGGAAGTGCTTATCAATTTGATTATATTTTATTTTATGAGGGCTGTTGTTGTCTTGGGGCTACTATTTTTTTCATTGGAGTTACTAACATATGAAGTTTAATTTTTTTTTGGAACTTGATGGGTTACTGACATATGAAGTTTAATTTTTTTTGGAACTTGATGGGTTACTGACATATGAAGTTTAATTTTTTTTCACTGGTTTTACTGGTTGGGTGGTAGTTGCTGCCACTGTACTTTTGGATCTGCTCTTTTGTTGGGGCTGTTAGCATCTAGTTTGGGCTTTTGTTTGGAATAGCACGTTTTAAATTAAAAATGATTAAGTCTTTAGAGGGCTTAATTGAAATGAGGTTTAGCTTTAAATTTATCTATGGTAGTTTAAAAGTTAGTTGGTGACCAAATTTAAATTTGTGTAAAGACTTTTAGAACTAGCCAATAGCAATTGGACAATAAAGTTTCTAGAACATGTAAAGTGAATTTGATTAAAAACCTTCCCTTTAATGAAAGTGCCAGCTATTTTAAGCCAAAAACCACCATTTCTTTAACTTTTGTCTTTTCTTTATTCTTTTTCCCATTTCATTTCGAATCCTGGGTTATTGTTGAAAGCTTGTTAACAAAAGAGAAAGAAAAGCAATAAATTAGAGAAGGCAGGTTAGTAACCGTATAAAAAATTTTATGTTTATCTCCTTGTGTTATAAATCTGGAATAAGCATTTGGTAGGTAAAACTTAGAATGATAACTGATATGGATTTTTATGATTTAGTTAAAGAATAAGGAAGCTCAAAGGGGAAAGAAAAAGTTTAGCAGTGGTTGTAATTCTCTAGTTAAGGTAAGTAAACAATTAATTTTAAGCTTATTTAAAGGTTTAATTGCTGGATTTTTATTTCAAATGACATATGGATAATTGGATACAAACCTTGAAGGTTAAATTGTACACATAAGGAATCAAGCAACCTAAATCTATTGTATGTTTCCTTTTTTGTTGAATAGATTGGCGAGTAATTTTGGGAACTTCTCTATCCACATTGAGATTTAAGAGTAAATTGGAATAAAGAATAATTGTTGGATTCCTGGAAGGGTTCTAGAGAAGAACTAGCAAATAACTTATGGGGTTGGAGCTGTAAATGTTGGGATTGAATTTCTATTTAATTATTAAAAGACATGAATGTATGCCAAAATTATATATAAGGATGGAATATTCATTATTATCTTCATGTTTCTTCTACCAATATTTTATATAAGCTAAATCGTTATTGTTTAAATGTAGGAGAAGCAGAATGGCCGACCACCTACGCTTCCTGAGTTTTTCCTTCACATACGCACACTCACACTAAATCATGACGGGAAGACTTATATGGCTGAACGTAGCAAGGAAGTGCATGTAAGTAATATGAAATTTATTAGTTTTAACCTTTACAATTATTTAAAGATTCATGGTTGTAAATTATGAGTTGTAATTTTTGAATTTTTATAAGTAAGGTATGAGTAATTTCGAGATGAGCGATCACAAAAGAAATCATTTGTAGATAAGACCGAGTTGTTTTATAAGTCTACATAATGCAATAAAAGTAGAAGATTATATGGATTGAGCTCATATGTCCCTCATGTTGGATCTAGTTCAGCTGCATCATGCCACCGCGAGTCCAACACTTTGACTAAGGAAGATGTTCAGGAAATTATCACAAAAACCATTCGAGCATTGTTTCCTTGGGGATTTAACAACCAGCTGATCAGCTTAATACTACTACTAATAGACCTGAACATGATGATGTTTCCCCTTCAGTTGCACAAGATGATCATCCACATAATGATTATTAATCAGCTCATGGTGGTTCTACTTTCCAGTGATATCAACAACATTGTATGTTTGATTATTATTTTGTTTAGATTTAATTGTTGATTTTGTTTAGGATGATATTATTAGTATGTTTGTATTATTTTAAGAGAGATTGTTTGATGATAAAATTATGTACTATTTTAAATAATTTTAATAAAGACCATATGAAATGTATATTCTGTTTTGGAACACACACACATTTGATTATTATTTTGTTTAGATTTAATTGTTGATTTTGTTTAGGATGATATTATTAGTATGTTTGTATTATTTTAAGAGATTGTTTGATGATAAAATTATGTACTATTTTAATTAATTTTAATAAAGACCATATGAAATGTATATTCTGTTTTGGAACACACACACATATATGTGTGTGTGTGTGCGCGCGATTGTTGGTATGTACAAGATAAAAATTAATAAATATAAAAAAAATTAAATTATGCTATAATTTAGCGACGGAATCGTGACAACAAATGTCGCTAATATGTAAAATTAGGAATTTGAAAAATAATTAGCGATTAAAATTTCGTCGCTAACATTTAGAGACAGGAGTTATTAGCGACAAACTATCGATATTAATACAAATATTATTTGCGACGGATTTAGCAACGAGCTAACAATATTATTATAATCGCAGCTAATTTTAAAAATCAATTAGCGACGAATATTCTTTTTAGCGATTGCTATTTCGCCGCTAAATTATCAACTGATTTCAGATTCAGTCGCAAATAAATTAGCAATTGGGTTATCATCGATTGTTCGTTGTGCAATCGCTAAGCCGCATTAGCGACGAAATATTGTCATTTAGTGATGAAATATGCTGTCGCTAATTGACAGTTTTTTTGTAGTGAATGAAAAAGAAAATCGATGTATTTACAGGGAATGTGGGTCGCAAAATATGCGACACATAGTTGGATGGGATCATCCTAAATGATAGATTGCAGCACTACAATTGTCTTCACATGAAAACCGAAGCATTTGTCTTAGCTCCATCAATGCTCCAGCCATCATTTCCATTGATCGAGGGGGCCATCATTAAACCCTACGCGCCTTCTATGCTAGGTTTTCAAAATCTAGTTTGCTGGCCAAATCACTTTGTCGATATAAATGTCATACACCGAGAGAGGAACTTATGATAACAAGTCATGTTATGTAGTTTGGACAGATCTAACTACTCCCACTCAGGACGAATAGTTTGAACAAGACAACTCGGTCATGAGCTAGGTAGTTTGAGACATCTCTGTTACCTTAAAAAGAAAGAGTTTGTTCTTATATAGGACTCAAAACATATTCCAACTCTAGCACACATAAAAACAGTAAGGTATTCTCTTTTCTCTTTTGTATTTTTATTCTCCTTTTCATAGTTTTTTGACTTAATCGTCGGAATTTCTCTTATCGAAATTTCGTCGAAGTTTGTGTTTTCAGGTGACTCTTGCCAAGCAACAATCCAAAATTTTCACAATCATCAAAAATCAATTAACAATTCATGATCTTTATTCAATGATATGTATTCGAAGTCAACATATAATTAAAATTCTGAATAAATATTATTGTATAAAATATTTTATATGTCATATTTAAATAGTATGTAAGTAATTTTTTGGAGAGTAAAATAAAATAAAATGTATTCAACATTATTTAATGGCTAATCGCAATTCATAACTCGAAATTATAACCATCAATTACAAATGTAAAAGGTTTATTTTAAAACTGAAATTAATGGATCAAATTAACTTTAAATTTTGATTTAATTTTACATCAATTTTGTGGTTAATCATTTTTTGATTTTTATGTGCACTCTTAGTTAAGATAAATATTTATCATGAAAACACTTTTTCCCGTTTTCGTGACATGATAGAAAAAACAAATATAAATGTAGTTAGTGTTAACAGTTTAACACTATAAAAAGCAAATTTGCTCAATGCCTAACAAAGTAGGGTTGACATGAAAATTTATCCGTCAATATCTTTTTGACATGGTAAATAGATAGGAGCATATTGGATAATAAATAAATTATCGACACTTATAATCATAAATAATTTGAATTATGAATAGGTCAGATGAATTATGAATACATTTGTAAATCGATTCAAATGTATTGAATTAAAAATGGGTTAGACAATTTGCAGAGTTGACCCATGTTGGATCACGGATGGATCCATCAAAACAATTTATTTTTCCGGTTTAAGTTTTTTTTTTTCAAATTATCAAGCTTATGGCTGTCAGATAAATAAAAATTTTGTTTGGAATTAATAGACATAAATCATAAATCATGTCCCTAAAAAAAATATTTTACCGGTAAATACTGGATTCAATATATTAAAAAATTTTGAGTTATATATATATATATATATATATATATATATATATATATATATATATATATATATATATATATATATATATAATTAAAAAAAACACACAATAATAATATGTATATAATCAATAATGTGAATATTTGAAGCTATACATTGTTTTTGCATAATATAAAATCTTTTAGCAAATATTAAGTTTATAATTACTTTTTATGTAAAAATTATGAACAGCTCACCCAGGTTAAATGATTATCAATCCATCTCGATTAGTTCAAATTTTTATTGATCAAACTAATTGAATTATAAATGATCAAACGAATTAAATTATAAATGCATCGCTTCAAATAAAATCAAATTTAAATCAATTTATCTTGTACAAATTAGATTAAATTAATTTATCTTATACAAATTAGATTGGCTCAAAATTTAACGAGTTGAATTATTTATGCTACTTTTGTATACTTTTCAAAAGAGCTATTAGGCATCTGATAGACTTTTATAACATTAAGCTTATAAAGCCTTTGAATTTAATTTAATCAAGCTCAAAAGAATTCTTTTTTTTTTTTTTATTTCAGAAAGGTAAAAATTTGCATATAGTATTATTTATCATATTAACCTAAGAAAAACTAGCAGTAGCGGATTAAATAATTTGTAATAATTATTATAAATTGGATCCTCAACCCAGGACATCCAGAATTTGAATGCGATGGAGGTATCCTTTTTTTTTTTTGGATTTTATACAGCTCCCGATTCTGCTTCTCTCTTTCTTTCACCGTTTCTCCATCTGTTATTCTCCCCTCCCCCTGATTCTGCATCTTTCCCCGAGAAGACAACAATACTTGATGAAAAGAGAGAACTGAAGCAAACCTAGCTAAATTTCACCCAAAAAGCAAAACCAGCGAAAGAAGAAAAGAACAATTCGAAGACGGGGAATGGGAATCAAGGAGAAAAACCTTACCAGAAATCGAGATCTAAGTAAAGAGGGAGCAGATCTGAAGCAAGTAAGCTTTGTTCCTTTTTTTCTTCTCTATTGAATGATAAAATCTGTTGGTTATTTTTGGGTTCTGAGAGGTAATCTTATATAGAGATTGAGAATTTTTGTTTGGATTTTTCTTTTTGATTCACGGAGCCTTATTTCATTAGCTATGAAACCCTTTATTTTGTTTGAATTTTAATTCTATGAGTAACATTCTCATCCATCAATTATCAGCGTAAAAAGTATGAAATATAATGTTATATGGTATATTTCGTTTAAATTCAATGGCTATTAAGCTATTTCTCCTCTTTAGAAATCAGATAGCAGCGAATTTATTTAAGAAAGTTGTAGTTTGGGAAGGATCGGTGGAATTTAGTTGAAAAAATATGTAGTATTTTAAAATCTTTTCGAGATATTACTAATATTTTCTCAAAAATTCGTTATCCCACTTCAAATATGTACTTTTATAATGTATTGAGAATTTATCTCTTGTTATTAGAAGGGACAAGAAGTGAAAATCAATACATTCAGAATATGACTATTTTGATATTGGATAAGTTTGAGAAGTATTGGGGCTCCTATAGTGCTATTTTGTCTTTTTTTGTTATTGTGAATCCTTGTTATAAGTTAGATTTTGTAATATTTTCCTATAGAAATTTATTCGGAAATGAAAGTGTGGTTAAATATAAATGCAACAAAATTAACGATAAGTTGTATAATTTTTTGCATTATATGTAAGTAATAATCCAACTTTAAAGGTATCAACAGAAAGAAGACTAAACATGGATTATGATCTTATGAAAATATCTCTTTTTTCTCTATTTTTTTATAATATATGATTTTTAATGATAATTTTATATTTATTTATATTTTTATTATTAAAATCATCTTTATTATTTGCAAAAATTCGATTGTCTTAACAACAATTCTGAATATAAATCTGAATTAGATATATATTTGAATGATACAATAATAAGTAAAATTTTACAATTTGATGTGCTATTTTGAAAGAAAGAATGAAAAAAATTCAATTCTTTCACTGATGACTAGAAATTTTCTGGCAATTTTTATTACTACAGTTGCTTCAGAATCAGCATTTAATATGAAAAAAATTCTCAATAAATAACGGATATCTATATTACTTGAAAATACAGAAATTTTAATTATCACTCGTAATTGATTATTTGAATTTAAAGATAAACTTACTACAGTCCTATATATATATATATATATATATATATATATATATATATATATATATATATATATATATATACTAAATATTAATATTATTGCAACTGAGAAAAAATCTCAATGTAACATGAATAAAGATATTAAATTTTCAAGATCAAATCAACGTATGAATTTATCATCAATTGAAAGCAAAAAATAAATTAATATATAATTTTTATTTTATTATACTAATTTTTAATATTTATATATTCAATATTTATACAAATTTATATTTTTAGAGTAAAATTAAATTATTAATAAAATTTTTATTATGTTTATATTATTTATATTATATTTTCAATTGAATATTATTTTTATCGAATCCATTAATTGACTAATAAAATATTTTATAATAATTTACATTAAATATATGGATCGATCCAAATTCATTCAATACATTTAATTATCGACCTATTTATAACCTATATTTTTTAATCCATTAATGACCCAATACATTGATAATTCAATTCAAATCCGTTCAATTCGTACATTTGCCATCTCTAATTGAAAATTATTTTCCAGCTTGAATTTCTAGACTTTGAAAATAACGAAAATATATTAAGATTTGTTTTTCTTTAAATTCACAACATATTAAATAACTAACCAAAAAGAAACACGAAATTAGCAAGGGCAAAACTAATCCAAGCCACCCACACACCTAAATTCGCGTGTTTGGAGCTAGACAAATTATTAATTAAAATAAAAGAAAGACGAGAGGGAATGCCATGAACCAAATCCCAGTCCCAAGTAATGCCATTGCTATCGAACAAATCCTTCGCTAAAAGATTTTCCATATCCTCTAAAGGCTCATAGGCGATAAAAATAATAAAAAAAAAAAAGCCAGAATTTTCTTAGGTTATTATGATAACCTAAACTCCATCTCAAACTTTTTGCAATCAAATCCCAAACTTAAAAATATTTGTTGTGCTGCCATTTACTAAACTGTTATCAAACTTTTTGCCATCAAATCTCTCGCACTCCAAATACTCCGCCAAATCAAGCTAGGATCAGAGTTAAACCCAGAGCATTTTTGGATAGGAGATAAAACGACGCCCTTGTTTGCCTAGAAGGGCCAAGTTAAAAAAAGAATGGAGATTGCGAAACTCCATGGCACCGAATTTTTTAGGGACACAAAGCTTGTCGCAACTATACCAGCCGCTACCACCACAATTAAAAAAAAAAAAAAAGCATTAGTAACTTTATGGAAATCATCACAGAATCGTAAGGAAGCAAGAAAGTACTCTTACCTTACACAGGAAGAGCTTGTGCAACAGTTCTCAGCACCGCCTCTTTACGCGCCTTACGAGTGAACTTGTTCTTCCAATTATTCTTCTGACCAAATTATCTTCTAAAAAAACCAAAAATCTGCTTTTTGTTTCTCCCCACGAGTGGGGAATGGTCAATGCTATTAAAATTGAATCGATAAAGCTGAAAATTCGTGGTTCGATCGATCCGACCAGATTCAATTAGAATTTTTTTTAATTTTTAAAATACTATTAATTAATATAATTTTATAAATATACGGTATAAAAACTCAAAAAAAAGTGGAGCTTTCAGTAAGGGTTTAAAGATTGCAAATAGGTAATTAATTAATTTTTTAATTTATAATTAATATTTGAAAATATCAAAATGTTTAAAAAATTATAGTTTTTATACTTCATTTTATATTTGTAGAAAAAAAGTTAATTATGTTATTTTTAATTTGACAATATATTATTGGCTCAAAGCATAAATATTCAAATTGTTTTTGTATCTTATATATATAACTATTTTGAATATATATAAACAGTTTAGCATACAAAATTAAGCAGCAAATCAAAGCTGGTCACTCCCTCAATACAACTAATTCTTAGGAATGATACTGAAGATGTTACTTCACGAATAAGTAATAATTTGGTTAATAGCATATCTCACAATAAAACTTGAGGAAAATCGTCAAAACATATAAAAAAGTTGGCTCAAAAATTAAATTAAGATCAAAATGGGAGGCACCAACATACCTGCCAGCCTCGTGATCCCATATTCTAGGAAATAAAGGATTTTGTCCCTGAAACAGAATAAAACCATGGATTCAGTTTGGTGTTTCATCATACAATAAATCTGCAAAAATATACTAACCCCAACTGGATAGTACCTTGGCTTCCCAGAAATAAACATCAGTGTGACATAAATAGATGAAGAGGATCTTCACGCGAACTTCATTAGCCTGAGGAGCCACCTCCACCTTTTCGATCACCAGTGGCTTCCCATGCTACAACAACTAAAGAAAAAGACATTTCATCAAATATTTGATTAATCAAAAAACTCTAGACAGATAGAATGAAAATTCAAAATCCCAACAAAGACAACAGGCAGAAATCAGAAATTAAATTAAAACAATAAAAAGAACAGAGAAATAGAATGAAACAATCAAATAAGATTCAACAAATCTGTAAAATTAAAAACTCAAAACCATAAAAATATTAGATACTCATCAGAACAAGAAGGCAGCGAAGGATGCCAGTCATCGGAGATATGATTGGTGGCAGCACTGAAAGATGCAGCCGGTGGTAAATTGAAAACGATGTTATATATATATATATATATATATATATATATATATATATATATAAACGATGGTTTTATTCTGGGAATATGTTATTTAATGGAAAACCGTTCTTGGTGTATCAATATCGTTACTTATGTACTAAGAAAATTTGCTACAAATATGTAGCTCAATCCCTGACGGGTGGCGTTCTACTTCCTCATGCGAATTACTAATAGTTGAGAAAATTTAAGCAAATCAATTCGGAATTTAAAAAAGAACAATTTGACATAAGTTTCAAAACATACACGTATTTACATATCCAAAATCAAAAACAGTTATTTGTAAAATCCAAGAACAGGGGACACAAACCCTTCTTTACTATATTACAATTCAGAAAACGGAACGACAAACATAAATTACCATGTAATCGTCGAATTGCAGCCATCATTATTCCACTTATGCCTGTTTCTAATGAAATTCCACAAATTTCACTCCACCATCTCGTCTTCTTCATCATCAACAATTTCTTCAATCTTCATCTTCTTCACCGCCTGAGCAGCATCTTTCCCGTTGCCATCAGGTAACTGAATCAATACATCTGCCTTCTGTCCCGTGGCTGCATTAACAAGTCCACCATTTTTCTCCACCCGGTAAACCAAGTCTTTACCGCTCGGCCCTGCATCTATGTACACAGTTGAATTCTCATCAATCTCCTCTCTTATTAGCATCCTTGATAGCTCTGTCACCACCTTCTTCTCTAGCCACCTTCTAATAGGCCGCGCTCCATAAACCTGCGACACAACATCAACGCTTGTCAAATTGCTGCACCAACACAAAGAAACGAAAACGATGGCCTTCGAATGCTCTTATATATATATATATATATATAGATACACACATACTTACAGGATCATAACTCTCTGCCAGTACATAATCTAATGCAGCATCTGTCACCGCTACTGCTACACCCCTCTCAGCTAATCTCACCGCTACATCCTTCATTTGTAGCCTTGCAACTTTCCTCAATTGCTCGTGTGAGAGCGGGTCAAATACCACAATTTCATCTAAACGATTCAATAATTCAGGTCTAAAATGCTTCCTCACCTGCCAAAATAACACAGTATGCCAGCATTTTAACAATTCAAAATTCAACTAAAATGACTAATAGCATCTGAAATGTACATTAGTACATTACGTCAATACCTCCTGCATAACTCGGTCTCGAGCAACTTGCATCGAGCATTTGCCTGTTAATCCCACCAGCAAGTTCTCTGCTCCCAAATTGGAGGTCATGATAATAACAGTGTTCCTAAAGTCTACAGTGCGGCCTTGGCCATCAGTTAACCTCCCATCATCCAGAACTTGGAGAAGAGTATTGAACACAGAAAGATGTGCTTTCTCCACTTCATCAAAGAGGACTACACTATAAGGCCTTCGCCTTATAGCCTCCGTGAGTTGCCCGCCTTCTTCATGTCCAACATATCCTGGTGGAGCACCGATTAGTCTTGCGACGGAGTGTTGCTCCATATACTCAGACATGTCAATTCTCACCATTTGATTCTCATCATCAAACAGCTGCTCTGCAAGAGCCTTAGCAAGCTCTGTCTTGCCCACACCGGTTGGACCCAAGAACAAAAATGACCCAGTAGGTTGTTGAGGCCTTCCTAAGCCAGCTCTTGATCTGAGTACAGCTTCTGCAACAGCATCAACTGCTTGGTCTTGCCCCACCACTCTCTGATGCAACGTCTCTGCAAGACCAATTAGCCTCTCTTTCTCATTCTGGCCCAGCCTTGTGACCGGTATGCCAGTCCATCGGCTAACAACCTCAGCAATATGTTCTGGTTTAACTGTTTCTGTTAACATCAAGTTCTCATCAGTGCTTCCTTCATACCGAGCAATTGCAGCATCAACCTCCTCCAATGCTCCATACTTCAAATCAGCAACTCTTGCCAGATCATATCTTCTCTCTGCCTCTTGAATTGCAAATTGTATCTCCTCTTTCTTCTGCTTCAGTCGTCGGATTTCATCAATTCTTTCTTTCTCCTTCTTGTACTTCATCATCAAAGGCTGAAGCTTATCTCTCAAATCATCAAGTTCTTTTACAACCTGAAATACAATTAAAGAGTTTAATACCAGAAAAAACTTACAAAAGCAAGAAAAGGAGAAAAGCAAAAATCATCTCTGACAGAAATACTCGAGAACACACAACTTACTTCAGTAAGGCGAGCTTTGCTAGCTTTATCCTTCTCCTTTTCAAGAGCATGAAGTTCAACCTCCAATTGAATTTTCTTTCTTTCAAGGTTATCAATTTCTTCAGGCTGACTATCAAGCTGAACTCTGACATTTGCACAGGCTTCATCAACCAAATCAATTGCCTTGTCAGGCAAATGACGGCCTGTAATGTATCTGCTTGATAATTGCGCTGCAACCACAAGAGCTCGATCAAGAATCCGAACACCATGGTGACCCTCATACTTCTCTTTCAACCCCCTAAGAATGTTAATAGTGTCAGCAACACTTGGCTCTGCTACATAAACTTGTTGGAACCTTCTCTCAAAGGCAGCATCTTTCTCCACATATTTCCTATACTCTTCTAATGTCGTAGCACCAATACACCTTAATTGACCTCTAGCAAGCATAGGCTTGAAGAGGTTAGCAGCATCCATTGATCCCTCGGTCCGACCAGCACCCAGAACAAGATGGATCTCATCAATAAACAATATCACTTTCCCCTCTGCGTCTTCCACTTCTTTTAAAACAGCCTTCAACCTTTCTTCGAATTCTCCTCTGTATTTTGCCCCAGCCACCAAAGCACCCATGTCCAATGCAATGAGCCTCACATCAGAGAGATTATTAGGCACATCTCCTCTGACAATTCTTTGAGCTAAACCTTCTACAACAGCAGTTTTACCAACTCCTGGCTCACCAATAAGAACTGGATTGTTCTTCGTTCGCCTAGAAAGAATCCTAACAACCCTCCTAATCTCTTCATCTCTACCAATAACAGGATCAAGCTTCCCAGCTTGTTCTACAAGGTCTCTCCCATAAGTCTTCAATGCCTGAAATGTAGAATCTCCAGAGGCACTCTCCACCTTCTTCCCTTCCTTCCCTCTAAGTTTCTGAACCTCAGATTTCACCTTTGCCGCAGCTATTCCAGACTCTTTCAACAAATCCCCTATTTGGGAATCCTCAAGAAGGCCCAGAATTAGCTGATCCACAGCTAAATGAGAATCACCTCTTGATTTTTGCGAAGCTTGAGCACGTCTTATAACTTTGATAAGGCTTGTGCTCGGTGGGATTTCATCAGGAGGTGGAGATTGAGAAGGTAGCTTTTGCAAGGCATTGTTGAAAACCCTTTGAGCTGACTGGGAAGCGCTTTCCCCGCCAGCATTGGAAATTGCTTGGCTAAAGATTCCAACTGGATCAGTAATCAAAGAAACAGCAAGATGCAAAGGGGTTAACTGTGCGTGACCAGAGCTTAATGCTAGCTCATGAGATGAAGCCAAAACCTCATTCGTCTTGTGAGTAAACTTGCCAGGATCCATTATTTATGTCGGAAACCTAATACACAAAACCAAAGATACATTTTAACATACAAGAACGTTGAAACAAGAAAAAGAACCAAGAATAAGAAAATCCAAATGAAAGGAAATTTTTCAACTTTACCTCTTTTTTCGATAAACAAATTCTTGAAGAAACTTGAAAAGAACGGTTAGAACAAATTCTCTCTTGATTTTTCGGTCGCAGAGTGAACAATTACAATAGAACGAGAACTGAGCTGCAGAAGCTTTTTATCAGAATGAGAGAAAAGTCTGGAAGGAAGGTGACACTTGGCGCTGGAAAGTACTAGATTCTGCTGTCTCTATACGGTGCCGTCTTTGGCTTGCGGAACCTCCTCGACTTGCCTCGAAATGAATGCTGCAACTCGCCTGCCACGTCGGATATTTTAGTGGTACATACGACGGCGTTTGATAACCGACGGGATAGGTGTATCGAAATTTATAATTTTATAAGAATATCTCTATTGTCGGGTTTGATAATCATAATCGACTTTGTCCTGCTTCTCACATGTGCACTATTTATCATGGTTATTAAACTCGGATTGATTCGAACGATCAGACTAATCGGATCGTAACTAGATAAATAATTTGAGTCGATTCAATATAAAAATTGAAAAGTATAAAAATTCAGATTGACTCAAAAAAATCGTATTGAATCAAAATTCGGTAACTTGGACCGGATTCCAGTTCAACCAAAAATTTTTGGATTTTGAGAAATAAAACCATGAATCCCTAAATTCTCATTCCTTTCTCTGTATTTATTTTAGACCAACAAAAAAAAAAATAGAAGGGATCGAGTTGTTAAAAATTGAACGTGTCTCGAATTAGAGGAAGAAGAAGCATAAGCAGGTAAAGTGGTGACAAAACGAGTTGATTGGGGTTTTTGGGTCGAAGAAGAACAGACAATAAAAGTGCGAGAGAGGCCATCAGAATTGAGTAGAACTAAGGATAACTGTTGATATGTTGAGAATGGAGCAAAACAAATTAAGAATAGCATTATATATAAATTGAACACAATAAACCAAGGACACAAACTATGGGAGGAAAAGAGGCGCAATGAATAGCAACAGCAGCATGTAGTTTTAATTTTTATTCCTTTATTTATGATAATTTTGTCTAAAAAATTAATAATATATATATATATATATATATATATATATATAATTTTATGCAAAATTATAACTAGAAACTTTCTACAGAAATAAAACTACCTTTCTTTAAACAAAAAACTATTAGTTACCACTTTCATAACAGAAAAAACAAAATGATTTATTTTCTGTCAAACTATATCATAGTTTATAATATATATATATATATATATATATATATATATATATATATATATATATATATATATATATATATATATATATATATATATATATAGGGGTGTTCAAAACCACCATATCCGAACAATCCACATCGAACAAGGAATTAAAGTAGGGTCGGGTAGGATTAGGAATTTTGGGTTTGTTCGGTCGGGTTAACCCTCATTAACCCAAAAAACAAATATTTTTCTAAAAAAATGCAGCGTTTTAATAATATGATAAATTCAGATCGGGTTGACCCGAACCAAACTCCCTTTTAAATAATTTAAAATAAAAGAAAAAAATAATTTTAAAATTAAAAAAAATAAATTCGGATTATTCGGCCAGAGCTCGAAATTATACGGATTATTCGGATTGGGGGTCAAACTATTCGTAGGGTAGAATAGGATTGAGATATATAGAAAAGTTCGGATCGGGTTGACCCAAACCCACCCAATGAACACCCATATATATATATATATATATATATATATATATATATATATATATATATATATATATATATATATATATATATATATATATAAAACTACATTTTGTATTTTTTCATGAAAATGGAATTCGAAGCCTAAGGAATTAAAAAAGTTGTGTGATTTTCAATCATTTCAATAAAAAGTAATTTTCATATTATATGATTTTATTAACTTAGTTCAATATTTTTTCTCACTTCCCTGTAATATACTTTTTAATGGTAAATTATGATGGATCTACTAATTGTTTCTTAATATATATATATATATATAAATTTTATTGGTCTTAATATTTTTATATTGATATTTATTAATTAATAAATTTTTTAATATTTTTTGACATATCATATTTGTATTTTTTATAAATAATTATATTTAATAAAAATAAAAAGTCTAAATCAATTCGGTCCAACCAATTGACTTTTGACTTAGTTGATAAATCGAGTCGATTTCCGAACCGCTTTTGAACATATTGCTATTTACTTTATAGAGCAAGTGACATGAGACAGTTAAACGTATTGATACTTAATCATGAAAAACTATAAACTAATTATTGCTGCTATTTACAAATTTAGAGTGACGAATGAAAATTCAACCTGATTAAATGGATGGAGTTAATTTAATCTAATTGTTTTAGAAAATAGCGTTAGATTTTGCTTTGAAATAGAAATATATTGGCAAATTAAATGCAATTGAATCATGCATGATAAAGCATGGAATGACTTTATCTGAGAAAAGGAGTCGGTAGTGGTCGTTTCTGATCGAATGACTTGATCTTGTAAGAAGGAGTGCCCGATTTGACCAGGCATTAGCACTTCGAAACTTAAATTAGTAGATTTTCTAGAGGGATAATATTTAGAGAGAAACTCTCAGATGTTCAATACCTGAGCCATTATGCTTTTGGTTATTTATAGGAGATAAAGGAATGATACTTGAGTACTTTGGACGTGATAACTGGCAATTGGAGCAGGAGAGCGATAATGTGACAGGTTGTGTCAGTGGACTGATAGAACATGGACATCGTACCCTTCTGTCTTGTCTTCTAGCTTATGTTTTGTCCTTTTCGCTAATGGGCCTTAGGCCCTGCCAGTGCAATTGGACCGAATGATTGGGCATTGAAAAATATTTTATCCGTGGTTATCAATGCAAAATGATATATTTAATAAAACTTGAACAAATTAATAATAAATTTAATTTTCATCGGTTGGGATCAAAATCGTCCACCGGGATGTCATCGATTGAAATAAAACAGATAACTTGCAAGTAAATATCGAATCTAACAAACAAGTAGCTGTAAAAATACCTTTTTCAAAAATGGAGAAAATTTGCCTTATTGAATTCAAATTTTTTGATACAAGGTTACACATAGTACTTCTTGAGTACTTCGACATTCCAGCTTCTGAGGATGTCCAATCCTTCAAGGGTTCTAAGCCTATACGTGCTAGAACTTAGAACCTTGGAGATTTTGTAGGGACCTTCCCAATTTGGCATTAGCTTTCCAACTCCGACATTTTCTGTGCCTATATTGCCTTTCTAAGCACCAGATCACCCACGTTGAAGGTTCTTGCCCTTACTTTCGTGTTGTAGTATCTAGCGACCCTTTGTTTATAGGCAGCGATTTTGGCATAGGCGTCTTCTCTCCTTTTTTCTACCAGGTCCAAATTTTAGCATCTATCCTGGATGTTCATTTGGTCGGAATAAAATATGAACCGATAGGATAAGAGACCGACCTCTACAGGTATCATTGCCTCTGAGTCATAAATAAGAGAGAATGTAATTTGATGAGTGCCAGCTCTTGGAAAGGTCCTATAAAACTGTAAGACACTTTGCAATTCTTCAGTATAGTTGCCTTTTGCCTTACCCAGATATTTTTTAAGCCTTTCAGGAGTGTTCAATTGGAGATCTCGGTCATCCCATTACTTTGTGGATGGGTGCCGGAGGTGAACTTAAGGCTGATGTTGAGATTTCGACAAAATTTTTTGAAGATCGAGCTATCGAACTGCTTGTCATTATCTGTAATAAAGATATTGGATAAGCCATACCTGCAAATGATGTTCTTCCATGTAAAATTTTTGACCCTCTCTACAGTGATTGTTGCTAGAGGCTCTGCCTCGATCCATTTGGAGAAGTGGTCGACTGTAACAAGAAGGAACTTCAATTGTTTTTTTCTTTAGGAAAAAGGTCCTAGGATGTCCAAGCTCCACTGGTTGAATGGCCAAGAAATTTCGATCGGTTGTTGGTCTATTGCCAGTTGTCTGATGACTCTTCCATGGATCTGGCATTGCTGGCATCTCTTACTTTTTTCTAGGCATCTTTGAAGATACTTGACCAGAAGTATCAGATTTGGAGTACTTTTCTAGCCATGGCCTTACTAGCTTTGTATGCACCACAAATGCCTTCATAGATTTCTCTTAGGATGTAATCACCTTTCTTCTCTGTCATGCATTTGAGCCAAGGGTGACTGAAAGCTTTTTTGAATAGATCACCATTAATAATAGAATAATTTATGGATTTACGGTATACCTTTCGTGCTTCCATTTTGTCTTCGGATAATTATCCTATTTGTAGGTACCACTTGATAGAGCTCATCCATGTTTCTTGGGCTAGCTCAATCTCCATCATTTCTGGTTCGTCTAATGAGAAGGTCGGTTGCTTAACAATGGTTATTTTTTCTTCCATCATGCCTTGTTTGAAAGCAGACATCTTGGCAAGCCAATCGATAGCTATTGTTTGAACTCTCGACACTTTCTGTAGGATCCATTCAGATCCACATTCTTCCAGCATCTTGAATGTGGCCTTGACCTTTGCCAGATATTGAATCATGTTGGCTTATCTGGCCTCGAAGGTGCCTAAGACTTAGCTCATCACAAGCTGAGAGTCACTTTTGATGATGACCAACTCCGGTCAGATGGCATGGAGCAGTCTCAAGCCTTACAGAAGTGCCTCATACTTTGCCATATTATTTGAAATTTTGAAGCTGAATTTTATTGTGTACCTTATGATAATGTCTAAGGGGCCTATTATTACAATGTCTGCACCTCATTGGGTATCATTTGTAGCTCCATCCACGAGCATTTTCTATTTTACACGTTGGGGCTAATCAGTCATTCCTTCGTCAGCAAATTCGATGATGAAATTTGCCAAAGCTTGAGCCTTTATTGCTTTCTTGGGTTCGTACGTCATGTCCCCCAACTGAAGCTTGATTGCCCATCCCACCATTTTTCCTTCCAGGTCCGGGGTCTGGAGAATTTTTTTCTAATCGGCTGACCCAAATGGACCACTATTGTGTGCGCTTTGAAATATTGTCTTAGCTTTTCTTGTACACATCATGAGGGTAATGATGAGTTGCTCAATCGGACCTTTCTTTAACTCTGATCCCCTAAGCACTTGGCTCACATAATAAATTGGCAGCTGCTGGGTTCCTTTTTTTCTGACCAGGACACTTGCAATAGCTTCACCAGAAGTCAACAAGTATAGATACAAATTTTCACCTGGAAGCGGTCAGCTGAGTAGGGTGGGTTAGTGAGCAACTTCTTTAATTCATCGAAGGCTTGCTAGCAGTCGGCTTCTTAGTTGAAAGCTTCATTTTCCTTAATTTTTTGAAGAAAGGGGTACACCGTTTGGCTGAAGAGGAGATGAACCTTCCGAGGGGCTGATATTCTGCCATTCAGCTTTTGAACATCTTTCACACTGCTCGGAGGTTGCATCTCCAAGATTGCCTTTATTTTATCAGGATTGGCTTCAATACCCTTTGAGAGACCATAAAATCGAGGTATTTTCCTGAAGGCACCCCGAACATGCACTTTTCAGGATTGAGCTCCATCTGGAACTTATTTAACGTGTTAAAGACCTTCACCAGATCTGCAGGATATTCTTTGCGCTTTTGCTTTTGATGATCATATCATCCACGTAGACTTCCACATTTCGCCCGATCTGATCTTTAAAGATTTTGTTCATCAATTGTTGATACGTGGTACCTGTATTTTTCAATCCGAACGGCATAGCTCTGTAGCAGAAAGTGCCATCGTCGGTGGTGAAACTAGTCTTTTTCTGATCCAGCAACCACATCATAATTTGTTGATATCTAGCATGTGCATTAAGGAGGGAGTAAATGGCATGGCTAGCAGTGGCGTCCACCAGTTGGTCTATGCTAGGTAGGGGATAGCTATCTTTTGGACATGCTTTGTTATGATCCATGAAATCTATACACATCCGTAGCTTCCCTGATTTCTTCTTTACCAGCATAACATTAGCAAGCCATTCCGAGTAGTCAACCTCTCGGATCATATCCACTTTCAATAGTCTGTCCACCTATTCTGAAATGAATTTCCTCTGATCGAAAGCATGCCTTCACAGCTTCTGCCTGATCGATTTGTAAGCTGGATACACATTAAGTTTGTGGGTGATTACATTGGGATCGATTCCAAAGATGTCTTCTGGCTCTAGGTTAAGGATGTCTGGTTGATCATTAAGACTTGCATGGCAGCCTCCTCGACCTTTGCACCTATGCTAGTGCCTATTTGAATACTCTTGCCTTTTGAAAGTGCCCTAGCCTTAACTTCTTCCATAGGATCCACTCTCCGCCCCTCCGCCTGATCAAATCGCTTTAGCTCTGGCTTCACCATCATGGCCTCTTTCTGGTGCTTGATCATGGTAATGTAGGCCTTTCTGGATGCCTTCTGGTCACCCCTTAGATTGGCGATGCCTCCCCTGATTGAGATCTTCATCACCATGTATCGGATGCTGGTGACAACTCCAGTTTGAAAGAGTAGAGGCCCACCAAAAATGGCATTATAGGCAAAAACCATGTCAATAACCATAAAAGTTACCTTGTAGGCGTGGGCTATGGCCTCGTGGCCAAGTTCAGTGAATAGCTCAATAGATCCTACCACTGGAATAGTAGCGTTGCTGAGTTCGATCAGTGGTGTGGCGTTCGGCTTAAGTTCTTCGATCGGCAGCCTCATGGCTCTGTAAGTTTGGAGGATGAGCACATTCATAACACTTTTATTGTCCACCAATATCCTTTTTACATCGAAGTTATTGATTCACGCTCTGATGACAATAGCGTCCTCATGAGGGAACATTACATCTCGTGTATCTTCACTGGATATGGTGACCGGGGCTGCCCGCTCGGCTGTTTGAGAGATGTAAACTCCTTTACCCTTCTTTTTCTTGGAGAGGTCTTCTCTATAGGATGACCCACTAGTGATCATATTGATAATCCCTGTGTATGGTCTGCAATGATCTATATTCTTGGGATTTCTCCACTCGTCTTTGTTGTCGATGTCGGAGTCATCCTTCTTAAGGTCCGACTGTCTGCAGAAACTTGCCCCTCTAGTCGGACCTACAAATTTTTTGAGGTACCCTCTTTCCAGGAGCCACTCAATTTCTTATTTCAGCTGGTGACACTCGTCGGTTGTGTGATCGACGTCCTTGTGGAACTTACAATATTTGTTATGGTTCCTGGTGTTTTTGCTCCTCTCATCCAGCTTCTTGGCCCAATTCACCTTTCGATGTTTTTTCTTTGTAATGGCCTCAACGTCGAGTTAGCCGTGAATAGTACTTCTAGGGTCCAAAAGGACATCCGGAAGTCAAAAATATTTTATTGAATTATCGAAAAGTATTGGTCATGGTAAGTCCGGGGTTGAAATTTAAAGCGAAATTGAGGTCAAATAGACCTTCAAAAATCAAAAATACGAAAAAAGTAGCGAGTCGATTCCCCTAATAAGAAAGTTGACTTAATTTTTGCATAAATTATTAAAAATAGTAAATGAACTCCAAATATTACCAAATTTTACAGGTCTACCTTAAATTTCGTAGAGAATATTTTAATGATAAGAATTAAATTTTTCAGTGATTCTGGCAGTTGACAAATTAGACTAATAAATTTAAATCGAACCAATATCGAAGTCCAATGGAATCGAAAATTTGTGTCCCATCTATTTTTAATATGATAAAAATTATGGAGCTTTCGAAAAAAAATTTATGAGGGCAAGTGGAAATTTTTTCGGATAATGTAATTGTCCAAAAGTTATATATATATATATATATATATATATATATATATATATATATATATATATATATATATATATATATATATATATATATATATATATATATATATATATATATATATATATATATATATATATATATATATATATATATATGTAAAGAAAAAAAAAGGAAGGTTCCTAGATATTTTCAAGTAACAATTTGTGGCGACCAATTTTGTAATAAGAAAATAAAAAGGGGATAAAATGAGTAAAAGAAGAAGAAAAAAAAACAAAAAAGGATGAGAAGGGAACCGTGGGTCCAAGAAGAATGAAAATTGCCAGTGCTGGTGATTGTCTGGCATTACATCTGTCGTCGGTGGTCTCGCGGCTACTGGTCTCCTTCATAATCACCACTCGTCGTGAATCGATCGCAGCTTTGGGTAAATCTCGAGTTTCTCTCTCTGATCCATTTATTTTTCTTCTTCTATGCATTTTTTAGTCAACTCCGACGATGGAAGGTTCCTTCGGTGGTCGTCGTTCTTCCCCACTCGCCGGCAGTGAGGAGATCGGCCTTGGTTGGGGGCGGAACTTTTCGATCCAGATCCCGACAAACAACAACAGTTTAGAGAGCGTGACCACCACCGGCATGCTCGGGACGGTGTGAACTTCATTTTAGTTTTGACAGTGTATCTCCAGCAACCGGTTCGACAAGCAAATTATTAAGCAAATTGGAGAGAATTCGATTGTTAAAGTAAGTAACTACGAAATCTTTTAATTTTCCTTAAAATTGTTGAATTTTTCTTCAAGTAAATTAAGAAAAATTATGAAATGTTTGTATTTTAAAATTGATTTGAGAAATATGAAATTGGACCCTAAATATGTATGTTAAATAGCTTGATTGAATTTTAATGAATTTTTAAAGATTAATCCTATGTTGGCGAAAATCTCTCCCTAAAGGAAATAATTTGTATGTTATGCAATTGAATAGAAGTAATCTTTAATGTGATGAGAAATATGAAATAAAATATCCATAAATGTTTATGGAATTTTTTTTAAAGATATTTGAATATTTTTTTTAGAATATTTATTGAATGACATAATTGATAAAAATATATAGTGAATTTTTGTTAATTATGTCTTAAAATGATAATAGGTATAAAATAAATTATCCATGAATTTTTAAATGAATTATAGAACCTATTAAAGAATTTTTAAGATTGAATATTGCTATATGTATAAAGGGTATATGATGAGTTAATGTAAATTAATTCATGGAATAAGTGAAAAATGATAATGATAGTGAAATAATGCAAATATAATTTTTTTGCGAAATTTATATGAATTATGAGAATATTTAAAATAATTATTAAATTATAGAACTAATGAAAATAATGAATTATTGTGAAATAATTCATAAAATGAATGAAAATGATAAAAATGAATAAATAACATGCATATGAATTTTTGGGAGAATTTATATGAATTATGTGAATATTTTTGAGATTAAATATTGAATATATTTAATAGAAAATATTGAATTATTTTAGTAAACAATAAAAAGATAATAATTTAAAGAAAACTAAATTACTCCCATATAAAAGAAATGAAAAAGTTAATGGATGAATTTCCAAAAAAATACAATAATGAATTATATTAATATAATTTATAATTATTTAAAATTTATAAAATAAATGATTGGCTAATTTATCCAAATAAATTAGTCAATAAAAAAGTATTAAAAGAGAAAATTATTATAGAATAATTTAACAACCAAATAAAGGTTGGTATATTGAACAATTAAATTTCTGGACTGAAAAAATAAATAAGAAAAGAAATTGAAAGTTAGAAAAGTCAATTATCGAATTATTGAGGAATAATTCATAAAGTGATAAAGAAAAGAAGAAATGGTGAATTATAATAATATAATTCACCAATCGTATAAAAGTATTAAAAAATAATAAATAAATAAATAAATAAATAAATATATATATATATATATATATATACATACAGCTAAGAGTAAGTAATTTTAAAAAGTTATATGTCTGGAAAATATTAAATGTTTAGATTGAATTATTGTAAAATAATTCAAAAAAAAGTTGTTGAAAAGAAAAATTAACCGAAAAGACAGTTATTGAATAATCAAAGGCACTACAAAAAAGTGTGATTGAAAAAAATGTATTATTTTAAGAAAAAGGAAATAAATTAAAAGTATTGCAAGTTTGAAAAATCATTCCAAATATTTTTCATTGTTAATTGCCCTTAGCAATGGTCAGGTAATGATCTTCTTATTTAGGATATAATTGGCTAGCCATAGGGACATCCTATACCGTGGTGCAAGTTATGGCGACTTGCTTTGCAATGGGTAGGATCTTTGATCTCCATAACTTCAATGTTTAAGTGAAAATGAAAGTGTTATTGTTTTACTTTTTGAGAGATAGTCCCATGGGGGTCATTTCTCTATTAGTGGGACCTTTAGGTCTATGTCCCATATATCCTTTTTGAGAGTTCTGTCATATTGCATTAGGGGCACGTTGAAAAGAATAAATAAGAAAATGAAAACTTTAGGGATAAAACTAAAATTGTTCCAAAAGGTTTATTAATAAAGAAGCAAAAATGAAAAGAAAATATTTTGTAAAAATAATATAATAGTTTGTGTTTATCTAATGGTGAGGGTGAGACGCTTCCTCTAGTGGTCACCATTCCTCCCCACTCACCGGTAGTAAGGAGATCGACCTTGGTCGGGGGGCGAAACTTTTCGATCCAGATCCAGACAAACAACAGCAGTTTGGGATGCGTGACCACCGTCGGCAAGCTCAGGACGGTGTGAACTTCATTTTGGCTTTGACAGTGTATCTCCGATGAGTCTCTGCCAAGCAAATTATTAAGTAAATTGGAGCAAATTCGATCGTTAATGTAATGCCCCAAACTTGGGTCGATTATTATAATTGGTAAATAATACCTTTGATACCAGTTTGTAAGGGGCAAAATATTAGGAATGTGATACGGTTAACGTTACTTTTACGTTTTTAAGATAATAATTTAATTTTTTAAAAATTTAAATAAAGTATAAAATAGGAATTTATAATAAGAGATTAAAATAAATAAAAGTATCATGATTATTTGAAGAACTAAATTAATAATAACAATAATGATAAGGAGCTCAAAATATCTTGGAAGGGAAAATCCCTAGATTTGTCTAGAACCATAAAAATATAATAAAAGAAGAATAAAAAGGAAAAAAAATGAAGAGAAAGAGGAGAAGATGAGGGAGGAGAGAAGGGAGTCGGAGATCGGAGCCAGGGGACGATCGGATCAACAGCACCACCACCGGAATGCCGCCATGGTCTCTCCATCGCCAGCCATAGTCCGTCGTCCCTCCACCATTAACGGCGCCTGGTTTCTCCTCCTCTTTATTTTTTTTCTTTTTCATGGCCACATCTCATATTTCTTCTCTTCGACAACCTGCGATGGCGGATAGCGATAAGAGGGGCACCGAAAAGTCCCCAAAGCCGTGGCGATCCTTCCTATACCCTCCACCCCGACACCCAACACCGGCAATGCCTAAATCAGAAAAGAAAAAAACAGGTGGTGTTTGAGTAGATTCCGACCCCATGGCGGAGTGTTAGAGCGCATGACTGCCATTTTTAGACTCCCCTTAAGGTTGGACACCTCCAGATGATTTTGGTCCCACGCCGGCGAAGCTCCGGTCAAGTTCCGGCAAAGCTCCGGCGAGCATAGGGACCGATGAAAAGAAGACAAAATACAGTAAAACTGACTTCAATTGGTAAGTGACCAACAAAATTATCCCTGTAAATTGAGTTAACTTTGAAAATTGGTTGAGGATTATTGCATTTCTTTGAATCAAATGTTAGCAGTAGTCAAATTTATTAGAATAACGTCATTGCTGGTGGAGTATTGCTAATTTAAGATCCAATTATGCATTTTAATATTTTGTTAAGTATTTTGTTTATCTTACAGTATGTAATTAGAAAGTAATAATGAGGAACTAAATGAAGATTTTAAGAAAGTCATTGTTGCATATATAAATAGATATATATAAAAATATTAGGGTAATGCTTAGAACTATTTTGTTTAACCATATAAGCACTTAAATATCTTGCGTATGATGAAGACAAACAAGTATAATAGTTACTAAATTGATTTTTAGATTTTAATCATAGGATAACCCCATGTTACATAAGAAAAATATGAGATTAAAGGAAGTTGCATTATATATATATACCCACAAACACACATCATTTAGTACCACAAATACATATGACAACTATAAGCTATATGTATAGTGAACTTATGCATCATTGATATCTAGTTAATGATTATTATAGTGAATGTAAGTTTCTATAGTTATATATTACTTGCCTGATATCTCAAAAGTGCAAAACTTGGTTTGATGTATGGATTGGTAACCAATAGATATTTTTATGTATTAGTAAATCAAAATTGTATATAATACCGAGAAAGGATTGGTATGTTATTAATATCAAGAATTAAGAGTGTTAATACATGTAATAAAATTATAGGAGTTAGATTATGCTTCAAGATATGATAGAATTTAGTGATTAGTCTTTATATAGAAGAACATGTTTGCTTGTTCGTTCATACCCTGTACTTTATTACGAAGAACAGATGTTTGCAAGTATTGTAATGATGTTTGAAAATAAGCGATTCTACATATGCTCACATAGATATAAAATGTTATAATAAAGATAATGGATACATGTTTGATCATGTTAGAATATGTAACTGATTATCTACGATCTAATAAACTATAAAAGTAAATTAAAACATGTCAAGTGGTCAGCTTAAAAATGGAGTTAACCTTTTATTCTATTATATTGATTATATATGTCTGGATATCATTCCAAATGATTATGTGTCGATACAATTAACTGCGTAGTAGGGAAGTTATTCATGGTAAAATACAAAGGTACGTCACTATGAACTATCAATGAGTTGTGTTAACTATTTAGCTTGATTTATGAAATTTAATAAACTTAAATGGAGTTATGGACTGGATGGCTCCGAGAGCTCGGTCCATAAATATTGAATTGAATGGCTTCGAGAGTTCTTCCGGTGTATGTGATTAAAATGAGTTATGGACTAGATGGCTCCGAGAGCTCAGTCCACAGGCGTGTATATATATATATATATATATATATATGGACTGGATGGCTCCGAGAGCTCGGTCCATAAATACCGGATTGAATGGCTCCGAGAGCTCTTCCGATATGTGTGATTAAAATGAGTTGTGGACTGGATGGCTCCGAGAGCTCAGTCCACAAGCGTATACATATATATATGTAAGTGTTTGAAAAGTGACAAGCGATATTTTTGCCTAAACCAGATTTAATGGTTACTTATTTAAAGTACTATATTGAGTCTCGGGATTGGAGAACTATGTGGTTCTGTTCCCTGAATGGGATACGTAGGAAGCTTGAGAATTGATATCTCAAGTCCGAACCAAATTATATTCATATGATTATGCACGTTTTAATAGGTACATTGAATCCTGATGATGCAAATCTTAATTATATAATACTGTATATGAGTAAATGTTTATAAGTATGGTGAACTAAGTTTCTATGTCCAAGCCAATTATATAAATTGTGTTATTGTGACATGCATATGAAGAAATTTTTAATATATGTATAAACCATATGATGGATTATATAGATGTAATTGAGAATAAAATATTAGTAATATGTTTATTTGATAGATAAAGAATATTAGTTTGAATGTCTTGTTGAGGCGGATGGAAATTTATGTTTTGGAGTTTGACTGAAGTTGTGGAATAGTTGTATGATGATAGAAGTGTTGATTTTTTTTTATTTTTTATTTCACAGGAAGTTGTCAATATTTATGGGAAACTCTGTCAAAATTTCTAGAGAATGAATAGTATTTTTGAAATAACAAGGTTTTAAGTAGTAAATTTTATTAGTTAGTCATCTTAAAGGAAATTAAGTTCGAGTGTGACATCCTATATCTGGGTCTTCTAACTGACCGGATATAGGGTGTTACCGTTAAAGTAAGTGACTACGAAATCTTTTAATTTCCTTTAAAATTATTGAATTTTTCTTCAAGTAAATTAAGAAAAATCATGAAATGTTTTTATTTTAAAATTGATTTGAGAAATATGAAATTGGACCCTAAATATGTATGTTAAATAGCTTGATTGAATTTAAATGAATTTTTAAAGATTAATCCTATGTTGGCGAAAATCTCTCCCTAAAGGAAATAATTTGTATGTTATGCAATTGAATAGAAGTAAGCTTTAATGTGATAAGAAATATGAAATAAAACATCCATAAATGTTTATGGAATTTTTTTTAAAGATATTTGAATATTTTTTAGAATATTTATTGAATGACATAATGGATAAAAATATATAGTGAATTTTTGTTAATTATGTCTTAAAATGATAATAGGTATAAAATAAATTATCCATGAATTTTTAGATGAATTATAGAACCTATTAAAGAATTTTTAAGATTGAATATCGTTGTATGTATAAAGGGTATATGATGAGTTAATGTAAATTAATTCATGGAATAAGCGAAAAATGATCATGATAGTGAAATAATGCAAATATAAATTTTTATGAAATTTATATAAATTATGAGAATATTTAGAATAATTATTAAATTATAGAACTAATGAGAATAATGAATTATTGTGAAATAATTCATAAAATGAATGAAAATGATAAAAATGAATAAATAACATGCATATGAATTTTTGGGAGAATTTATATGAATTATGTGAATATTTTTTAGATTAAATATTGACTATGTTTAATTGAAAATATTGAATTATTTTAGTAAACAATAAAAAGATAATAATTTAAAGAGAACTAAATTACTCCCATATATCAAAATGAAAAACTTAATGGATGAATTTCCAAAAAAATACAATAATAAATTATATTAATATAATTCATAATTATTTAAAATTTATAAAATAAATGATTGGCTAATTTATCCAAATAAATTAGTCAATAAAAAAGTATTAAAAGAGTAAATTATTATGGAATAATTTAACAACCAAATAAAGATTGGTATATTGAACAATTAAATTTCTGGATTGAAAAATAAATAAATAAGAAAGATTGTTAGAAAAGTCAATTATCGAATTATTAAGGAATAATTCATAAAGTGATAAAGAAAAGAAGAAATGGTGAATTATAATAATATAATTCACCAAGCGTATAAAAGTATTAAAAATAATATATATATATATATATATATATATATATATATATATATATATATATATATATATATATATATATATATATATATATATAAGAGTAAGTAGTTTTAAAAAGTTATATGTCTAAAAAATATTAAATGTTTAGATTGAATTATTGTAAAATAATTCAAGAAAAAGTGATTGAAAAGAAAAATTAACCGAAAAGACAGTTATTGAATAATCAAAGGTACTAAAAAAAGTGTGATTGACAAAATGTATTGTTTTAAGAAAAAGGAAAGAAATTAAAATTATTGCAAGTTTGAAAAATCATTCCGGATATTTTTCATTGTTAGTTGCCCTTAGCAATAGTCAGTTAATGATTTTCTTATTTAGGATATAATTGGCTAGCCATAGGGACACCCTATATCGCAGTGCAAGTCATGGCGACCTGCTTTGCTATGGGTAGGATCTTTGATCTCTATAGTTTCAGTGTTTAAGTGAAAATGAAAGTGTTATTGATTTACTTTTTGAGAGATGGTCCCGTGGGCGTCATTTCTCTATTAGTGGGACCTTTGGGTCCATGTCCCGCATATCCTTTTTTAGAGTCATGTCATATTGCATTAGGGGTATATTGAAAAGAATAAATCAGAAGTGTAAAAGTAAGTGAATGTAAATGTTATAAATGAAAACGATTGGATTGAAAAAAAGTGAAAACTTTAGGGATAAAACTGAAATTATTCCCAAAGGTTTATAAATAAAGAAGCAAAAATGAAAAGAAAATATTTTGTAAAAATAATATAATAATTCATGTTTATCTAATGTAAAATGTTTGAAAAATAATGCTAATTATGCATTTAAAGTTAAAAATGACAATCCTGTATTTTAGTGTAAAAATATGATTAAACAATGCAATTTTGAAAGTATAGATTAAATGAAAAATACCATGATCAAAGACAAATAATTATTCAATTAAAATGAAAAAGGTAATAATTCTGAACTAAGTGTATGAAACGATCCAGTTATTAAAAGAAAAGAAAATAAAGATCTATATATAAAGTATTCCAAATAACTATATCACTTTACATTAAAAGTTAAAAGCCTTGGTAATTGTAATGTGTTAACTAGTTAAAAAGTCAAAGTGAAATAAGAGAATAAATGATGAGAACTAGAAATAGAAAAATTGCCATTAAAGATACGAGTACCCATGTAACTCATTAAATGAAATGACAACTTCATCAAGTGATTCAAAATTTTGGACCTAAATCACCCGATCGGACCTGAATTACTCGATCTCCTTTCTTTTTTCCAGATTTCTCAAGGTGGAGGCTCTTTCAGGACTCTTTGCTATCTGTTCGGATATAGAAATTTGGTTGAATGACCGTCCATCTGGGTGTTGGAGCTTGTCCATAACGGTGGTCCTTCTGCCTCGGTTGGATCTCAAGACATCGTCTAGCTGAATGTGTTGCCTAGCTATTTCTATTAGATCGAAAAAGCTGGTTGGCAGCCTTATTGTAATTGACTCAAATGACGGCCGATCAATGGTGCCATTGGCCAAAGCGGTGGATGCCATTTCCACACTTACATTTCGTACCTCCAACATTATGGTTTAGAACTTGTCGATGTAGTCTCGAAGACTTTCATCGGTCCTTTGATAGAGGTTACACAAATTGCTCATAGATTTTGGTGCTTGCATCTGTACAATGAACCGTATAATAAACTGTTCTTTGAGTTATTGGAAGGAGATGATTAGCTCTTGGGGAAGCGAGCTCATGGAACCAATTAAGGGCATCTCCTCCCAAGGTGGTGGAGAATATCATGCAGGCAATCCTTTCATCGTAGGTGTAAACCTGCACTTTTGTTACATATTCTACAAGATGAGTGGCAGGGTCAGTTTTACATGTATATCTGTTTATTATCACATCTCTCCACCTGCAAGGTAGCTTGGACTCCGTGATCTTTCTATAGAATGAAAAGGTTGTATTTTCGCAGGTGTTCCCCTCGAACATTCCTTTTTTGGGTCTCGTCAAGCCAAACTGCTTGAGTTTCTTCTTGAACCATTTGTTCTCCCTGCTCATGGCTGTTGAGGCAAACTCATCTCTTCACCCCTTTGCGTGGCTGCGATTTGGCATGTACATGAAAGACATATCATCCCTAATGGATGAGGTGGATGATCTCTTGGGGATATATAAAGAGTCTCTGCTTGAGGACATTGTCCCCTTCGCCTTATCGTATCTGCCTGGGTTTTAGACCCCCACTCTTCTATTGTCGTGAGCTCGTGGCTCGTTGATGGAAATTTTCATGTTCCTTATTCTTCCGAAGTTTTCGACCACGAAGTCCATTTCATGGACTCTTTCAGAAGTTTTGGGCATTTTACCTTTTTGTTGCTTTTGGACGATGCTATTAGTGAAGTTACTAAGAATGGCGCACATGTCACTGATAGTAATAGGAGTATCCTCCGGTTGTTGTATGACTACTTCGTCAAAATCTGAAAGGAGGTTACCCTTGGTAGGTGATCTGGGAGATCTCTCTCTTCTCCCTGAGGGTCTAGATCTGCCTTGGCTGTTGCTGTCATACTCTCCAGAAGCTGCATTCTCGTTGGATCTTGAACCTGCCATTTCTTCTCAATGAAATCACCAAATGATAAAGTGTAGAATGACTTTATCTGAGAAAGGGAGTCGACAGTGGTCGTTTCTGATTGGATGACTTGATCCTGTAAGAAGGAGTGTCCGGTCGGATCAGGCGTTAGCACTTTGATGCTTAAGTTAGTAGCTTTTCTAGAGAGATAATATTTAGAGAGAGAATCTCAGATGTTCAATACCTGGAGCCATTATGCTTTTGGCTATTTATAGAAGATATAAGAGGGGTATTTGAGTACATTGGGGTATGATAACTGGCAGTTGGAGCAGAAGAGTGGTGATGTAATATGGAGCAGGTGGAAGGTATATGTGATAGTTTGTGTCAATGGACTAATAGGACATGGCGTCCCGTCAGTCCGATTAGACATCGTGCACTTCTGTCTTGTCTTCCAACTCATATTTTGTCCTTTTTGCTAATTGGTCTTGGGCTCTGCCAGTGCAATTGGACCAACTAGTTGGGCCTTTGAAAATATTTTTTTCGTGATTATTAATACAAAATGATATATTTAATAAAACTTGAACAAATTAATAATAAATTTAAAAATTAATTTGGAATCAGGTTAAAACGGTCAAACTAACGAAGGACGAAAAATGAGTGTGTGATATTGATTAGGAAAATATAATAATGACGGTAAATGTCATTCATTTTCATTCACTCAACAAATTCATTCCCCTCAAATCTCTCATTCTCTCAATCGATTTGTTTTGCTTTCTACAATTTGTTTTTTAACTTCTTGTTTCTGTTATATTTTGAAATGAATTTTTAGCTTGCAACAAAAATTAAGGGTAAATTAAAATTAATCTTAATTTTTACAATTAATTGTATAAAAAATTATAAATATTTAATAGTATTATGTATTATTTTGTAACTTATAAGTATAATTTTTTTTGTTAATTTGGTGACGTAAATAAAAAAAGTAAGTTATGACTTACATTTTTATTTTAAAATATAATATCCATAATTTTAAATGTTAAAATAAATAAATTTAAATACTAACAAAACAATAAAAAATATGCGTTTGATTAATTAGTTATATATTTGTTCATTTTAATCAAAGTTAAAAAATAATTGCATTATTTATGATTAGTTATTTGGATAAGTCATTAAAAATATTATTTTAACATAATATTTAACTATATTATTGTGTAATTCGTAAATCCAATTTATTATCTATTAGAAATTGTTATGTTAATATATAATATAATTTTAATTTTATTTGCATATTATTGTAAATGACATTTTCATGCATGTTAAAGTAAAAAATATATTAATTTATTTTTAAAATGTGGACTTATTTTTAATTGTGAAAGATAATGTATTTTTAAATTAAATTAATACTATCGATTGATATATATTTTTATTATCAATTGATATACACTTTTATTTATTAAAAATTATTAAAACAAAATTAATATTATGAAGTGATATGCATTTTTATTTATTGATGGAATATCAATTTGGCGGCTTCGAAAAAATGCAAGTTATAACTTACATATTAATTTTGAAATAAAATATTCATAATATTATATGTTAGAATAATAAATTTAAATACTAACAAAAATTTGATGAAAATTTTAATTAAAATTTTACAATCATTTATATTGTATTATAAGTTGCCATACTCAAAGTGGATAACCGAAATTTTTGTCTATTGTTGTGATGTGTACTTTTGTTATGTAATATGAAATTTTTTTATTTATTTTGTATTGAAATTAGAGCATATACTTGATTAATCATTTATTTATCTTTTCATTAATTAATGTTAAAAAAAAGTAAAAATATGTATTTGATTAATTAGTTATTGATAATATCCAAATTATCATTTACTCAGCTTGACCCAATAGCTCCAGATTCATCTTAGGATAAGAGGAACCCTTCGACCTAGACTCGGATCTCCTATTGAATTTGGACATGAAGATATCAGATGGATACGAGCCAAAAAGATAAGGCAGTTCAATGGGACTGTCAAAACTCGATCTTTGCAACGTCCCAAAACGTGAGTGGCCTGAGAATATTTTTTATATGCGAATAATATTGTTGGTACCGGTTTACAAGGGTCAAATTATAGAGGATACGATACGAGTCAGCATTACTTTCAGGTTTTAAATTAATAATTGTTAAGCAAAGTACATTTTAGAAACTAAAAATAAGAAATTAGTATAAATGGATGTATAAGGGAAATTAATTATGAAATCAAAGTTGTAGTTGTTATGTTAATAATCATATTAGCTAAGGGAGAAACCAAAAATTGAATAAGTTGTGTGATTGAGATTAGGTAGATTTTTGATATTGTAGAATGAATCTAGTTGAACAAATTGGCACTCATGACGATTTATGGGTTTCTTTCATTGTTTAGTTTATCTTTATTAAGTTTTATATTTTGCTAGTTTGTTTATTGAATTAATGGGTTAAATTACACTTAGGAGAACAGGCATAAGGATAGAAATATATTGGATAGAATCCTGACTTAAGAATAAAAGAATATTAGATAGAATCTTGAATTAAGGCAATTGAGATGGTAACTATGAACTTAAGTATAATTGAGTTGCAATAAAATATAATTAAATTGCATTTTAGACTAATAAATTTTACATTCTCTAAATTTGCTGCATTACTTCAAAGGTAGAAGTTTCCATATGCTCAAGGGATTGGCTAATTGATAATAATATGCTCTTGGTAATATAAGATACCATTTGAAGTGTTAAGTATGGTTTAAAGAATGAAATGTGAAATTTAATTAGCTGGTTAGCGTCCTACATTTCATAAATGTAATTTCAATAAGAATGATCAAAATTTCTAATTAGTAACTAGTTATATAGGAAATTTAATTACATAAATTGTTAAGGGTTCCTAATTAAAATGTTAAATGTGATTATGAGGATATTTGAAATTATTGAATGAGTGACATGATAAATTACACTAAAGACTTAAATTCTTATATACCTAACTTAATTAGCCAACGATTACAGATGAAGTATTTCTGGCAAATTAGAGGACTAATTAAGATATAAAATTTTGAAATATAAATATATAGATATATTTAGATTTAAATGGTACCTTATTTGACATAAATAAGGAATTAATTGAGATGTGTAATTACGAACATATACATTTAGAGTTAGGAAGCATCAAGTATAAGCAAAATAAGAACCATGAGAAAATTTATTAGATGCACTTATTGATTGGATTAAGTAAGCGACAAAAATTTAAAGAAAATATATTAGTTTAATTTTGGAAAATTATCATACTATAAGATTTAAATGGTTAAACTTTACTTATTTAACTAATTGATATTTTTGACTTAGTTGGGCTGCGGAATTTAACAAACTTAAATTGTTTTAATTACAAGAGTCCTCTCCTTTATGGTTTATCATTTCGTCAATTCATATTATCTTTTGAGAAGTTATGGTCATAATAAGCTAATGTGTATACAATAATTACAGAAATAAATATGCATAACTTGACTTAAATAAGCTCTTGACATCAACTGTGTGAACTAAGGTGAGTTATGTATTTAAGCCATGACAAGTGCAGAAGTAACACTATGAATTTTTATGTGTAATTAACAAGTTGGTTGATAAGTAATTCATAAAATAAGGATAAATGGAGTTCATAAATAGTAAGGTATAGCAATGAAGTGCCCTTAATAGTAATTGACTTTGTTGTGAAGTAAAAAAGCTGTAACTATGAGTAAAATTGTTAAATATTTATGAAATATATATTACAAGTGTTAAGTGAGCGATACTTTACATATACGCATAAATATTTGGTTTAATTATTTAAACACAAAGATGACATGATTTAATTATTTTTATGGTATTATATGCATATATGAAAAATATATAGTTGCTAAGCTTGAATGAATGCTAAATAAGTACACGACATAGGTGACATAATGTAACTAACATGAATAACTGTGTAGAAATGTGATGTGGTATGAAAATATAATTGCCCTTAGCCCAGTGGGTAATCTAGGAATGTAGATATAATGGCTAGCCATAAGGACTTATACCGCGGTAGAATTGTGAAATTTGATTTGACACTATATTTGGATTGCCGGCATATACATGTATTGGGAATGTAGGGTCACAGTAAGTGATCTAATCTTAGGGATGTAGGGTGACCGGTGTCTAGCAAGTGTACTAGATCGGCTAGTAATATAGGAAAATATAGATTAAGACCCCAAAATATCGTACCCAAGGGAACATGGATTGCTAAGGATAATATCTATGTATGAAGTAAATTAATCCGAGATTTTTTCCAAATGTTTTTGATTTAAAAGAAAAAATTAAACAAAATAAACAATTAAACAAAATAAAAGCTAAAACATGAATTAAAAACAAAACAATAACTGGAATTCTCTTGCTAAAGAAACTATCCACCTTAACTTTCATTATAATGACTTAAATTCAATAGAAACACCAGTGATTATGGAAAAACTAGTAGTAAAGCAAGATATCTTTATTCAAGTATATCATTCTTAGTATTAAACTTATAGACAAATCTAATACTTAGCATGAAAATCTAGTTTTATCTTCCTAAATATTCATTGAAGCCTTTCTCAAGTGATTCAACTCCAATTCATTCTTAATTCTTCCTCTCTTAGTATTAATCAATAAAATTCACACTTAATTATCTCATATTTCGGATAATAATCATGCATAAACATTAAAGAGTCAATCTAAGAACATGCAAATCATTAACTATGTCAAAATCAATTTTTAGTTATTTATTTAATAAACCAACAATTAATCTCAACTTAATCAAAGATAAGAATATGCTTAAAACCAAGAAATAATCAACCGATATTGAAATTAAGCTCAAAACAAAGTCATAACAATGAAAATATAAGTTTTCAAGAATCCATTAGCAAAAGAAGAAAAACTACTTCCTAAACATAATTAAAAACTAAAAACAAAGTTGAAAAGAAAAACAGAAAAACAATGTAAAATAAACTAAGCCTAATTCTAAGATGGATCCTAATTCCTTAATTGATCTCCATTGATTCTAAGATTGGATCCTTTCTTTGGTGTTTAAACCTTCTATTTATAGGCAAAAATGTGGTAGATTTCTTCCAAAACTACAGAAACCAAATAGGAAGTGAATTCTGCTCAAAACAGGAAGTCGAAAATCCTTCGCGCAATTGGAGAATCAGATCACGTGGCCACGGCTCCTCCCTGTGTATTTCTACACGTGCCCACGTAACTTCTAGGCAATCTTCCACACGTGGCCACGTGTGGTCCTTCATTGGAATCCACGTGGTCACGTGTCTTCCTTGTTTCCTTTACTTATTTCCTCACATGGCCACGACATCTTCAAGTTCATGTTTTCTCACATCTTCACGTGGCCACATGCCTTAAACCAACATAGCTTCACGTGGTCACTTGTTAAACCTCTGGACTGGATGTTTTTTTTTCTTGCTTAATTTCTTCAATTTTGCACTTTTGGCCCAAAACTTTGCACTTTTTACACTTAAGTCCTTTTTCTTGCAAAATAACCCTGAAAAACACCAAAATTTACAATTAACTCAAAAACACAAAACTAATAAATTAAACTCAAATCTAACCTAATTAATCACAAAATTAACCTAATTAAACACCTAAAAATATACTAAAAACATCATAAAAATGACCATTATCATAGGGTTACAGTAAATAATATGGTCCCATGAGTACCTCAGTAGCATTAGAGTCCTCGTCTGATATCCGGTTCAAGAATTTCCACTATTTATTACTAGGGGCATTATTAATTGGAATTAGGCAATACAAATAAAATAGCAAATAAGCAGGGGTTGAATTTAAATATCAAACGATAAGTTTAATTTATTAAAGTATCATAGGCTATAAATTAAGTAATAACATAGAATAAAAACATAGTTATTCACTCCTTGATATTAGGAAATGATAGGTTTATAGCCTAGGTTTTATGGTGAATTGTGAAATGTCTTATAATGTGTAATATAATGATTATCTGAATGCTGTAAAGCTGATCACAAGTAGTTGATTAATACTTCATAGCATCAAAAGTAATTGATGTATCGGTATAAGTTTAATATTTAAATCAATTGTATATCATAATTTTTGGGACATGAAGAACATGAATAAGTAGATATAATCAGATTCTAAAACATTATCCGAGGTAATATAGGTGCGCAATATAAATAGATACTGAAAATCGGGTGTGATAGGAAGGATATGCTTGAATAACTATTTGTAAAATGAATGTACATGCATATGTATGAGTTTGATTATGACAAGAAGCAAAACAAAATAATCACTAAATTGTTGTAAAATTTTTTAAATACATTTATAAAATTTTACTTAATTAATTATAAATATAGTAAGATTAATTAGTTAGTAAATAATTGTTTATCAATAGTGAAAAATATTGGAAAGCTAAATCATATCATAAAAAGAACATATATTTATATTGCTTATGAAATTTGATCATGGGTTTCTTGTATGCTTTATTAGATGGAAATTAGAAATCTATATATATTTTATAATTTTACATGTGTATGTTTAAAATTATCAAATATATTTTAATTTGTACCATTCGAGAAGTAAATTTGGTAGTCACATAAATTTGGTAGTCACCACTAACCTTTTAGCTTAGCGAGTGGTTTCCTCCGTGCATAAGTTAATGTTCTGTATACTGAGGCAAGTGAAACAGATGTTTCGATTTAGAGCAACGAGAGTCAGCAGATGGATTTGGTTACTCCAAGGATTTGCTTATTGTACTTTTAAAATTTGATGTTTTGTCATGTACACATTTATGGATACAATTTAGTTGTAATCTTATTAATGTCTTATTGGGGTTAAATACTATATAGTTAATACAAATGCATAATGAAATTTTTGTAAATACAGTTGAGAATGAAAGTATTTGTATAATGATAATATAACAGATGGATTTAGATTAATTGTTATTTATGGAGGATGGGAAAACTTATGTTGGAGTGTGATCGAGGTTGTGGAAATAGCTGTATGATTTTAGAAGTGTTATATTTGTACTCTTTTTCATAGGAGGTTAATGATATTTAGAGGAAAATCTACCGAAATTTTTGGAAAAAAAGAGAGTAAAAGATTGGGATCTTTGATGATGTAAGTAAAACTTATGTTGATTTAATTGTATACAGATCATAAATTAGTTAGTGGCGTCCTTATCCGACTTATTCATTGGAACGGGTATGAGGTGTTACAGTCTTCAATGAATCATTAACATATAACATCATCTTATCTATCAGTTACTTATTATCACATCGCCAGATATATACTCTCACATACAGATAGACCATTCAAGTGGCTCTAAGGGTCTTCTATAAATACCATGCCTCATTTTATGCAAAATAGGTTGAACTCTCTCAATCTCTTTCCCTTTTCTTCTTTACACTATCCCGATCCAAGTATCCTTGAATTAAGCTTTGGAGAGCTAATGCCCGATCCTTTCAAGTAAATTCCTTATTTATTTGTAGAAATCTTTCTGGTCTCATTCTATCGGTCACCATTAGAATGATCATTTCAACCAACCTCTATTCAACTCCCACTAAATGGCCCATATCTTA
Organism: Excoecaria agallocha; assembly: GCA_037975025.1. NCBI lineage: Eukaryota > Viridiplantae > Streptophyta > Magnoliopsida > Malpighiales > Euphorbiaceae > Excoecaria > Excoecaria agallocha. Next base: position 11,586 of record JBBPFJ010000103.1, on the reverse strand, counting down.
TAAAATCTCTAAATTATCATTTTAGTCCTTTCGTTGAGAGGCTATATATGAGGTAAGGTTCATGATTCCTGTACGATTAAAGGAGATTTGAGCCTGAAAATAGATGAAAAGAGCCTAAGAGACCCACCTCGGCTGCAAGTCGTAACCTTGTATGGCCAAATCAATATATTTCATACAAATCTTCGATACTGTATGAAAAAACTCCATGCATTAGCTATAATTTCACCATAAAGCAAATGTCGGCATTTAAAATGAGTGTTGTAGCCAAAGGAAGTTGAATTGGAGAAAAGAAATTTTAGGATCGAAGAAAAATGAAATGACAGCTACCAAGTCCAAAGAAAAATAAAACGTCTTTTGTCCGTGATGTTATATGTTGGTGCAAACTTCTTGATGTTCTTCTATCAAAAGGGGATGTAAGAAAGAGTACTGGAACTTTTTTAGGCAGACAAGTTAATTGAAACTCTATCAACTCGAGCAACAGATGTGATGCCCCTCTATTTTGATGATAGACATTGATATCCAAAGCCTCCAACATCCCTCCAATTGGTAGGAGTGCACCTCTTCTTGATCATCAAAATAGAAGGGAAATGAGACGTGACATAAGGCACACTTATCTCAAGTTAAGATAGGATGAGTCACGCCTAACGTCTATAGCCATTCGTCTGATGAAGCTGATAAATATGAATTATACTATATAATTATTATGTTTTTATTGTATTTATTATGTTAATTTAGTGGTAATTTAGTTAATTTAGTGTTTAATTTCTTAAGTTAGCATTTTATGAGCTTAATTGGTTAATTTGGTGCTTTTATGTGTGTAATTTAAGAAAAAAATGAATTACAAGGATAAAATTGTAAATTCAGCACTTGAAGGATTTTAAAGAGATAATTTTTATCATGATAGTTCAGAACCTAGCTACTTGATGGAGGGATTTCTACCTCTACCGAGGTAGATATTAAAGAAAGCAAGCCAGAAGAACGCCCATTCGATGGAGGAGTTTTCTACTCTACTGAACCACCTAAAGGGGAAAAGAGCAAGAAGGTTACTCGGTGGAGGAGTTTTTTACTCTATCAGGTTAGTTGAAGGACATCAGATAGGAAATAGTTACTTGGTGGAGAGAGTTTTTCACTCTACAGAGTTAAAGACTTTAAAACACAGTTAAATTCTTCTATTTTGCTAAAATAGGAAGTTTGAGGCCACTAAAAATCCTTTTTTATAAGCTTTAAAGAAGACCTAAGCATCAGAAAAAAGAAGACCTCTGGAGTCACAAATTTTCTCAGTTTATTTAGTTCTTCACTTAGGGTTTGAAAGCTGCACTTAAAGATTTAAAGAAGACTTCAAGAGCAGTTTAAAGGGTTCTATGTCTATCGTATTTCTTTTTTTTATTTTTCTTTAGTTTCTGAGATGAATTGTAAGTAGTTTTTTACTTTTGCTAAAGGATACTTGAATCCTTAAACTTTTATTATAATGACTTAGTTTGCAAGTTTGATTATTTCTTAGCTCTTCGGTGAATTCTTAACTTTGGTTTTACTGAATTGATGGTTGATTTATTTGATTAGTGGTTGATTATTGAAATTTAAGTAAGATGTTTGATCATATACATGTTTTTGGATTAATTTGTTCATATTGATGATTGATTATGTTCTGAATTAGAGATAATTATGTGTTGATAAAGGTGAATTAAGACTAAGAAAGTGGAATTAAGAAAAATTTGAAGCTAAAGTTTGCTTGAGAAAGAGTTTAACGGATGTTTAAGAATTCATAAACTGGATTTTTATGCTAAGTGTTGAATTATTCCTAATATGAAGATTGAATGCTTAGAGTGATATTCTCGACTAAGATAACTGGCTTATCTTTGATTTTCATAATCAATTGTATTCTTTTGAAATTGAGTCATTGCAATATTAATTAAGGTGGATAGTCCTTTAGCAGAAGTTGTCTTTAATATTGAATTGATCATCTTTTATTACTTGTTTTGTTTAAAGTTTAGGTTTATTTACTTGAGTTTGTGTTAATTGCATTGGTTTATAAGTTTAGTTGTTTAAGATTTTGGTTTTTTTTGTTTAATTAACTCTTCATCATTATAAATTGGGAATTCTTAACACAATGATGACTCTAAAATTTGAAGTACATAAAACATCACATTTCCCTTGGCTTCGATATGTGGGATCTTAAATTATATTTTCCTATATTACTAGCCGATCTAGTACACTTGTTAGATACCAATCAAGTTTTTAGCACCGTTGCTAGGAAAATTGATGTTTATTTTTGTGTTTTAGATTTTTAAAGAGAAATTTATGTGTTTTTCTTCTTCTCTTTTTATTCTTTGTTATTGTATTTAATTTATTCTTTGTTCTTTTCAGGTGTTGATTATTTACGGTAAGAGACGATCTAATTTTGCCTATTAATACTAAAATTAAGATGATATTTTATAGGATTAGGAGATTAAAGTAAATCAATATGAATCCAGAAGATCAAGAGCATAATAACCTTAATAACCTACCTATAGATGATCCACCACCTAGGATAGAAGATCAAGGCATAAATAACCATGCTCAAAGAAATGGGTTTAGGCCTAGAACTATTAGAGACTACGCTACTACTAGGTGGAATAAGGAACACATGACCATTATGCTACCTAGAAATCAACAATTTGAGTTGAAACTCGCTATCATCACCATTGTCCAAAAGAATCAAATTTTGGGATTGAAAATAGAGGATCCAGATTCGCATTTGGATATTTTCATAGAAATTAGTGATACAGTGTAAATTTCAAATATTTCTATGGATGCTATTAAGCTTAAGCTGTTTCCTTTTACTCTTATCGGTAAAGTAAGAGATTGGTTGCAAATGCTACCAAGTTAATCCATTAAATCATGGGACCAAATACAGGAAAAATTTTTCGTTTGATTCTTCCCACCCATCAAAATAGCCATAATCAGGAATAGTATTTATAATTTCCAGTAAATTTTATGAGGAGACATTTTATAAGGCTTGGAAAGATTTAAAAGATTTCTTAAAAGTTATCCACACTATAAAATTGTTTGTACATCAATTAATGTCTATTTTTTAGGCAGGTGTGAATTAGATAACTAGATCTCTCCTAAATGCAGCTTCAGGTGGAAGTTTTATGAACAAGGTACCTGAAGAAGCATTCTAATTACTTGATAAGATGGCTACCAATAGTGCTCAATGGGCAAGTATAAGAATCACACAAAAGAAGCAATGAATATATAATGTAGATGAGGTAGCCATGCTAAGGGGCATAAATAGAGTTGTTGAAAAGGAGGTAAGTGTTTTAAGAAGTTGCATGTAAACTTACCATTTGCTGAAGCTCTATTACACATGCCTAAATATGCTAAGTTTTATGAAAGAGTTATGTTCTAATAAAAAAAAGCTAGAGGATGTAGGAATGGTTCAATTGTCTAAAAATTATAGTATAATTTTATATGAATAAAATTTTTGAAAAATTAGAGGATCCTGGTAGTTTTACTTTGCCATGTGAATTAGAAAGGAATTTTTTTAGATATGCAATTTTTGATTTAGGTGCTAGTATAAACTTGATACCTTATTCAATTTGTAGAAAATTAAACTTAGGAGATATCAAGGAGATCCGAATGGCACTATAATTGGTGGATAGATCTGTGAAGAGACCAAAGGGAATAATAGATGACTTATTAGTAAGGGTGGGAAATTTCATATTTCTAATAGATTTTGTGATAATGGATATAGAGCAGGACTGTAAGGTGCCATTGATAGTGAGAATGTCATTTTTTAATATGGTAAAGGCTTTGATAGATGTATATGGATAAATGGTTACTTTACCATTCAATGAGGAAGAAATAGTCTTTAACGTGAATAAGGTGATGAACACCCTTCTTATAACTTTAAAGAGTTTGTTTGCTTCATAAATGGTGTTAAAAAATATATAGAGGAGAAGGAATAAGACATTTTATTGGATGATGAGCTTTAGAATTGTTTGATGCATCCAAAGAACAAGAAGAAATTTGAAAAAAGAGAAGAAGAGCTGATAAAAGAGCTGGAGAGACCAAGATGAGAAAGGAATAAAGGAGGATGAACCATCCCTTTCTAAAGGAGAAAATAATTATGAACTTAAAACCCTTCAATTCACATTTAAAATATGTATTTTTAGAGAATAATGCAAAATCAACAATTATTTCTTCACTTTTGACAGGTTTAGAGGAAGAAATGTTAGTAGAAGTGTTGAAGAAGCATAAAGGAGCTATTGGATGAGGAATATCAAACTTGAAGGGAATTCATCCCAGTTATTGTACACATCAAATACCAATGGAGTTTGATTTCAAACTGGTGGTACAACCCCAAAAGAGGACTCAATCCAGCAATACAAGAAGTAGTGAAAATGAGGGTACTTAAGCTACTCAATGCAAGTATTATTTATCCCATTTCTGATAGTAGTTAGGTGAGTCCAGTACAATGTATGCCTAAAAAGGGAGTATGACTATGGTAACTAATGAGAATAATGAACTTATCCCAACACATATAGTGATGGGGTGAAGAGTGTGTATTGATTATATACGGTTGAATAGTTCCACTAGAAATGATAATTTTCCTTTACCATTTATTGATTAAATGCTAGAAAGGTTGGTTGAGAATAGATTTTATTGCTTTTTAGATGTTTATTCAGGATATATGCAAATACCTATAGCCCCGAAAGATAAAAAAATACCAAATTCACATGCCTCTATGGTATATTTGTATATAGAAAAATGCCATTTGGTCTTTGTAATGCCCCTACCACCTTTTCAAAGGTGTATGATGGCCATATTTCATAATTTTATTGAGCAATTTATGGAGGTTTTCATGGATGATTCTACTTTGTATGGTCATATTTTTTAGTCTTGTTTGAATAACCTTGAATTGGTCTTGGAAAGGGGGTAAAGAAACTAACATTGTCCTCAATTGGAAAAAATGTCATTTTATAGTGAGGAAAGGTATAGTCCTAAGGTATAAGATTTTTGAGAGAGAAATTGAAGTAGATAGGGTAAAAATATATCTAATTGATAAATTACCTTCCTTTACAAATGTTAAAGACATTAGGAGTTTCCTTGATCATACCAGATTTTACCGTCGATTTATTAAAAATTTTTCTAAAATTGCAAAATCGCTTTCTAATTCTACTACTTAAAGATGCTGAATTTAACTTTAATGATGAGTGTTTGTAAGCTTTTAATCAATTAAAGCAAAAATTCATTACAACACCTGTCATATCATTATCGAATTATAGTTTACCTTTTTAAATTATGTATGATGCTAGTGACTATGCAGCAGGAGCAATTTTAGGCTCGAGGAAAGAGAAGATCTTTCATACCATTTACTATAGAAATCACACACTCACAGGAGTTCAAGTAAATTACACCACGAAGAAGGAGTTACTGGCTATAATATTCAGCTTTGAAAAATTCAAGCCATATCTCATTGGTTCTAAACTAACAGTGGGGTCAGATCACATGACGCTTCGATATCTCTTGACAAAGAAGGATTCCAAACAAAGACTCATTAGATGAGTTTCGGCTACTTCACGAATTTAATGTAGAGATAAAGGATAAAAAGGAAGCAGAAAGTTTTATAGTTGACCATCTATCTAGATTGGATCATGCTCATATAGAAAAGGTAGAAATTTTTGATTTATTTCCTAATGATGTATTTGTGCTATTTATTCTTGTGAAAGTTCAATTCCTTGGTAAACTAATATTGATAATTATCTTGTAGGAGGTTACCTTCCGAAGAAGTTCACTTAGCAACAAAAGAAGAAACTAAAAATGGATACAAGGCACTATCTTTAGGATAACCCTTATTTGAACAAGATTTATCCAGATCAAGTACTTAGAAGATATGTTTCGGAGAGGGAGCAAGAGGATATTATAAGACAATGTCATGGAAGAGAAGCTGATGGTCACCATAGACCAAATTGTATATTATAGAAAATTTTATAGTCAGGTTTCTTTTGGCCTTTTATTTTTGCTGATGTTAAGTCTTTATAGAGTTATGTGATAGGTGTCAACGTGTAGGAAATATATATAAGAGGGATAAGATGCCTATGAATAATGTTTTAAAAGTCAAATTTTTTGACGTTTGGGGTATCGATTTTATAGGGCCATTCTCGAACTCATTTGGATTTGAATATATCTTAGTTGTTGTGGATTATATGAGTAAATGGGTAAAAGCAATAACTACTAGGATATGTGATGCTAGAGTATTGCTTGAATTCCTTAGGAGGAATATTTTCACTAGGTTTGGGGCACCAAGGGCTATTATAAGTGATGGGGGCAAGTATTTTATCAACTATCAATTCAAAATATTGCTTAGAAAGTTTGGTATTAGTCATAAGATTACAACCCCATATCACCCTCCTAGAAATCGGTAAGTGAAAATGTTTAATAGGAAGTTAAAATCAATCTTAGAGAAAATAGTAAATAACTCTAGAAAATATTGGTCCAACAAGTTAGATGAGGCTTTTTAGGTTTATAGAACTGCATATAAGATCCCTTTAGGCATGTCTCATTTTAGATTGATTTTTGAAAAAGCATATCATCTATCGATCTAATTAGAGTATAAGGCATATTAGGCAACAAAATTGCTTAACTTTGATTTAGGATGTGCAGGAGAAAGAAGAAGTTTACATCTCAACGAAATTGATGAGTTTCGACAGTGGTCTTATGACAGTGCAGCCCTTTACTAGGAGAAAATAAAGCGTTGGTATGACAAAAGGTTAAATCTAAAGAATTTGCCCTTAGAATGTTGGTTTTACTATATAATAGTTGACTAAGATTATTTCCAGGTAAGCTAAAATTCAAATAGCTTAGGCCATATCAAGTGTTATTAAGCAATGAATTTGGAGTAATCACTATAAAGAGTCCGAAGGATGGATGTGAGTATAAAGTCAATGGTCACATGTTAAAGCCATATGATGTAGAACAAGTGGAGGTTGCTAAGGTAACCTTGGTATTTCAGGATAAGTAAGGCAATTCTAAAAGTCTAGCGAGGACTTGCTAAACTCAGAACTAAATTCCTTCTTTGCTTTAGTTTGTGATAATTTATTTTGTTTTGTTAAGTTTTGTTTCTTTTGTTTTGTGGTGCTTTGTATATTTAAGTATGAGTTAGTGTCTTTTGTTAAATGGTTAAGTGTTTTATGAAGTAAAAGGAGGAGGATTTCATATTTATAGTGGCAAGAAAGATTCAAGTGTATATCAGCAGGGTTTTATATTAGTCAAGGCATATTCATTATCACTTGCCTTTGAACTTGGTTGTGCATAAAAGAGAAATTTTTGTAGTTGTCGATTTGTACTAAGTGCTTAAGTTCTTTGGTGGAATTATTATTTATTTAAAGAGGGATTAATTTATCAAAGGAGTAATGAACATTAAGTTCAAAATTAAGTTAAGGTTTATTGTGCATGCAAGACAAAAGAAATATAATATTTTAGTTTTTTATAAGTGTGGACCTAAGAGCAAAGACTCAGTAGAGTGGATTTTCACTCCATTAAGCAATGGACAACTTGGTAGATTGGATTTTCACTCCACTGAGCCCTTAAAAAATATGTCAGGCTTGTTTTGTCTCACTTTTATTCTAGTATATAGCCACTCGGTAGAGTGGATTTTCACTCCACCGTGTATCCTTTCTTTTACCCCAACATTTTCTCTCACTCTCCCACTCTCCTGAATCACTCCATCAAGGTAATTAATTTTTTTTTGTTTTCTTTTTGATCATCTTTGCATCATCAAATTACTCAAGTAAGTCATCTACATTTACTTTAATTCTTTCATTTTGATATTGTAATGACAATTTACTTGGGTTTTTTGTTCTTGAATGTAAGGCCCTAAAACATTCCTTAGTAGGATTAGTGTATAGTGGAGAAAGAGATTGAAAAGATTTCAATGTAAAAGTATTATTTATTTTGCAATTGTAATGTAATCGGTATTAATGCAAAAGTAAAGGGCAATTTTATAAATTATTAATTTAAGGGTACATGTGTATTATTAATTAGAGAAGTGGGGATGAATGTATTAAAAGAAGGTAATAAGGTGTGTAATTGGTAATTAAGATTAAGAAGAGGGAGTAAAGTACAAATTTGTATTAGCCAATTAAGTGACCCAATTAGAGGCATACATGTGTCTTCTTCTAAAAAGGTAAAGAGAAAGCAAGAAAAGCGAGGAAAAATCTATCCTCTTTAAGGATTTGTCCAGCCACCTTTTGGCCAAGATTTCTATAATACCACTTTTTACTCACAAATTTCATCTAAAAAGGATTTGTGTTCTCTAGCTAAATTAAGGTAAGTTATTATAGGATTTTCGGTTTAAGTTTAATCTATTTGTTCTACCCATAAGGAGCTAAAATTATATATGGGACTTAGATATTGATGTGTATTTAAGATATGCCTAGTTAGAGAATCTAGTAAGGATAAGGAGAAAGAATGAGAAAAAAAACTAAAGAAAGGATTGGAGCTTGTCAAAGAGGTTTGGAAGTTTTTATTTTTATATTATATATTTATTTAATTTAAGTTGGTTTATATACTATATTTATTTAATTTAACTTGCATGAGAATGATGATTTATATCTTACAAAGTAAAATAGTGAAAATCTATTTAGGGTTCAAGTGAACCAGTATCAATGTAGTGAGCATAAAGTTTTATGTAGATGTCTAAATGAAGTGATTCTAGTTTGAAATGAAAGATAAGGCATAGATATACAACTTTTTATAAGACCCCAAAATCTAAATCTGCCTCCAAAATGTTTGAAATTGAGCTTAAAGTGGACAGATCTTTATTGTTTTATCATCTGGAATAATATGCACTTTTTATTTATATGTTGAGATTTAAAGGTCATAATTGAATGCTTTTAGATTTTTTGAAACTAGAGACATAGGAAAAAAACTTTGTATAATACCACTTTCCCTGAAAACATTGTTTACTAGGTCAAAAATGATATACAATGTCAAATTGGGAATCTATCTTCAGTAATTTATCGATCACACGGTTAGCACCTTTTTGGTAATAACCATAAGGTAGTCCAGAATCAGTCTAGAACATAAATAACACCTATATCATGGTCAGTACCTATTTAGTGATGACCATGACCCTTCCCTGCTTCTTCCTAAATTTGATTTTTAGATCCCAAATTGTTATCAAAGCATACCTAAACTTTCCTAAACACTATTAGAGCATTTTAAACATAAAATCGAAGGTAATATGTAGTATGAAATGTGTGTAAAGCATAAAGAAATCATTAAAATAAAGTCATGGGCACAAAAGCATAGAATTTGTACAATTAATGAATGTAAATAAATATGATTATTGATATACATAGTATTGCATGTTAGCAAAATAATTGATAATTATAGTAGAGTGTAATTGAATAATGATGAGCAAGTTGTATTGTGTTTCTAGTGTAATTGAACTTGAATAATGTGATATAGTGATATAATTGCATTCTTTATTGAGTGTATTGATACTATGATGTTAAATGTATCAAGTGTATTACTATTTAATGATTAAATGATTTAATAAGTGTCTGAATTTTACATAGTAGTGGATAGATATGTATGCATATAAAGGAGATAGTGCTTACAACTGACTAGTGATATGATACCTAAGGATGTCACCTGATTTGAGACCATTATGTCTTGCTTGTACGATACTGTTTATCAGTATCGCCCAATCCGAGACTATTATATCTCGCCCGTACGATACTGCCTGTCATTGTCACATGTTTGTACCCGTTATCCACCATTAATGGGAATTCAAGCGATGAAATTTGATTAATGAATAATGATAAGTGATCAACAATGTAAGTGGTTCAATGGCTCATGATAGTGCTAGTGTTCTTTATTGAATAATGAAGTGCGATTAAAGAATTGTATTTAAGTGTTACTGAGTGCATCATTAAGAAATTGTATTGCAATGTTTCCTAATTCATGGACTATTGTTATAAGAGTATGTGTTTTGTAACATGAAAAGGCTTGCTATTATGTTATTTATATTGAAACTTCGACAAGAAGTCAATTGTTTTGTTTTACTCCCCATTGAGCCATTGCTTAACATGGATGTTCTTTCCATGTAGGTACACAAGTGTAAAGTACAAGTGCCGTTTTTAAGTTAACATCTGAATGCCTCGAGAGAGGATAGCGAGTGATGACTAATTTTAGAGTAGAGTTATTTTGTAAAGTGCTCAATGTAAAGAATTTAGACATATTTAATGAATTAATTGGTAATAATACTTTAAGTATGTTTAATTTATATGTATGTATGTATGTATGTATCTATGTATGTATGTATGTGTATTTGTGCAAACAATTTAATAAATAAATATGTAAATAAAAGGTAACAAGAGCGAGCGTTACATTGAATATGTACATTTTGCCTCACTTGGTTTGACCTTTAAATGTCAATATTCTTTTTTCCATTGATTGTATGTAAACTTAGTGTTGGAAATTGATCATTAAATTTTACATTTGGGTTTTAAATGGTTGAGATTGCATGTAATATGGCTTAGTTAAGTTGTGCACACAACATCTTTGATAAAATTCCTTAAAGACTAAGTTCATACTTTGTGCTTAAATTTTCTTACTCTTAATCATTATAAATCATTCTCATATGTTGACATTTATTTTCACACTTGATTTGAATTTGCGTCACACTTATTTTCATGCATTGAGATGTGAAGAATTGGGCTTAATATTACATGTTTCTCTTAAGTGTGATTATTTAATTTTACGTATTGTTGGCACTTGCATTTGCTATTACTGCTTTGTGTAGTGGCACCTAAGAGAACAAGAAAAGGTGAAGCATAAAATTCATCTAGAACACACATTCTAGCATATATCGATAATGACAATGCAAAGTTGTATGAATACTTTAGGAAGGTCACTTTTGTCAAGCCAATGTATTTGAAGGAATTCTACTTAGATATAACAGATGGAAATTTATGGGATGATATTTTTCCATTGATTAGAAATATTGGTTGGGAAAAGTTCATTAAAAAGCAACTAAAAGTGTACCCGTACCTAGCACGACAATTCCTCACTATAACAAAATATCAAGAACCCATAAAGAAAATAACTAGCAAAAAGGGAAGAGGAAAACTAAATATTGTAAAAAGAAAGAAATAAAAAGAAATCTTTTATTGGGGTAAAGAAAAGCTGGAAAATCTGAAAATTTTAAGAAAGATAATTAAAAGGCAAACAAAAATTAAACTTAAAAGAGATTTAAATGGTTGTAATGTTTCAAAACTCTTAAAATTTAAAAATCTAAAAAATTGATGAGTAAGGGGTCGCACTCACAACAATAGTCGCGCTCATGACATAGAGCAAAACATGAAAAATCTTTTAAAGGCTCAACAAAATACAATGATGATAACTTCCAAAAACCCATACAAATCCTGTGGAACACACATAAACTTTATTTGTAACAAAAAAAAGTAAGAACATAAAATGAAACAACATAAATAAATATTGTCATCCAAAATCATAAATCAAGAATTATAATGGCAATAAAACAAATCATGTTCCCGAAAACGGCATCAAAAACTTGTTTATGCTAAATTCGCAAGT
>JBBPFJ010000102.1:45152-148671 GCA_037975025.1 Excoecaria agallocha | reverse complement strand
AATTCTTGACATGTAAGAAATTAAAAGAGCTAAGGGAACTTTTCCCTCCACTTTAAATCCTAAAGCTTTGCATGTAAGAGATAGAAAAATGGTTAGTGGGGGATTTTAGAGCATTGGACGGCATAGGCAAGAGAAATCTAGATTTTTCTTATTCTCTCATATCTCTCTAAAGGTTTTTCATTCCTTTCTTAATGATTTTCAAGATTTCTATTGCATGTGGTTGAGTGTAAGATTTTTAAAGGGGATTTATGAAGGTGACAGGTTCAAGACTTTATCTCTTCTCTTCATCTTCTTTCTTCTTGTCATGTTGCATTTTAATGGAGAGGAAATGCTGGAAATTGATACATGTATAAAAATATAATTTGTAGAAAAGGCAGCTAAAAAGAACAAAGGCAAAGAGGTAGCAAAAGATTGAAGTGAAGTGTAGTATTCGACCAAGGTAAGGGATTTTTGAACTAATTTTGCTTTGCGTGTTTATTGGTATGAAAGATTTTAGGATAAATGAGTTGTATTGTTTACTGGATTGGTTATAAGCATAATAATGTTCATGGAATTAGAGGGGAATGAAAGAAAGAATAATTAATTGTTCAAATTGTGTTTGTTAATTTTGAACTAGTTTTTGTATTTTTAGCATATTCAAGTTATATAACTCTAATTTGGGTAATTTCAATTGGTAATTACACCTAAGACATGTACCTATAATTTTGTAGAAAAAACCTAAGGTTGATTCTGCCTTTAATTAGTCTTAATTTTAACTTGAAATTTGAAATGAACTGCTGTCTAGTTGTAGTGGGTGGTTTGCAATATTTTGAGTATACTTCTTGGTAGAGAAGTCTAATTCGTATGAGGAAAAATTCTAGACAAAGTAGACATTAATGTAAGCTCTAGTCCCAATGCATTGTTATAAAACACTTAAGTTAATAAATGAGACATTTATTTTATCTATTGTATTCCTATGCATATCAAATGATAGAACTATCCAAGAATGTTGTTTCAGTTTAAGTTATCATGTGTGAAGCATATGGTTGTAAGACCTTGAAATAATTGAGACTTCATTCTAAATATCTCTAATCAGTCATAGTTATGGGAATAATAAATGAATTAAGACTAGTATGCTCTCTCTGATAAGTTGAGTTCTGTCTTACGGATCATAAGGACTAGAGTATCAATTAGAGATCATAGATACATGTTTAGAACATGGTATCTGGATTCGATCCGTTTATGAGAACATTAATGGTACAAGTCATAATTGTTTCTCATATGCAAGTTTTGCATCATAGTTCTTAGACCTGAAATCTCTATAAAATTTTTATGAATTACTGTGTACTTTGACATACACCTAACATACTCATAACATGGTGACAAGTACGAGTATACTTGGATATGCACTAATTCATGTTAAAGAGCATGAGAGAAGTGAAGGGATTACCCCTATCGATAAGAGAGAAAATATTATCGGCCACTTGATCAGTGAACTGAGAAGTGTATGACCATACCAAGATGAAATAATGAGAAATCATTATTTATCTGAGAGATCAGTGTCACTGAAATATCAAGAAAGGAATTAGTATATATAAGGATGACTAGTTTCATGCCTTATATTAATTATGATATTTATGGGTAAGGGACTATGCAAAATTGCATTAGGTCACTAAATGTCATTTGCATTTTCATTTAATTTGGAATGCTATAATATCTTGCTAGAGAATATATATAGCTTTTGAATTAATTTATTAATTCATTGCTAATATTAAATAAACCTATAGGATAACACACAAAGCACTAGGCTTAAAATATTTAAATAGTATATTGGGCATTAATTTGAGCTTTTATTTAAATTCAAATTAATGTATGTAATTGGTATTAAAAATTGCTTAATGGACCTTGGTCCATAAGAGAGAAAAATTTGACCCACAAAGTTTAATTTTAATTAATTAATTATCTTGGATTAATTAAATTAATTGAATATTAAATCCTAATAGCATTTGAATCAAAATAAAACACCTAATTAGGAGAGAGTGTAGCCAAAATTCAAAGGAATATCCTAGTGAATTTGGGCATGTTCACAATCCCTAATTAAGTGATGGATTTTTTTATTAAATATCCTATGCCATTTTAAATTCATTTGAATTTAAAACTAATAGGATTTGAATCAATTTAAATGACTTAATTAGGAAGTAATGTAGGTTGAAAATAAGACCCAAAATCAAGGGAATTTTGGCTACAACAAACTTCCTAATGTAGTGATATAAATTGATTAATTATTTTTGACCTAAGAGACAATTTCTCTCTCTAGTGCCGCCACTCTCAAGAGAAAGAATTCTTTCTTCATCTCTTGTGCTCTTGGATAGCAATAGCAACCAAAAAGAAAAACAATATCAGATCTTATGACTTCAAACCATTTCAATTGCTGAATACACAAAAATAGAGCTAGTACTCTCGGTTTTAAGTCATTTTTTTGTGAGTGTGTGTGTGAACATAGAGTGGTGTGGCGTAAAGGCTGCTCCTTTGGTTTTGGTGATCAAGATCTAAGGTATATAAGTCCATCTTATATGCTGGTCATCTTCAAAATCAAGTTTTGAAATGCATCCAAACTTGTAAGTTTTCAAAAATCCTAAAATTGCATATTTCGATTCTTTGTTGTATATTGCGTGGCATGTATGATCTAAATTTTTAATTTTTTCGCTGCATGATCATCATGTATGTGCCATGTGATATTCCATCAGTGGTATCAGAGCCTAACCATGCTTATTTTAGTGCTTTGGATGCATTAAATCTTGATTCAAAATCGTTATTGCATAAAAACCGCAATGCTGAAATTTTCTGTTTTGAGTTTTTTTTGCATTGTTTTAGTGTAAAAATGATTTTATATGATTAGTTAGGTATTATAATTATTTTTACATGTTAATATACTGTCCTAAGATGTTCTTAGAGCTGTTCATGGCTGATTTTAATTATACATACCTGATCGTACATGTTAATCTTGAAACTAGGTGCTAGTTTGCATGATATGTGTTTGTTTAACAACTAGTTTTCAAAATTAAATGTAAAAACATGTTTGGCATGTTTGTAAGTGCTTTTTAAAGATTAATAACAGGTCTAGACATATTTTAAAAATGATTTTAATTCTAATCCATGACAATTTAATTGATTAATTTTAAAATCACTTAAAACTATGACTAGTTTGTGTTTGTTGCATGTTTAATCAACATTGTTTGTTATATTTTGATTAAAATAGAAAAAACACATTTAGATAAGATCTGAACAAATTATTAAATAGCTCATTAAATCGTTTTAAGTGTTTGTGCATTGTTTGTGGCATTATATGAGCATTAAACAACTAGTTTCATTGTTGTTTGTTTGTGTTAGTATATATGCCGTGTATGACATATGTTCTTCATGAATTTTTATGTTTAATTCATGTTGGTTCATATTATATGTATTTTAATATTTATGGGCTGTATGACATAATATTAAAAATGGCAAAATTGAAAATTATACTAGAGTTGATTTATAACACAAATCTAACTAGTTTGTGTTTTGGACTTTTAAGAGAACTTATTCAATAAAGGGGATTTAGTCCAATGGGCTTCATCCCATGCCCATCACAGGGGTCTTCTTTTAAAAGTTCAAGTACACAATTTCCATTAATGGGCTTGGCTAAATTAATTAAAATTGGACTTTATTTTATCCATGAATGTTATGTATATTTATTTGCTTGTTTTGTATGATGAATGGATATCCATGGTGGATTCATGGGCCCTGAATTTTTGTAATTAAATATGGCCTACGTGCCATTATGGATTATTGTAAAAGTTTCATTTATTTCTTAGTATAGAATTTATTGAAGACTTTGTAAATCAAGACGAAGCCCATCGAAGTGGAGAAGCCCAACCCGAAAATTCTTATGTAATAGTATTGAAGTTTTCCTACCTAAGTAACTTAACTTGTTAGGTGTACAAGCTCAGCTTGACTAATAAGTTATTGTGAAAAGTGGATCTTGGCCCACATTAAATCACTAATGCGAATTATTTAAAGGGATATTAATTCGGTTTATGGGATTATAATAAGACCTCATTTAATCTTGCTAAGTTTTATTATTGTAGATTGAAAAATGGCATCTTCAAACAATAACTTTTCATTGCGATCGGTCCTTGATACCATATAAAATGGATATTGTTTAATGCATATTCTCTTCCATTTAGGTAGCTAAATATGTTAAATTATTTATATTTTATGTGTTTTTGTCTATTGTATGTGTTTATTTGCTTTGTAGGGTAGTTTGGGTGCAAAAAGGAAGAAGGATCAAACAAGTCGTGATGCAATGCGTGACTCATAACCAGGTTCATGAGTCACACACAGGCTCACGACTCACACACTTCATGAGTCGCACAAAATTTCACGAGTCACACAAAAGTTCACGACTCGCAAAGATAATTACGAATCAGTAGCCAAAAAGAGCAAATATAGCACGAGTAACATAGAAGCTGATGGATCACGACTCGTTAAGGCCTTCACGACTCGGTACAAAAACTTGTTCCGAAATGACGCAACTTTTCAACATGCTTTTTCTCAACCAACAAGTGTTTCCATCAGTCCTTTTCATGACAACCTTTCATCTTCACACCTAATCGGAAGAGGCACGATTTTAGAGTTATTCTCTCTATAAATAGGGATCTAAGATGCTGAAAAAGGGATCGAATTAGTTTTTAGTTTTAGAGAAATATAGTTTGTTTTTGGATAAACATTTTTACTTAGTTTTTATTAGATGATGACAAACACTATAAGAAAAATCAAATATATCGACGGAATTGAGTGAAATTCCGTAGGAAAACAAAAATGCTGATGGAAATTCGCGATAGAAATTGGCGTAGGAGATACGGTTGTAGGCACTTTTGCCGAAGAAAAATAATTTTGTCGGTAATTTTACCGACGAAAAATTGACTCCGTAGGTAATTTTACCGACGGAATATATTTCCGTCGCTAAATGAAGACCCATTATTGTTGTCGTTTGCCTTTTTGTACCGACGGAAAACTATTCCGTTGGCAATATTTTCTAGGATACAGTAAGTAAATTTGCCGACGGAAATAGCTATTCCGTAGGCAAATGTAGTTTTCCGTCGGCTATATTTTCCGTAGCTAAAATTACCGACGGAAAAAGATCTTTCGTAGGAAACTTTAGCGACGGAGAAGTTTTCAGTCGCTATATTTTGGCTATATTCTCAAAATTTATTTTATTTATTATTTAATTTTCTCTCAAATTTTAATTTATTTTCTCTATATAGTGAAATCGTACTCAACAATATAATATAAAATATGTAATTTATAATAATAAATTAATAGAAATCAAATAAGAACATTAAATTTATAATATTCAATAACATATAATTTTCTTACAAGTCTTTAAAGTATAAATATTAGTTTTAACATTGTAGTCAAATCGTTATTAGTCCAAAAGTATTAAAATCTAAAAACCTATTATGTCGTGACGGGTGGATTATCTGGTTGTAGGCAAGAGCATATTCGAGCACACTTCCAGTATTTATATTAGCCTTGTACAGAAGATCTGCAACATGTAGGAAACACCAAAACTATTAAATTGAAAACTCTGAAACACTTGAAATGAAGACAATGAAATGCACATACACAGGATAAACAGCACAAACATTGTTCAGATTTTATTCTTCCTCACTTCTAGCCACCTATACCAAACCTCAAATTAATTGCATATAAGAATTTAGGCTCAAGAGAAAACTTGGACTGAATCTAGCTTTAGGCATGACAAATATTGTCTTAAAGCATCTGTTGTATTTACTTTAAACATAACAATGGTGTTTGCTCTATGTCCATTAGACTGAGGACACATACCCTCCAGTCAGTATCCGGGTGTGCATAGGAGTTGCCAGAATTTCGGGATGGGCCAAGAAAAGCAAGTGTGCTAAAAGTGACATAGAAATATGACACAAGGTTTTGCATGTCCTTTAGATCTCAAAACAGCAACAATATCTATAGAAGATCATCCACGATCATTTAGTTCAATGTTCCAACAACTTCCAAGCAAGGTATGAACTGTTAGACATTGTCTGATACTTGTGATCTGAGTTACAATCAGCTTGTAACTCTCATATGATTCTCCTCTCAATCCTTATCTCATATATCTACCTTATTCTCTCTTTTCATCCTAAATCAATCCCTGCTCCAAAGCCAATTACTCATGAATCTTATTACAGATCTTACACAATTGGCAAAATTTTGGCTGTTACATGATAATAAGCATGAAGATTGAAGAGTAAATGAAATATCAAGTACCTGCAGCTTCTGCCTGCTTTGACATGGTGAAGAAAGATGCAGGATTTGGACACCCAGGGTTAGATACAATTGCGGCAATTGAGGATTTGAAAAGATTGACAAGAGGACTACCCCCACCATCTTGAGACTGCAATATCTGCCCATCTGTGGCAGGATGCAAGCCCAACCAAGGGGCTGTTTGCATGAAATGTGTGGTGTCAACCTCCCTCTGCCAAATATGTGAAACATTTATCAGTAAGCAGCTGGAGAGTTTGCATTGCTTATAGCACAAAAAGTGAACTAGATGTTGGGGAAAGCATCAATGATATTATGCTACATAAGACCAAAATTTCAGTCTTCCATTGCTTAAATTTAATTTTATCCTTTCTTCTCTTGATTCTCATCTTTAATAGCATTGACAGTTATTCGAAAGCCATCTTATGCAATCCTCAGGTAACGAAACAAGTAATACTATTGTGTTTTCTTTCTCATTGAAGAAAAATAATTATAATCCAAATGCTTGTAATACTTGCTTCTATAAAGCGAGTAACCTTGAATCTAATCATATTACAACATTGATGATATTAACACAACAAAATCAGAAAAGCATCGAGTTTTGTGGCATATATTTGGCATCTGCCAGCGATTTATTCCATGACAAAAGAATTAAAGGATATGGACATTTTATAAAACAAATACCAAAGAGTGATTGGTTCACGCAAGGTCCCAATCTTCCTAGGCTGCTAAAAGTAGCAATGAATTGTGACATTGAAATCTAATAAAGCTATACCACTAGTACAAAACTACTAAACATAAATTCTCACATAATGATTAAAAAAGTTCTTTTGTACCCAAAAATGATGTAAAAGATGCTCGCATTGCTATGCTATGTATGATCATAGTTAGATTATTTGGATTTAAACTTAAACCCATCACCAACAACTTAATGAATTAACTATGTAAAAATATGCTCACACTTCAATAGCATATACCATGTTTGATTGCAGAAACTAAGAAGTGTAGCAGAATCAACACATTACACAGAAAGCACGAGTATACGGAGGAAAAAGATGTGGTTATATAGCATCATGTGGCAATGCTACATAAAACAAGCATACCATGTGCATCCTGATAACCTAATGCATATATACTGCTGAATTCATACCGATTGAAGATGTAATTATCAAATAAAGAACATAGGATACTAACCAAAACAATATCGAGAATCCCCATCAAATACAATGCACTTCCAATCTCTTTTATTAATTTATTAATTTCAGTGAAGCAGGTTTATAAATAAAAAGAAAAATGCTTTATCTAAGTAAATAAAGGTGTCCATTTGAATTTTTATACAAAACATATACATTTTTTATATTTTTACAAAATGATTGTTTATGGTCTTTTAATAATTTGATCACAAGTATATGAAAATAAAATAAATAAATAAATAAAAGAAGAAGAAATGGTGGCCCGGAAGTTGACTTAATTGCTAAATAGGAATTTGAAGAGTTACAAAAAGAGTGGGATGGGTAAAAGTAGAAACAAGTGGGGAGGGAAATAATATTACAAGAAACAACTTGACCAAAAATTAGACTTGTAACTAGAAGAATGATGGGTAAAAATATGTCAAAACTAGAAGAATGAGTTGATTTAGTTGATAGATTGGAATTTTATTGATTTGTAACTTTAATTTGAATGTACCCAATTGGGAAACTGCAAAGACCTTGGCCTTTCTTTCCGCATTTGCTGCATTTAATCCTGCGCCATAATTTCCCTTCTTTTCTTTCATCCATTAGTATTATTTATATAAATTTAATTAATTTCAGTCACTTATTTGTATTATAGCGCTATGTGTTAATTATTTTTAAATTATGAATGCCTATTATAACAAAATAAATATATTAAGCTAAATAATGTGAAGGAAATATCACAGAAATACATGACTTTCCATTTAATTCTTTCCCTATTTAATTAGACTAAGGGAATGGAAGTCATGCCGTGCATGACAATTCACAAAGTAAACCAAATGCAAACGAAGATTTTATTTTATTTGTCAATATAATATGGATTATTAGATTTAGATATTAAATAATTATTCTCCTATAGTCATTTATAAATTTAAATTTTTAAATTTGAGCAGTTCCTATATACCCATTTATGAATTAAATCATACAAAATATTAAACTCTCGTCCATTTATCATTTTGGTTTCTAATTTTTTGCAAAATTTTATTTGTACTTAATAAAAATTGTTAATAAATCATCACACTGTTGCTATATTATATCTAATAGTGAAAAAATTGACTTAACTAACATGAGCTCTTAATTGTCTTATTAGTTTCCTTATAGCATTCTACTTTAAAAAAAGATAGTAGTAATGGCTTAGCAAAAAGTTTAAAATGTGCCAGCGGGTTAGTCACACGGCAGTACTTTTAGGTTTTCACGTTCAAGCCATTGATATAATTATTGAGCACCATTGCGCCTATCCTAGTCTCAGAAAGCTTTCCTTTAAAAAGGAATTTAGGGATAAAAGAGATTTTCGTGATATTTGATGCTCTTCTTTATCCTGGAGCTATTATAAATGGTCTTGTGAGGAACATGACTGTTCCAATACTTGCCTGTACCAAGTCCATGAATTTTAATACTTGCCTGTACCTTATTCATGGTCCAAGCACACGAAAGTAGTCATTATTCTGCATACATAGTTGTCATAATTGCATTGTCCCTGAATTTATTCAGGGACCTGGTCTGGACAAGAAAAATCTTCAGCACATATAAGACTTAAATTCAATGTGTTCCTATCGCTAGAAAGATAACAATTCAAATATCAAGGCCTAAATTCATGCTGAACAATATATACAAACTATATTGGAAGGAAACAAGATACAAAAAGCAACAACATTAAACTAAACTATTTGAGAAAACGACATTTAACAGCCGCCGGTTATCAAAACATATAATAAACTTAAGCATTAAAAAAAAAAAGTTCTTACTTGTCACAAATCTCCTTAGGGGAGCAATTCTCCTCCATGGCCTTGGTCTCTGTTGCAGTTCCATACTCATCAGTACCACAAATATATATGGCATTGTAGCCTCTAACCGGCAGTATCGAGCAAAAACATCAGCACTCAATACACCTATAAAGAAATAACAAACAGCCAAATTAAGCATAATTTACAGCACCAAAACTCCAATTAGAAACTAATGAAACAGCGATTGATAGAAAAATGAAGCAAAGCGGAGAAAAAGAAGATTACAGCCAATTATAAAGAGAGGTCAATTTCACTAATCACAGAAACAACACTCTACATAAAATTGTATTGATGACCCAGTAGACACAAAAAGCAAGTGCAAATCACGATGGAGATGGAAGTTGCAACAGAACACTTTGTGTGAGTGGATATCTTCCACTGCTTGTCCACTTGAAAGCAATCACCAACATTCTAGCAGTACTGAGAATAACAGACTTCTCAAGAAGCGGAAACAGAGAAAATAAAAAAAAAAAAAAAATCAGCTGTAAAACTCCTTTCCTTCAAAACTAGTTACATGTTAATCCACATGTCTTTAGAAAAACTGCAAAGAAGATGGAAAGCAGAGGTCGGATCTTCTTCAAGAAAATGCTGAAATCTTTAGAAAAATCGGAAAGCAGAGGTCGGATCTTCTTCAAAACATACCTAAGCGAAATCTTTTCAGGGGGCGACGGCTTGCTGTGTGAGGGAGGAGGCACATTAGGGCTGCTGTTTCTTCGTTATCTATATATATATATATATATATATACACTAAATTTTTAATAAATATAAATTCTAATATAATACAACTTAATATGGTAAATTATAGTACTTTATTTATTTTACTAACTAATATTTATTTAACTTAATATGGTAAATTGTAGTTCTTTTATATATATATAACTAACATATATTTATTTGATCATGGTAAATTATTGTTTTATTTATTTATTTAACTAACTAATATTTATTTGACCAACTTAATATTTTAAATTAATATGTTAACATACTTAATTTGTCACTTTAATTAATAATAATAATAATATTATTATTAATTAAATTTTTTATTATTTTTAAATAAACTACTAAATTTTTAATAAATATTAATTCTAATTAAAATATTTAAAACTAATATGTTAACATACTTAATTTGTCACTTTAATTAATAATAATAATATTATTATTATTATTATTATTATTAATTAATTTTTTTATTATTTGTAAATAAACTACTAAATTTTTAATAAATATTAATTCTGATTAACATATTTTAAATTAATATGTTAACATACTTAATTTGTCACTTTAATTAATAATAATAATAATATTATTATTATTATTAATTAATTAAATTTTCATAGGATAACTACAGAAACATAGGAAATTTTCCTACGGAAATACAATTTCGTAGGTAAATTCCCTATGGAATTGTAGTTCCATCGGTAGTTTACCTACGGAGGAAAATTCCGTAGGGAAATTCCCTACGAAAATATATTTCCGTAGTCCGTAGGTAAATTACCAATGGAACTACAATTCCATAGGGAATTTACCTACGGAACCATAATTCCATAGAAAATTTTCCTATGGAAATACGATTCTGTCGATAATTTACCTATAGAAAGAGGATTCCGTCGGTAAATTACCTATGAAAATGAATTCCTTCTGTATTTTCCGTGTGAAATTTTATCCGCGAAATATTGATGCCAAATTTACAACTGATATTTTAAAATTTGTCGCTAATTTCCGTCGGTAAATTAGGCGGTAATATTTTCCTCCATTATTTACGACGGATTTATTATTTTGTCATAATATATATATTTTCAGACACTTTTCCCTACGAAAAAGGATTTTCCGTTGGTAATTGCCTACGAAAAATTTTTCGTCGGTAATTGACAATTTTCTTGTAGTGAAAGGGACAAAGTCAAGAGAACAAGAGATGAGTTTCTTTCTCTTGTTTATCTTTAATTCAATTATATATTTGGCTAGTTTTCTTTGTACATTATAAATATGCAATAATATTTATTTAAGACATGTTTATTATTACAATGAATGAAGAATGATTTACATCCATTTGTGTGCATTAATTTGCTATGTATGCTTGGCCGCCATATTTTGGCATGTTAGTCAATTTATTCACAACGAAAGTTGGAATTCTTTGATGAAAAAATAAATGAATGTACTTAAAGCATTTAATTCCTTTAATTTGACTTAAGGGATTCACTTTAAGGGGTAAAAGAATTGGCATAGAGCTTCATAATTTTTGTTTATCTCTATAATGACACAAGAGTGCTTATAGACTCTAAATGAAAACATCTTTACTGACAACGAGAGTTGCTTTAAAGAATCTTGGCTAAATTCTCCAGTCACTTTATTTATACAATTACTAGAACTTGTTCTTAAATGAATTTCTCCTCTTATTTCTAATGTATATTTATACTATCATTTAAGTCATCTTTAATCCAATTTGATTTAATATATGCAAAGTAGTTTAGATATTTAATTAAATACATAATCTTCATTTTATTCGTTACCTATCCATCTACTCTTCGTGGTTTCAACACAAAATTTATCCCGTTCCCTTTGGAACGATACCCTACTCATCCTATACGCAGTTTAGTGAGACTAAGGGTTCAAATAAATCCCCATTAGATTTTGGCGCCATTACCGGGGAACGGTTTAAATGAATTTTTATTAATTAAAACAAAGTAGTAGATGTTTTAGGACTATATGTTATTAGTTAGTTATTTATTTTTATGTATGAAATTTTATTTTTCTTTTTATTCCTCGAAAAACATCAGGATTTCTAGTATGATAATTTGGATATTATGATCTTAGACTAACGGGAATTTCTTTTGGTTTTGTGCAGGGAACTTGGTAGTCTCTCCTCCACCTACACCATAATTATCAAGGGAGATTTCTTTCTTTGTTCTTTATTTTACGTTTTCCATTTTCTTTTCATTTCTTCACATTGAGGACAATGTTTGTTCTAAGTGTGGGGGAGTATGTTTGTATGTTTACATGTCCATTTGTATTTTATGAGTTTTTGTGTGTTTCTTATATGTTAGTTGCATGTGAGTTTGTGTGTATTTGTTTTTTTTTTAACTAGACTTTTTAGTTAGTTTTATTATAAAGCATTGTTCACTTTGTATATTATATAGGTTGTTATGTTAAATCATTTGCCTTTTATACTCATTTTATTAGTCTTTCAAAGTTTTTGGTATGTGTTTTTTGTTTTTCAAGTTATCTCTTTTTACTTCTTTCAACATTTTAGGTTATTTAGTCTCTTTATTAACTATGCTTTAAAGTTAGGAATTACTCATTTAGTTTAAGATTTTTAGGTTTTAGTTGCCTCATGAAAACTATAGCCATAATTCTTACCCTTAGGCCTTTCAATAATGGATGAGGACTAGTGGAAATAAGAAAAAAAATAAAATAAAATAAAGCAAGATGCATATCCAAAAATTTCAATAGAGTATGGGATGGAGCGTAAAACGCACCCAATACTACATTCTTTTGCTATTTTAAAATTCATAAGATAGAGTCTAAAAGTATACCCATATAAAAAAAAAAGAAAAAAACAAAGTCTAAAAATGCCATGAGATTGGATTAAGGGTATGAGTGCTTGCAAATTGTCCTAAAAGGAAACTAATAATCTTAGAACCTTAAATTTTATGATTAATGTTCTCCCTTCAGCAT
Source organism: Excoecaria agallocha (assembly GCA_037975025.1). Lineage (NCBI taxonomy): Eukaryota > Viridiplantae > Streptophyta > Magnoliopsida > Malpighiales > Euphorbiaceae > Excoecaria > Excoecaria agallocha. The sequence goes on along the minus strand of JBBPFJ010000102.1, from coordinate 135,680 downwards.
ATTTAGTTTTGAGACTTTATACTATTAATGTTGGACTTAGTAAACTTAGGTGACTTGTTAAATTTAGAATGCATGCTTTAAGATTTGATTTCCTGATATTTTGAGCATTTAAGGTCTTTGATTTCATTTCAATCCTATCAATATACATAATGAACAATACTCTATAGTACAACTTACTTAGTTTAATTTGGAATTAAATTTTCTCATCCTTTTCTCTTGCTTAAGGGCAAGCAAGGTTTGAGTATGGGGGAGTCCTAGAAAAGGACAAACTAAATGGCACCAATTTCATAGACTGGTCTCAAAACTTAAGGATTATTCTCAAGCAAGAGAAGAAGTAGTATGTTTTGGACGCACCCTTGCTCGAGGAACCTGCTAGGAACGCTTTTGCAATTCAAAATGAAACTTTTGAGACTAAGAAGAGTGACTCCAATGATGTGACATGTCTAATGCTAGCCATTATGGTGCCTGATTTGCAAAATCAATTCATGGACCAAGAGGCTTATGCGATCATGGTGCACCTCAAGTAGATATTCCAAAAACAAGCTCGTCACGAGAGGTTTGTGACAACAAAAGCCTTGATTTCTTGTAAGATGGCTGTGGGTACTCCGGTTAGTACCCATGTACTCAAGATGAAAGGGTATCTTGATACTCTTGAGAAGTTTGAGGTACAGGTGCTAAAAGAATTAGCCACTGATCTGATCTTGGGTTCATTGACTGATGATTATGATCCATTTGTCATGAATTATAACATGCATGTAATGAACAAGACAGTCATCGAGCTTCATGGGATGCTTAAGAATGCAAAATACATTCTCAACTTCCTAAACTTTTAATTTTTTTTTTTATACTTTATCCCTCTATAATTTTTTATTAGATTCCTATATTTTAATATGAAATAACACGTAATCACTCATAAATAAAATTAATGCGTTTGTATTTCAATTGCTATTAATGGTGCATTATGATAGTAAAATCCATTATTGATTGAATCGCTGAACTTTTGAAATTTTTAAGTTGTATACCTATATTTTTAAAATTTTTCATATTAAATTTATTTAAAAAATGACATATTTTTAATAGCAATTGAAATAAACTTCTATCAGTTAAATAAAAAAATTATGTATTATTTTATATTAAAGTATAAACTCCTAATAAAAATTATTTTGTAAAAAAGTTTAATGTAAAAAATTTTGCTTTTATTTTTTAGTTTTGTAAACACTGCTAGTGTCATATTGGGACAATTTTTTTTTAAAAATGAGGTGTTTGAAAAACTTAATTTGAGAAATGATGTGTTTTTGGAATTATTTGACAAATGGGGGCGGGGATGCTCAATCCTGCAATGAATCACTGTGAAAATGAGAGTGGAGGCCACACCAATATCAATGAACGAGGCGGCCAAAAAGTGATGCACGAAATTCAGGAATGCGTGGGGTTCACTAGTCTGATTTCTCGATAAGTAGATGCAGGAATGAGATATATATATTTGTATTTATTTAATTCTCCACATCTCTCTCTTTTCCCTTACGCTTTATTTTAAAATTTCATGGCTAATCACGCTTTAATAATTTGTAGATATCTAGAGTTCCCACTAACTCACAAATCATGCAATAATATTATGTTATTCCCCAAATAATTAAATAAGTTATGTAATAAAAATTAGCATTAGGACATCATTAAATATGTGAAATAATGGCAACACAAATAGGTTGCTATCAAGTAGTGGGTGAAAAAAGAACACTATCCAAAATCGTACGAATTTTAAATTAAATAAATCAATCATTTAAAATTATAGAGTAATATTTATGTTTAAAAATCAACAATTTACTTTTAATCAATTATTAATCTATTTATATATATTTCATATTTTACGTTTATACTTAAAATCTTTTTTTATACTTTAATATATAACTTTTTAAATTTTAAAATATTCAAATGTTTATCAGACTTTAATTGCCACATGTAGATTAACCTCTATGTTAGTGTCACATTACACGCTTTTCCAACTTTTTCAGGTAAAGGGGGTAAAAATAGAATACCGAAACTAATTCACGTAAAATGATTTTATCGAATTCTAATTTTTATTACATAATTTATTTAATTATTTGGGGAATAATATAATATTACTACATGATCTGTGGGTTAGTGGGATCCTGAATATCTACAGATCATTAGAGTGTGATTAGACATGAAATTTTAAAATAAAATATAAAGGAAAAGAAAGAGATGGAAGAATTAAATAATACAAATATATATTCTATTCCCGCTATTACTCGTTGCAAAATCAGACCAGTGAACTTCACTCATTTCGAAATTTCGTATTACACTTTTTGGCCACCTCGTTCACTGATATTGGAGTAGCCCCTACTTCCATTTCTGTAGTTATTCGCGAAATTGAGCACCCCCACCTTCATTTCCTAAATAGTTCAAAAAATACACAATTTCTCAAATTAAAATTTTCAAACACCCCGTTTTAAAAAGAGTTCTTGTAATATTTCTATAAGATGGAACTCCATGCCATTCCAAATTCCCTCTTTCACCATTGGTTAAGTACTTCCAGCTTAGAGACCATACGGTTTTTGCCTTTCTTCCCCGAACCCTAGTTTTCCAAAATTTTCCACATTCATCAAAATTAGCGAAGTGACATCTTCCTAGTGCTAATTTGCTTAATTAAAAGCCACTGAATTGGTTACTTAATTCATTCATTTCTTAATCTTCCTCCCTCAATGTTTTTAATTCCCTTAACATTATTCATTTTATGTCTGTGTTTGGCGGCCTAGAAAATCTGGTGATAGTAAAAGAAAAATTATATCTCAAAATGCCCAAACATTTTCTTGTCTCTATAAAAATCGAAAAGTTTCCAACTTTGAACTTCTTTAAGATTACTTGAAGAGCAAGAGAAAGAGAGGTGCATTAGGTAATGGGCACGGAGGTCAATGAGCTTATAAAGGAAGAGAAAGAGCTAGCAAAAAATTTGAGGCCTTAGGAGATGCACATTTTTCACCTTTATTTTTTGCTGAACAAATTTTTCCTCTGCTCCTTGTAATTTTATAGATATTTTTGTTCCTCTCTACATTTTTTGCCTTATTTTTTTAATCCAAATTGCAATAAAGGTGTGAACTTTTCCAATTTTTTGTTTTGTTTTAGGAACTCGAGGAATGTTTAATTGGAGTGAATCAATCTCCCCTCAATTGTGTTCAAAGGGCAATGAACCCTGCAATGAAGGTATTAACAAGTCAACAACTTTTATATCATTTAGATGTGAATGTGAAAGTTTCTGTTGCATCATGTATCAGTGAGATTATGAGAATAACAACTCCAGATGCTCTTTATGGTGATGAACAAATGAAGGTATTTTAGATAGCTTTTTTTATTTCAGTTTTTGAAAAGTTTTGCTAATTTTATTCAATTTTTTTCTTTTTCAATATCATTTGATTGTTCTATAGGAAATCTTTAAGTTGATCGTAGCTGCATTTGATAATATATCTGATATCTCAAGCTGTCACTACTGAAGAAGAGTTAGAATTCTAGAGACCTTTACAAGGATCAGGTTATGGGTTGTGATGATGGATCTTGAATGCAATTCCTCCATTTTGTAGATGTTTAAGCATTTTCTAGGAAACATAAGGTGTATTTTTCATGTTTGGTGCCTATCTGTTCTATTTTCACTATTCTTCTGAATGATGGCTTTAAAAGCATATGAAATATGAATGAGCTTAGATGCCCTCCTTTACTATAAGGTTATATGTTCTTTCAATTTTTAGGATATCAGGAATATTTAACTAAAATAAATGTTGGTTAATGAATTTGATGTGCATAACATTCAGGGAAGATCATTCGGAGGCTTTTATATATATATGGGATTCACTATAATAATGGTCTTGGACGAAATTGATGAGATTCCACCAGAGCTTCTTTCTCCCATTTTAGACTCTGTGAGAAAGGGAAACCAGGTGACTTATAATTTTTTCCTTTTTCTTTGCATCTTACATTGAGTTTATTCTTAATAACTAGAGAGCTCATTATCTCCTTCTTCTATATCCTTCTGAATGTTTTGCCTGTTACACGGAAGTTAGGCCTGCGAGTGATTGAAATTTCTATTTTGAAGCTTATGCCCTTACATGCATCAGATAGTGCAATATACCGGCGGAATTGTTGCATATATATGTGACCAAATGCCTTTTGAGCACAGGCATTATAAAGCTCTTGCTTTTTCAGATGGCAGCATTAGGGCTGTTTAAAATTGGCATAATCCAACCAACTCAACCAAACCAATCCATATAACCCATAATTTTTATAATTATAATGGGTTATTATAACCCATACAACCCATTTTAATATTTTACAAATATATATATGGATTATGAGTTATTATATAACCAAACCAATTAACCCAAACTTTTTCAACAATCCAGCTTGCAAAAATAACATTGGGCTTCAGATATGAAAGCCCATCATTTGATCCATGGAGTGTGCCACATTAATGGGCATGGCCATCATGCGCAAAATGGGCTTCAAGTTTAGCCTTTTTTATTTATATCATCGTTTGATATTATTTTTTTAATCTATAATATTAATATTAGAAGCAATTTGATTATCTAATCCAATTAAATTAAATTAACTTTTCAATATGATTTTTTATAGCAGAAATATTAAAAATTCAATTTAATTTGACCATATGCCTCCAATTGATTTAAAAATTCAAAAATTGAATTTCAAATGAAAATTACAATAATAATACCAATTAATTTATAATCATAAGCTGGAAATTACTTGTCTTTTTAGCGATTGAAAGTCTAATTACTTTTTTAATTAATTAAATTCAATTTTCACCCTTCTCTACTTTTAACGATGTAATTATAAAAAAAAAAGAAAAAGAAAAATCATGATCATGAGCCTAAGTTCAGGCTTTAATAATCATACCAATCTTCGTAATAATGAAACTTATAACAAGTTCTTATTAACATTGCCCATAAAAATCTATGTTTCACATAAAAAATAGTTTTTAGCAACAGAAAATTTCGTTGCTAAAGCTAAAATCTGTCTTTAAAATCAAATTTTTGTAAGTGTTTCAAGCCCTGAGAATGAGCGGAACATATACCCTACCCAGCTGTTGCATAAAATTTGATACTATTTGACATATAGAAAATAAAGAGGAAATTTTAAATGATGAATATTAATAACAAGAATAATATCAATGAAATAGTTCTCATACAATGCATATCTTCTTCATGGAAAAATTAAAAAATTTATTTAATTGGAATAAAAGCTTAATCTTTTTAATATTTTAATTTGTTTTGTAATAATTATTGAATGATTCTAATTATTATGTTGATGCAGATTTTGTAGGTGTAAGATCTCCAATAATAGTGGAACCAATCTCACCAATCAATGAATGATTGCGAATGGAAGATATATTATTTAAATGGAACATATATTTTTTTATATTTATTTTTTCTTTTTTATGTATTATAATTAGAACAATTAATTTCATAATTTAAGAATTTATATGTAATTTTAAATTTTAGGACAATATTAAATCTACTGGATCCATCTAATTATAATTTGTGCTCGATATGTTCACAAATTAGATAAAAATATTTTCTTCTAAATATTTAAATGTACTCAAATTTTAAAATTTAAATTCAAAACCTATGATTAAAAAAATAGTAGCAGCCTTTTTAAAAGCATATTTTTCATGCATGAAATAAAGATTAAATCTAAAATTTTTATGATGGAAATTTGAACTCTTTATGAGTCGACCCAAAACCTTGACATTTTGACCGTCAAATTTTATATTTTTTTGCAATTTGATGAAAAGATTCAGATGATTTTTCGTCCTTGGTACAATTATTAAGTTGAGCTTTCAGGTTGTGTACTTTATAGTCGTATTCTCCTCTCATCCTACTGTTCCTTTTAAAAAAAACCACATCAACAACTATTTGTCATTATTTAAAAATATGCAACCAACCAGAGTTGACTATAATGCAACTTATTAATGATTAATAGAATAAGTAATTAAGATTAAAAAAATAGAATAAGTAATTACTGAAGCATATGTACATAATTGCATATGTATTTTGATATAATTAAAATTTTAGAAGTAAAACTGTTAGTTGTTATCATCAACCAATCACTTGCCATATATATATATATATATATATATATATATATATATATATATATATATATATATATATATATATATATATATATATATATATATATATATATATATATATATATATATATATATATTTCAAAATTTAATTACACAATCTTTGTACATATATAATTTTCCAAAAAAAAAATCTAATTTTACTTTATCCTTAGCCTTCTTTTCCACCTTTTTTTTGTATTTATAATTCCCAAAATTAAACCAATTTACACAAAATGAATACATTGTATTGACTTTTATCCACACCTAATACACTGTATTAAGCTTTGTTCAAAAATAATATAGTAAATTAAGTTTTATCAAAACCTAATATACTATATTTAGTTTTTTTTAAAGTTAATATATACACTGTATTAATAATATTTACTTTGTCAAATAGTAACCTTATAATTATTGAATCCAACCTCATAGTTATTATGAGTATATTCGCATTAATATCAAAAAATGTATTCAAAATTATGTACATTCAATAGAAATATTATTCAAAATTATATAAAAAAATTGCACAATCATTCTACAAATTTTAATTTGCCAAAACTAATCTACTTTCTTCTTTAGTTTATATGATGTAGTGAATCATGCATATAGTAGTTCTTTTAGGCAAATCCATGCTCTTTTGCTATTCCATTGTTGTAGATTAACATTTCTTACTGTACCAAAATCCAACTTTGATAATGTAATATTTGAAGTTCATAAGCTACCTATAATAAGCAAAACATAAAATAATAAAGCATATGGTATCTCTTTCTAATCTATATGGAAAAGCTATTTATAATATTAATTTAATACAAAGTATTCAATTTTTCACAATATGAGCACAGTGTATTAAGTTTTGGTAAAACTGAATACACTATATTAAGTTTTGCTCAAACTTGATATACTGTATTTAGTTTTACCAAAACTTAACAATCAGTATTTAGTTTTTCACAATATAAAATATAGTGTATTCAATTTTATAAAAACCTAATTGATTGTATTCAATTTTCAGTCTTTACTCAAACTTAATATATTGCATTCAATTTTACCAAAACTTATTACGTAGTATTCAGTTTTGCACAATATAAATACAGTGTATTCAGTTTTGCCAAAATCTAATACATTATATTTAGTTTTGCTTAAAATTAATACAATATATTCAGTTTTGCTTAAACTTAGTGTTCGGTTTTTCTCAAACTTAACACATCATATTTAATTTTGCTCAAACTTATTACACTGTATTTAGTTTTATCAAAACTAAATACACATAATATGATTACTGTTTATTTAATTTTACCAAAACCTAATACAACGTATTCAGTTTTCTACAAAGTGAATACAATGTATTTGGATTTTTGCAAAGTGAATACAACGTATTCTTAAGATGAATACCCTAAATCTTTTTATGTGTTCTCAAGATTCTTAAAGTTAAATTCTCAATGCAAATAAGAAGAGACAACAGTAATAATGAAAACTATGAGACCAAGGTATTTCAATTTGTCGTATCATATAAGCAAAATCAACAAAAACTGTATAAAAAATCCAAACTTAAGATGATTGTTTTTTTAGTAAAATGCAAAGTTTAGGCATTAAAGTCCATATATTTGCTCACATATGTGATGTGCGTTGAACCTAATAGGCATCTGATTTGCTCTCAAAAGCCTGCTTTTGGGGCTTGAGATCGGATGAAGGTTCATTTAACTCATAAAGGCCAATCGCTTTGCAATTGATAGGGATTCAACCCAATTCGCTATGCCTTAAGCTTTAAAAGGGCATGAGATGGAATCTTAGGGTATACCTAAGCATTATTGGTGATCAACCTATGAAAGGGAACCACAAGGCAGGTATCATGGAGTTGCCATCCAATAAAATATTGAAAAATGAGTTCTAATCTTATAAGACCAAAATCAGAGATAGTTCCAAAGTGAGACCTCACTCTTATTTATACCTTTGGTTAATGTTATATAAATTAGTTTTAAGGATTTATTTATTTTATCTCTTTTCTCACATGAGTTATCATGCAAGAAAAGTAAGACGCACTTAAACATATTTGAAAGCTTCAAAGTATGCATATTGAAATCTATAAAAACAAGGCATAGAAAGCAATAAAAAATAAAAGAATAAATATAAAGATAAAAACATATATAAATTGGGAAATTAATTCAAAATGTCTATTTTGATGAGAACGTTGGTCCTTACATGCATATTTCACAAAAGAACAGAGTTTTGTGTGTATTTTTTTTGGTGAGAAAGAGAGAGAGAAAGAAAGAGAGAAAAAATGAAAGAGAGAGGCCCCCTTTAAAATCTATATTTTCCTTTTAAAATATTCCTAAAAATAATTAATTTTGGATGAGGATGGAATGAAAAAATTCCATATGTTTCTTGCCCTATTCCCGTGTCAAGAATACAATCTAGAAGTGAGTCACAGGCCCGTGAGTCAAAGAAGTGACTCATGCCCTTTGACTTTCACCGTAGACTTTTACTTTTTTACCCTAAAAAACCCATTTTAATTGTGTTGATCGAGGGAAATAAGAAAAAAAACATCCAAAAAGGATTTTTAAACATTTAAAAACATAGTTATTAAAATCGAACTAGACCTATCAGTTGAATCGATTTAATCGTGAATCGACAGCCAACCGGTTGGTTCAACTACTAAAAATCGAATTGGCAAAAAATCAGATTGAACCGAAAAAATTGGGTTGAACCGAAAAATCGAAGAATCGAACAAAACTGGATTTTTTTGCAAAAAAATTGTTAAAAATCATTTTTTTTGTATATTTTCACCCACCTCCCCCCCCCCACACATATATATATATATATATATATATATATGAAAAAATTAGTATTTTAAATTTTAAGTATATCACTTAATAATTTATAGGGATTCAACCTAATTCGCCATGCCTTGAGCTTTAAAAGGGCATGAGATGGCATCTTAGGGTATACCTAAGCATTATTGGTGATCAACATATGAAAGGGAACCACAAGGCAGGTATCATGGAGTTGCCATCCAATAAAATATTGAAAAATGAGTTCTAATCTTATGAGGCCAAAATCAGAGATAGTTCCAGAGTGAGTCCTCACTCTTATTTATACCTTTGGTTAATGTTATATAAATTAGTTTTAAGGATTTATTTATTTTATCTCTTTTCTCATATGAGTTATCATGCTAGAAAAGTAAGACACACTTAAACATATTTGAAAGCTTCAAAGTATGTATTGAAATCTATAAAATAATGGCATAAAAAGCTATAAAAAATAAAAGAATAAATATAAAGATAAAAACATATATAAATTGGGAAATTAATTCAAAATATCTATTTTGATGAGAACGTTGGTCCTTACATGCATATTTCACAAAAGGATAGAGTTTTGTGTGTATTTTTTTTTTGTCAGAAAGAAAGAGAGATAACATGAAAGAGAGAGAAGCCCTCTTTAAAATCTATATTTTCATTTTAAAATATTCCTAAAAAATAATTAATTTTGGATGAGGATGAAATGAAAAAATTCCATTTGTCTCTTGCCCTATTCCCGTGTGAAGAATACAATCTAGAAGTGAGTCACAGGCCCGTGAGTCAAAGAAGTGACTCATGTTCTTTGACTTTGACCGTAGACTTTTACTTTTTTATCCTAAAAAACCAATTTTAATTGTGCTGATCGAGGAAAATAAGGAAAAACATCCAAAAAGGATTTTTAAACATTTAAAAACATAGTTATTAAAATCAAACCAGACCTATCGGTTGAACCAATTTAACCATGAACCGGCAACCAACCGGTTGATTCAACTACTGAAAATCGAATTGGCAAAAAATTGAATTGAACCGAAAAATTGGGTTGAATCGAAAAATCGAAGAATCGGACAAAACATTATTTTTTTGCTAAAAAATTGTAAAAAATCATTTTTTTTTTGTATATTTTCACCCACCCACCCACACACACACACACACACACACACACATATATATATATATATATTTGAAAAAATTAGTATTTTAAATTTTAAGTATATCACTTAATAATTTATAGGGATTTAACCCAATTCTCCATGCCTTGAGCTTTAAAAGGGCATGAGATGGCATCTTAGGGTATACCTAAGCATTATTAGTGATCAACATATGAAGGGGAACCACAAGGTAGGTATCATGAAGTTGCCATCCAATAAAATATTGAAAAATGAGTTCTAATCTTATGAGGTCAAAATCAGAGATAGTTCCAGAGTGAGACCTCACTCTTATTTATACCTTTGGTTAATGTTATATAAATTAGTTTTAAGGATTTATTTATTTTATCTCTTTTCTCACATGAGTTATCATGCTAGAAAAGTAAGACGCACTTAAACATATTTGAAAGCTTCAAAGTATGTATATTGAAATCTATAAAATCATGGCATAGAAAGCAATAAAAATAAAAGAATAAATATAAAGATAAAAACATATATAAATTGGGAAATTAATTCAAAATGTCTATTTTGATGAGAACGTTGGTCCTTACATGCATATTTCACAGAAGGACAGAGTTTTGTGTGTATTTTTTTGTGAGAAAGAGAGAGAGAAAGAAAGAGAGAAAAAATGAAAGAGAGAGAGGTGCCCTTTAAAATCTATATTTTTCTTTCAAAATATTCCTAAAAAATAATTAATTTTGGATGAGGATGGATTGAAAAAAGTCCATTTGTTTCTTACCCTATTATCGTGTCAAGAATACAATCTAGAAGTGAGTCACAAGCCCGTGAGTCAAAGAAGTGACTCATGTTCTTTGACTTTGATCGTAGACTTTTACTTTTTTACCCTAAAAAACCCATTTTAATTATGCTGATCGAGGGAAATAAGGAAAAAACATGCAAAAGAATTTTTAAATATTTAAAAACATAGTTATTCAAATCGAACCAGACCTATCGGTTGAACCAATTTAACTGTGAACCAGCAGCCAATTGGTTAGTTCAACTACTGAAAATCGAATTGACAAAAAATCGGATTGAACCAAAAAATTAGGTTGAACCGAAAAACCGAAGAATCGGACAAAACATGATTTTTTTGCTAAAAAATTGTAAAAAATCATTTTTTTTGTATATTTTCACACACATAGACACACGCACACACATAGACACACGCACACACACACACACACACACACACACACACATATATATATATATATATGAAAAAATTTGTATTTTAAATTTTAAGTATATCACTTAATAATTTATAGGGATTCAACCCAATTCGCCATGCCTTGAGCTTTAAAAGGGCATGAGATGGCATCTTAGGGTATACCTAAGCATTATTGGTGATCATCATATGAAGGGGAACCACAAGGCAGGTATCATGGAGTTGCCATCCAATAAAATATTAAAAAATGAGTTCTAATCTTATGATGCCAAAATCAGAGATAGTTCCAGAGTGAGACCTCACTCTTATTTATACCTTTGGTTAATGTTATATAAATTAGTTTTAAGGATTTATTTATTTTATCTCTTTTCTCAGATGAGTTATCATGCTAGAAAAGTAAGACGCACTTAAACATATTTGAAAGCTTCAAAATATGTATATTGAAATCTATAAAATCATGGCATAGAAAGCAATAAAAAATAAAAGAATAAATATAAAGATAAAAACATATATAAATTGGGAAATTAATTCAAAAGGTCTATTTTGATGAGAACGTTGGTCCTTATATGCATATTTCACAAAAGGATAGAGTTTTGTGTGTATTTTTTTTGTGAGAAAGAGAGAGAGAAAACATGAAAGAAAGAGAAGCCCCCTTTAAAATCTATATTTTCCTTTTAAAATATTCCTAAAAAATAATTAATTTTGGATGAGGATGAAATGAAAAAATTCCATTTGTTTCTTGCCCTATTCCCGTTTCATGAATATAATCTAGAAGTGAGTCACAGGCCCGGGAGTCAAAGAAGTGACTCATGTTCTTTGACTTTGACCGTAGACTTTTACTTTTTTATCCTAAAAAACCCATTTTAATTGTGTTGATCGAGGAAAATAAGGAAAAAACTTCCAAAAAGAATTTTTAAACATTTAAAAACATAGTTATTAAAATCAAACCAGACCTATCGGTTGAACCAATTTATCCATGAACCGACAGCCAACCGGTTGGTTCAATTACTGAAAATCGAATTGGCAAAAAATCGAATTGAACCGAAAAACCAAAGAATCGGACAAAACATGATTTTTTTGCTAAAAAATTGTAAAAAGTCATTTTTTTTGTATATTTTCACCCCCTCCCCCCCACACACACATATATATATATATATATATATTTGAAAAAATTAGTATTTTAAATTTTAAGTATATCACTTAATAATTTATAGGGATTCAACCCAATTCGTCATGCCTTGAGCTTTAAAAGGGCATGAGATGGCATCTTCGGGTATACCTAAGCATTATTGGTGATCAACATATGAAGGGGAACCACAAGGCAGGTATCATGAAGTTGCCATCCAATAAAATATTAAAAAATGAGTTCTAATCTTATGAGGTCAAAATCATATATAGTTCCAGAGTGAGACCTCACTCTTATTTATACCTTTGGTTAATGTTATATAAATTAGTTTTAAGGATTTATTTATTTTATCTCTTTTCTCACATGAGTTATCATGCTAGAAAAGTAAGACGCACTTAAACATATTTGAAAGCTTCAAAGTATGTATATTGAAATCTATAAAATCATGGCATAGAAAGCAATAAAAAATAAAAGAATAAATATAAAGATAAAAACATATATAAATTGGGAAATTAATTCAAAATGTCTATTTTGATGAGAACGTTGGTCCTTACATGCATATTTCACAAAAGGACAGCGTTTTGTGTGTATTTTTTTTTTGGTGAGAAAGAGAGAGAGAAAGAAAGAGAGAAAACATGATAGAGAGAGAGGCCCCCTTTAAAATCTATATTTTCCTTTTAAAATATTCCTAAAAAATAATTAATTTTGGATGAGGATGGAATGAAAAAATTCCATTTGTTTCTTGCCCTATTCCCGTGTCAAGAATACAATCTAGAAGTGAGTCACAGGCCCGTGAGTCAAAGAAGTGACTCATGTTCTTTGACTTTGACCGTAGACTTTTACTTTTTTACCCTAAAAAACCCATTTTAATTGTGCTGATCGAGGGAAATAAGGAAAAAACATCCAAAAATTTTTTTTAAACATTTAAAAACATAGTTATTCAAATTGAACTAGACCTATCGGTTGAACCGATTTAACTGTGAACCGACAGCCAATCAGTTGGTTCAACTACTAAAAATCGAATTGAACCGAAAAAATTAGGTTGAACCGAATAATCGGACAAAACTGGATTTTTTTGCTAAAAAAGTGTAAAAAATGGAATGGAGAATGTACTTGTAAAAGTTTGATTGAAGAAAAATAGAAGAGTATATCCCCTCGACTGAAAGGAGTACGTGCAAAATTTGATTAAAGGAGTGATAGAAGCATGACAAAGAGAATAAGGAAAACCTAGCATTTTGATTGAAGATAAAGAATGAAGCATAATAAATGGGAGAAGGCGAAACAAAAAGGACAAAAGGAGTATTTTTGAAATAAATATATAAAAAATATTTGAAATGGGGTATTCTTAAAATATAAAATATAATTATGAACATTTTTAACTATGGTTTAGTATTTTTGAAAATAGATTTTATAAACAGAACATTTGATGTAATTTCCTCTATAAAAAATGATGCATCGAGCTCAGTCAATCCAGGTCTATTTATAATGCGAATCAGACTATGATTCAATTTTGGTTTCTCAGTCAAGTCGACTAGTTCGGTTTTTACAACACTATATATAATCCTTTAAAAAGAAAATTGGATAGCATATTTCCTTTTTAGGATTTCTATGTTACATATTGCAAATATTATAATGAATAAATAATAAAAGTTGGCCGCTAATTGAAAATGAAAGACTGTTGTTGACACAGGATTGTGTTTGGTGCTATTGATTGACTATAATGGGAATTAGGATTTAATGTCTGACGTTTGGATAAGGATAGGAGCACTGGTATGAGAAAGTAGGCAGTTATTTGGTTTGTTCTTTCCTTTATGCCTTGTTTGGATGAATTAAATCACGTGGCACACCATAATATGGCATAATATTATAATAATTATTAATATATTTATAGTATGGTATGATTTTATAATTTCTTTTTATAAGAGAAAAGTTAAAAAATAAAAAATTAATAAAAGAGAAATAATTCTAAAATTAAGACCTTTAAGAGAATAAAAATATATAAAATCATAATAAACTACCAATTTAATAGTTTAGAAACTTAGCAAAATCTAAACCATGAGTTAACCATCAAATATTATATCCATATTCATGAGTTAAAAATATTTTTAAATAATTACTTAACTAAAATAATATTATATCATATAATTTTTAACCAAAATTCAAACAAGGGTTAGTTACAAACATAAGCATGAATGTTTTTTTTCCCCTTTTATTTATGTTTAGAGGTGGCAAAATTGGCATAACCCAAAAAACCTACTAAAAAAACTGATTCAAATTTGTTCAAATTGATCCAAATCCAACTCAACCTAAAAGCATACCTATTTGAGTTAACTCAAAATGATCCCATTAAATTTTGACCCAAATAAGTACGTTGTGTGTGGTCCAAAGTGCATCAACTACACTAAATTGGTCAATATACCAAATTAACATCAACTACATTTTTTTCATACCAAACATGCCCAACTCGACCTCATCCCATCAACGCTCAAAATTGACCTTACTCAAACCTAGCCTAGCCCATTCTAACCTATCCCGATCCGATTCTAACTTGGCCATTATTCCCAACCTAAATTCGGCTTAGCTCAAAGTAAATCTGAATTTTATTTATACAGACTCATGCAGAAAAAATTTTCAAATTTTGGTTAAACTCGTTTTGAACCCAATCCATCTCGATTGGGCCAGAAATCAACATACTGACGAACCCATTCCAATTTAAAGTGTGTGTGAATTTTATTCATGCAGGATTGTACCTAAAAAAATCTTCAAATCTTGGTTAGGCATGACCCAAATTCGATCCACTCGATCGACCCTAAACCTGATTTATTTTAGTCCAGTCTATAAAAAATCCAATAACCTAACCTAAAATAGGCATGTATTTTATTTATGTAATCTTTTATAGAAAATAATCTTCAAATTTAGGTTACACCTAAAATGAACCTAATACATTTTGGTCTGACCCGAACTCGATCGAGCCTAAAATAGGATTAAATGTTATTTATATAGGCTTGTGAAGAAAAAAAATTTAAATTTCATTTAAACTAGTCCGAATCTAACCCATCGCGAATCCAATCTATTTCGATTCGGCGTTAACTTCACTTACACCAAATCCAACCTAGCCTAATCTGAAATAGGTTTGTATTTTATTTATTCAGTTTTGTGTAAAAAAAAATAAATTTTGGTTAGGCCCAAATTGACCTAGAAGTAGGCTTGCATTTTATTTATGCAAAAAAAAAATCTTAAAAATTTGATTAGCCTCTACCTGAATTCAACCTATCCCGACCCAACCTGAACCCATCTCAACCCCACAAGAACCTAGACGTACCAAATCCAACCAGTTTAGCCTAAAGTAGTTTTATATTTGATTTAGAGTTAATTACAAAAAAAGGCCTGAACTATAGGGTATGTTACAATTTTGGATCATATTTAAAAATCTTGTAAAATAAAGGCCTAAACTATTGGGTGCCTTATAATTTTGGTACTACGTCACTATTCCATGGTTATTTGATCATTCCTCCTTCAATAGTGATGGAATAGCGATGAAGTACTAAAATTGTAAGGTACCTATAGTTGAGGTACTTTTTTACAAGATTTTTAGATGGAGCGCAAAATTGTAAGGTATGCTGTAGTTGAGGCACCTTTTGTAATAAAACCTTTGATTTATATAGGTTTTTACAAAAAAAAACCTTTCAATTTTCAATTATGCCAGGCTCAAACTCGATCTATCCTAGCTCGGCCCGAACGAAATCCAACCCCACCTAGTATGAGGCAAGCCTATATTTTATTTATGCAGATTTGTACAGAAAAAATTTCCAAATTCAGGTTAAGCTTAGCTTGGCCCATCTCGACCTAGCCTGAACTCAGATGAGCCTGATCCAGTCCAAATAGGTCTAAATATTATTTATGTAGACTTGTGTACTCATACTGGCTTGGACCAAACCAAATCTCACCCAACCGATTGGGATTTATTTAAACCCTTATTCTTACTAGACTGTGTATAATATGAGTAGGGTATCATTCCAAAGGGAATGGGGTAAATTTTATATTGATGTAACAACAAGTAAATGGATAGGTAACGATTTTAATTGGAATCATGCAATTATTGCAAATACGAAACTACTTAAAATATATTAAGTTAATTTTGGATAATAGATTACTCAAAAGATGGGATAAACATACATTATAACCAAATAAGCAAGTTCATCTTTGAATTAATTATCAATTGTATGAATGGTATGAATGGAGAATTTAGCCAAGATTCTTTAAAGCAATTCTCATTGTCAATAAAGATGTTCTTACTTAGAGTCTATAAGCATTCTCATGTCATTATAGAGATAAATAAAAACTATGAAGTTCTATGCCAATTCTTTAACCCCTCAAAGTGAATTCCTTATCTCTAAGTGAATTCAATGCTTCAAGTAAATTTATTTGTTTTTCCATCAAAGAATTCCAATTCTCATTGTGAATTAAATGAATAACATGCTAATTATGGTGATCAAGCATAATAAGCAAATTGAAGCACTCAAATAAACTTAAATCATACTTCATACATAAGGAGAATAAACATTCATAAAACAAAGATAAGCAAATGAAAAACAAATTGAATTAAGTAGTTATAATGTACCAAAAGAACTAGTCAAATACAAATTTACAATAAAGATGAAATAAGAGAAAATATAACATCACTCCCCAGGGTTTACTTTCTATTTAAACCTTCTGATATATCTCTTATTCCTTTGGCTTTGTTCTTTGGTCATCCTTTTGAAAACTAAGTAAAAAGAAAAATCCAAAAGCAACTAAAAATGTTCTTAAGTAAACAGTCAAAGAATTCTTTAATTTTTCATCCCCCTCTCTAGAGTTTTTCTCCCATATATATAGAGCTTGACTCTATAGATATGCCCTTTAATAAGTCACGGAAGGTTGCTCTGAAAGGACATAATGTTTGGCTGAAAATTCGGGTGCAATAGTCATGACGTTTGAGAAATAGTTTTCTTGTCCGACTCGTGAACACCCTCACGAGTCGTGAACTCCTTCAAATCTTTAGAACTCGTGAGCTTCCTTCCTAGTTGTGATCTCCTTCATGACTTGTGAACCAGATGCCGAGTCGTGAGCCTTTCTCCTTTGCCTCACTCGTGAATCTACAGTCCATCTCGTGATCTCTTGTTCGAGTCGTGAGCCCTTTCACGACTCGTGATCTTCTTCTTCGAAACTTCACCAGATTCTTCAATTCCTTCACACTTCACCAACTTTTTCCTAAAAAACAAACATAAACACATAAATTGGACATAAACATAAAAAAACATATAATATTACACACTAACTACATAAATAAGAGAAAAACACATACTAAAAGATAGATATTTTATATGATATCAAATTCTCCCACACTTAATCCTTGTTTGTCCCCAAGCAAGAGAAAAGTGAGAAAATTTAATCTCAAGTTAAACTAAGTAAGTTAAATTATAAAGCATTGCTCAATTTTTACTTAAGATAAGATTGAGATGAAATCAAATACCTTAACACTCAAAATATTAGTACATCAAGATTTAAAACATGCATCTTAAATGATTAAGTCACCTAATTTACTAATTCCAACATCAAGATAGTAAAATCTCAAAACTAACCATGCTTAAAAGAGAATAATGATCATAAAGCTTAAGAGTTTAAGACTATAGTTGCCTTTTTGGACAATATTTAAGTACTCATACCTTTAAACCCATCTCATGGCATTTTTAGACTGCATTTTTTTTCTACTTTCTCTTTTTTTTTCAAGCATAGGTATACTTTTAGACTTTATCCTATGAAAAGCATAGTTAGCAAGAGAATGTTCCATCCCATACTCTTTTAAAATTTTGGATATGCATCTTGCTTTATTTTCATCAATTTTTTTTAATTAGTCCTCATCCATTATTGAAAGGCCTAAAGGTAAGTATTATGGCTATAGTTTCCATGAGACAACAAAATCCTAAAATCTTAAACTAAATGAGCATATTCTAACCTTCAAGCATAGTTAGTAAAGAGACTAAACAATCTAAATTGTTGAAAGAAGTAAAAAGAAATAACTTAAAAACATAAAACACATGCCAAAAATCTTGAATAACTAATCAAATAAGTATAAAAGGTAAATGAATCTTCATAACAACCTATATTTCATACAATATGAGCAATACTTATAACAAAACTCACTATAAAAGCTAGTCTAAATAAAGAAAAAGATAAACAAACAACAAAACACACAAGTGCTCCCCCACACTTAGAACACACATTGTCCTCAATGTGGATAAACAAAACAAACACACAAACAAAAAGAAAATTAAAAATAAACAAAAGCATGGAGGAAAGAAAACTCCCCTCAAATTCATGGTGAAGGTGGGGGCGAAACAACCATATAGCCCGATTGGGCAATGAAAGCATCCACCTTGTGCTCAAGGCGGCATTGACTATGAACCAATTGACTTATGGTTTGTTCCAATGAAGCCAATTGACTTTGGATGGGGGATTGATTGTGTAGCAATTGATTGAACATGGAAGTGGTGATATTCGAAGAAGATCCAGCAGTTGGTGTGAAAACAGGTGAATCATTAGGTGTACCCTCCATAGGATCATCACTAGGCCCTTGCTCCATTGGTCTTGACTCTTCCGAAGTGCTTTCCACAGCAGCCACCTGTGGAGTAGAAGTACTAGGAAATTCCTTCCAACAAGAATGATATATAGGTGGTATGTATTGAAATGAATGGTTAACCACTTCTCCTCTTATAAAAAATTATTTTGAAAAATACAAGCAAGGAAGAACAATGTCATAATTGCGTAAATCAATATCAATACCCCTAGCAATAGCAGCAATAACATGTCCATGTGTAATAGGGGACTCCGGACAACTAACACAATTCAACAATTGTTTGAAAATCCAATAAGACCAACAAATAGACTTACGGTTATGCACACACCACATCAAGAAAAGTTCATGACTTGAAACTCTATTATATTCAGGCTTGTTGAAAACAACAGAGGCAAGAATCTTATGCAAAATCCAGTATTTTAAATCTGAAATGAACATGGATTTGGCCTCTCTAGCCTTATAAGGTGTAGTTAATCCAGTAAGAAAGTTCCAAAAATCATTTGGTCTATAACTCTTAGGAGGAGTACATAATCCACTTGGTTTAAAACCAAAAATACGATGCATCGTGAAATAAGTAAGAGTATGATCAACACCATTCAAGTGAAAGTCTACAAGCCTAGGATTATCAGCATTTTCATTGAAATTTGTGTAAAACTCCAAAACTAAATCAGTGTAGAACTGCTCATGCATATTAACAAACCGCAAGAGACCACATTCAGATAACATCTTATTGACTTCATCAAGAACACCCACTTACTCAAGCAAAGAGTTGGGAAAATACTTACATTGAGTGATTGCTCTAACTTTAAGAACAAGGAATCTGTTACCTTCATGGATTGAGGAAAGAGGGAATGGTGAACCAAAGTCTGTCTGCAAACTCTGAAGTTAGGCGTCATCTCCTCCCTGCTGACCCCTTGATGCGGAAGCGTTCTTGGTTCTCACCATCGTTGTAAAAGAGAAATGAAGCAGGAAAAGAAATGTGCAGAAATAGTAATGGAGGAAGAGAAAGGTAAGAGAAACACACAAAGATGGAGGAGTAGAAGAGAAAAACAAGAAAATGAGAAGAGAAGGTGAATAGAGTTCGTATAGAGTGAAATGCACGAGTGAAATAAGAGAAAAGAAATGTGTAAAGAAAGAAAGAAATAACTGTAGTACTTATATAGAAGAATGAGGAAAAAAAACGAAATGGTGTGTTAATTCGCAAACCCTAGGATTTGAATTTATAACCGTTCCCCCCATGTAATTGAAGTTAATTAAGGGTAGTTAAGGGGTAGTTAATTCATATAAAAACCGCTAAGACACCTAATTAAACAAAATAAAAGTGAAATAAAGAAATAAAAATGAATTAAAAAAATAAAAACAGGAAAGTAAAAATCACGACTCGGTATGCTTGGAATAGTAGATCACGAGTCGGCACCATCATCACGACTCGTGAAGAAAAAGGCAATTGTAACACAGGATAAGTAGTTCACGAGTCGGTATACTGCTCACGACTCGTGAGGTATATGGCAATTGGTGTTGAGGAAGAAATATTCACGAGTCGGTATGACATTCACGACTCGTGAGCTGTTCTCTTCTGTACTACACGTAATCCTCTTCACGACTAGTGATTCTGCTCACGACTGAATAAATAAAGCCACTGGAATACTCGTGAAGATGTTCACGAGTCGAACTTCACTCGTAAGCATGACAGTACTTCATGTTTTTCTGCAAAATCATACCAACCTCGATCCAAAAGTTAAAATCACAAAAGAAAAATAAATCAATTAATATGAAAACTATAAAAACATAAAACTTAACCAAAAACAAACCATAAAATAAATCCAAACTAAAAGAGCTAATTATATACAAAAATATTATGATTGTGTAAAAGAGAAATTTAACAAAGAAACTTTGTGAGTAGGAACTAATGCATCACCAATGAAATAAGGCTTCAATCTATGTCCATTAACCTTAAAAACCTGCCCTTTATCATTAGCAATATCAACAGCCCCATAAGAAAAAACTTGAATAAAAGGTCCCGACCATCTAGACTTTAATTTTCCAGGAAATAGCTTCAATCGAGAATTATACAACAAAACCATGTCGCCAACTTGAAATTCTTTCTTTGATATATGTTTATCATGCTATGATTTAGTTCTTTCCTTATATAACTTGGCATTTTCATAAGCATTCATACGAAGCTCCTCTAATTCTTGTAATTGAAGCAATCTCTTTCTACCAACTTGTTGCATGTCAAAATTTAACACCCTAGTTGCCCAATATGCTTTATGCTCAATCTCAACTGGCAAATGACAAGAGTTACCATAAACCAATTGATAAGGTGTAAGACCTATAGGAGTTTTAAAAGCTGTTCTATAGGCCTAAAGAGCATCATCTAACTTAAGTGCCCAATCTTTTCTTGATCTAGAGACAGTTTTCTCTAAAATCCACTTAAGCTCTCTATTACTAATCTCAACTTGTCCACTAGTTTGGGGGTGATAAGGTGTAGCAATTTTATGAGTTACATTATATTTTCTCAATAATTGCTCTATAACTTTATTATAAAAATGAGACCCACCATTACTAATAATGGCCCTAGGTGTTCCAAATCTAGGAAATATAACTTTCTTAAGCATCTTCTTAACCACCTTGGCATCATTAGCAATGGTTGGAATTGCTTCCACCCATTTAGATACATAATCTACCATAACCAAAATATACCTATTTCCTAAGGAACTAGGAAATGGTCCCATAAAGTCCATACCCCAAACATCAAACAATTCAACTTCCAAAATACTATGTAAAGGCATTTCATTCCTCCTAGACAAATTTCCCATTCTTTGGCACTTATCATAACTAAGTACAAGTCTTTGACATCCTTAAACAAAGTAGGCCACCAAAAACCAGCTTTCAAAACCTTGGAAGCTGTCTTAGAAACCCCAAAGTGACCCCCTACAGCATAGGAATGACAATGAGCCAACACCTCACCAACTTCTTCATGAGGAATACACCTCCTAATAAACCCATCAGCACATCTCCTATATAATAAAGGCTCTTCCCAATAGTAAAACTTCACATCATGAAGGAATTTCTTCCTTTGCCTATAATCTAAACCATAGGGAAGCATACCACTTACTAAATAGTTTGCTATATCGGAAAACCATGGAACTTCCTTAGAAACCACACTAAAAAGATGTTCTCCATGAAAAGATTCATCAATAGGTATCCCATCATCATTATCTTGCAAAACACATTGGGTTAACCTAGATAAATGGTCAGCAACTAAATTCTCCTTTCCCTTTTTATCCCTTATCTCCCAATCAAACTCTTGTAGCATTAATATCCATCTTAACAATCTAGGCTTAGCATCTTTCTTACTCAAAAGGTACTTAAGGGCAGTATGATTAGAATAAACAATAACTTTTTGCCCTACAAGATAAGACCTAAATTTATCAAAAGCATATACAATAGCCAAGAGTTCTTTTTCAATTGTAGAGTAGTTAATTTGGGCATTATCTAGTAACTTGTTAGCATAATAAATAATAGATGGATTCCCATCAATTCTTTGTCCTAAAACAGCCCCTACCGCATAATTACTAGCATCACACATCAATTCAAAAGGTTTCTCCCAATTTGGTGGTTGCAAAACCGGTGAAGTGACAAAAGCATGTTTAAGTGTTTCAAAAGATTTAAGACATGCTTCATCAAAATGAAAATCAACATCTTTACCTAGTAACGTGCATAAGGGTTTAGCTATTTTAGAAAAATCTTTGATAAACCTCCTATAAAAACCAGCATGACCTAGAAAGCTTCTAACATCTCTAACATTTTTAGGAGGAGGCAAATTAGCAATTATTTCAATTTTAGCTCTATCAACTTCAATCCCCCTATTAGAAACTAAATGTCCTAAGACAATGCCCTCTTGAGCCATAAAATGACACTTCTCCCAATTTAAAACCAAACCATGTTCCATACATCTATCAAGCACCGTAGAAAGATTAGATAAACAATCCTCATAAGTAGTGCCATACACACTAAAGTCATCCATGAAAACTTCTACACATTGATCAATAAGATCACTAAAGATAGAAAACATGCATCTTTGAAAAGTGGCGGTGCATTACACAAACCAAAAGGCATTCGCCTAAATGCAAAAGTTCCATATGGGCATGTAAAAGTTGTCTTAGATTGGTCATGTGGATGAATTGGTATTTGATAGAAACCACTCAACCTATCTAAGTAACAAAAATAAGAAATATTAGCCAATCTTTCTATAACTTGATCAATAAAAGGTAAAGGAAAATGGTCCTTTCTTGTAGCCTTATTTAACTTCCTATAGTCCACACACATACGCCAACCCGTGATAGTCCTAGTAGGAATTAAATCATTATTATCATTACGAATTACAGTTAAGCCACCCTTTTTAGGGACAACTTGAATTGGACTCACCCACTTGTTATCACTTATAGAATAAATTATGCCATTATCAAGCAATTTAATTATTTCCTTCCTCACAACCTCTTTAAGAGTTGGATTAAGCCTTCTTTGACCTTCAATGGAGGGCTTATAATCCTCCTCTAACAAAATCCTATGCATGCAAACTTTAGGTGCAATTCCTTTTAAATCACTAATAGAATATCCCATGGCATTTCGATGAGCAAGTAAAATCTCACGTAAAGCATTCACATTATGCTTATCAATTGAAGAATTAACAATGAATGGTAATTGAAACTTTGAATCTAAAAATGCATACCTTAAGCTTGTTGGTAACGGCTTGAGTTCAAGTTTAACTTCCTCCTTAGATGTCTTTGATGGCATATCCTCATCCTTTCTCAAAGACTCAAACCTTGAGAATCTTCCTTGGAAAGGATATGAGGCAACTTGCAAAACCTCATCACAACTCTCATTTAAACAATAAGGTGCAATAGGGGTTTGACTTAAACAATCATTCACAACACTATCAATACACTCATCAAGAATATCATAAGCATCAATTCTATTTACCACCTCCATTGGTGAAGATTTAACCATCCCAAAAACATTAAATTCAATTGTTTCACCATTAACTTCAAGAGATATTTTACCATTTTTCATATCAAAAACAGCCCCAGCAGTAATTAAGAAAGGCCTACCAAACAAAATGGGAATTTCAAGATCCTCATCCATTTCTAGCACAACAAAATTAGCAAGAATCACAAATTTACCCACTTTGGTAGGAATATTTTCTAATATACCTATAGGGTGTGAAATAGATTTATTCACCATTGATAAGCACATATTGGTAGGCTTTAAATCACCTAAATCAAGCTTTTTATAAATGGAATAAGGCATAAGGCTAACACTAGCACCCATATCACATAGAACCTTATCAAAATATGTACCACCTATAACACAAGGAACCGTGAAACAACCAGGATCCTTTAGCTTAGGTGGGTATTTAGAATACATAGCCTTAGATTCTTCTACCAAAGAAACATACCCATATTCTTCAAGTTTACCCTTGTGACTCACAATTTGTTTTAAAAATTTTGCCCATGAAGGCATATCCTTAATTGCATCCACAAAGGGTATAGTTATAGTAAGTTCCTTTAAATAATTCAAAAACTTGCCAAATTGCTTATCAAGATAATTGCTTATCAAGATTTCTTCTAATGAGTCTTTCAGGGAATGGCAAAAAATTCAAATTAACTTTAAGGTCATCTTCCCTAGATAAGGTTATCTTTTCCTTAGGTTCATTAGGCTTATGCATTACATCATCATTTTTACTTGCATCCAAAACATGATCATCATGCACAATAAGACTCTCATTACCTTTTTGATTACTTTCAATCTTTTTACCACTCCTTAACATAATAGATTGAACCGATTCATGAGGCAAAAACTCAGGTTGACTTGGTAGCTTGCCTAAAGGTTTAACACTAGAAGTAGCTTGTTGAGCCAATTGGGTTTCAAGCATCTTATTATGAGTGACAAGTTGATCAATTTTAGTGTTAATTTGCCTAAAGTGTTCCTCATTTTGCTTGTTAGTAGTCATTTATGATTAACAAATTGCTCCATCAAACTCTCTAAATGGGATTTAGGTTGTTGGGGGTTAAAAGGTGGTTTATTTAGAAAAGGTGAAGGGTTAGGTAATTTGCTCATATGATTGTTATTATTAGGAGGGTTCAATTGGGCATTTTGGCTAGACCAAGAAAAATCAGGATGGTTTCTCCATTGTGGGTTGTAATAATTAGAATTTTGACCCAACCTTTGGTTATAGTTCCCTTGAACAAAACTTACATCCTCACTAGACCCCTCACTACAATTAGCATACATATGAGGTCCACCACATCTCTCACAAACATGACTAACATTTTCAACATTGGAATGAGAATTACTTACCATTTTTGTCAAAGCCTCTACCTTAGCCGTCAAGAGATTAATGGAATCCAATTCCAAAAACCCCTTAGCCTTCGCCATAGTGGGTTCTTCTCCCATTTAGCCTTGTGAGGCTAACTCTTCTAACAAAGTTTCAGCTTGCTTAGCAGTCTTCTCTAACCATTTAACACCTGAAGCAGCATTAACAATATTTCTATTTTCTTCCATTAACCCATTGTAAAAGATTTGAGGAATCTTCCAATCCGGCAAGCCATGATGAGGACATTGCTTTTGAAGTTCCTTAAACCTTTCCCAAGAGGTATAAATAGTTTCATTAGGCAATTGTTTAAATGTAGATATTTGATTTCTAAATTTTGTCGTTTTATGAGGTGGAAAATACTTATGAAGAAAAGCTTGTTTTAATTGGTCCCAAGTAGTAATTGTCTCACTAGGTATACTAGCAAGCCAAATTTGGGCCTTTTCTTTCAAAGAAAATGGAAATAACCTAAGTCTAATTGCATCATTACTCACTCCATTAATTTTAAATGTAGCACATACATTAAGAAAAGCAAGGATATGAGCATAAAGGTCTTCCACTTGCAAACCTCCAAATTGGTTATTTTGCACCATTTGAATGACAGCCGGCTTGATCTCGAAATTGTTATTAGCAATAGCCAGTGCCGCTATTCCTCTAAAAATCTTCGAAATAATTGGAAAATTATGACCTTCCTCCAATTTAACACTTTGTTCTCCTTCTACTTGCAATCTAAGTTCCTCTTGTTGCTTCCTTCTAAGTTCCCTACAAGAATTAAGAATACTTTTAGTCTAATATCATTACAAAAACTCTAATTCCAAAACAAATGAACACAATATAAGAATTCATACATCTAATAACTAATATATCATACAATCCTAAAACATCTACTCTTTTGTATCAATCAATAAAAATTCATTTTGAACCGTTCCCCGGCAATGGCGCCAAAATCTGATTGGGATTTATTTAAACCCTTAGTCTTACTAGACTGCGTATAATGTGAGTAGGGTATCATTCCAAAGGGAACGGGGTAAATTTTATATTGATGTAACAACAAGTAAATGGATAGGTAACGATTTTAATTGGAATCATGCAATTATTGCAAATACGAAACTACTTAAAATATATTAAGTTAATTTTGGATAATAGATTACTCAAAAGATGGGATAAACATACATTATAACCAAATAAACAAGTTCATATTTGAATTAATTATCAATTGTATGAATGGAGAATTTAGCCAAGATTCTTTAAAGCAATTCTCATTGTCAATAAAGATGTTCTTACTTAGAGTCTATAAGATTTCTCATGTCATTATAGAGATAAATAAAAACTATGAAGTTCTATGCCAATTCTTTAACCCCTCAAAGTGAATTCCTTATCTCTAAGTGAATTCAATGCTTCAAGTAAATTTATTTGTTTTTCCATCAAAGAATTCCAATTTTCATTGTTAATTAAATGACTAACATGCTAATTATGGTGATCAAGCATAATAAGCAAATTGAAGCACTCAAATAAACTCAAATCATACTTCATACATAAGGAGAATAAAGATTCATAAAACAAAGATAAGAAAATGAAAAAAAAAATTAATTAAGTAGTTATAATGTACCAAAAGAACTAGTCAAATACAAATTTACAATAAAGATGAAATAAGAGAAAAGAAAACATCACTCCCCATGGTTTACTTTCTATTTAAACCTTTTGATATATCTCTTATTCCTTTGGCTTTGTTCTTTGGTCATCCTTTTGAAAACTAAGTAAAAAGAAAAATCCAAAAGCAACTAAAAATGTTCTTAAGTAAATAGTCAAAGAATTCTTTAATTTTTCATCCCCCTCTCTAGAGTTTTTCTCCCATATATATAGAGCTTGACTCTACAGATATGCCCCTTAATAAGTCACGGAAGGTTGCTCTGAAAGGATATAATGTTTGGCTGAAAATTTGGGTGCAACAGTCATGACATTTGAGAAATATTTTTCTTGTCCGACTTGTGAACACCCTCACGAGTCGTGAACTCCTTCAAATCTTCGGAACTCGTGAGCTTCCTTCCTAGTCGTGATCTCCTTCACGACTCATGAACCAGATGCCGAGTCGTGAGCCTTTCTCCTCTGCCTCATTCGTGAATCTATAGTCCGTCTCATGATCTCTTGTCCGAGTCGTAAGCCCTTTCACAACTCGTGATCTTCTTCTTCGAAACTTCACCAGATTCTTTAATTCCTTCACACTTCACCAACTTTTTCCTAAAAAACAAAAATAAACACATAAATTGGACATAAACATAAAAAAACATATAATATTACACACTTAACTACATAAATAAGAGAAAAACACATACTAAAAGATAGATATTTTGTATGATATCACCAACCTAATTGAAAGTGAGCTTATATTTTATTTATATAGGGTTATTCAAATTTTTTTTTCAATTTTTGATTATATCAGACCCGAACCTAACCCATCCCGATTCAGCTCGAACTCGATCCATCCCATTTAGTATGTTGTAATCATATCAGGAGTAAATTTCTATTAAAAAAATGAGTTAAATAGATTTACCCACAGTTTTGCCTATTATGGCTATCGTGTGATATATTTGGGTTACCATGTGTCCATTTGGGTTGCCATGCAATCTATTTAGGCAACATGCAACCCATCTAGGCCAATATATAGTAAATTCATGGATTGACCCAAATATGCCTAACTAAATTGGACATTGGCCCATTTATAACTCAAAATAATTGCCCATTTATAATTTTTCATTTTTTACCCCGTTCATTTATAACCCATGTAACACCTCTAATTTCAATTACCTAAATTTTTTTTATTATTCACTTTAAAATTATTAAAAATGAATATTTTTACCGAGATTAAATCCAACTAATGGATTAAAATTAAAAGTTAATTTTGGATTTTGAAGAACAAAATAAAAGAGTGAAGGTTTGATACAAGTTTCCTTATTATTAAGACTATTGGATTTATAATGAAATTATTAAGGGATCAAATGGCATTTTTGCCACCTATACATCCTTTTCTTCTTCTAAATTTATCGAGAACAACCCTCCCTCTTCCTTCTTCATTTTCTTTCATTTTCTTTAATTTTTAAGCCTCATTTCCCTATCTTTAACCCCTAAATCAAAAGTAAACACCAAATATTAATCTAAAGTCCCTAAAATAATCATATCAACAAGAAATTTGTGAAAAGGATGAAGAAAAAGTAGAGGGTTTTCTTGATGAATAGTATCCAAATTTAACTAGGTAATTTAATGGAGTTTTAGTTATTTTTAGCACATGATTTTAGTGTAGTAGCATGCATTAATGAACAAAATGAATGAATTTGAATTTTTTATATACATTTTTATGAAAATAAAGGAGATGAGATTAATATGAAGGAGAAAGAGATGCAAAACTAATGAAAAATTGAAGTTTTATAGAGTATAATTGAAGAAATAGACAACATATTTGGTATCTGTTCATGTAATTTTATTTCTCATAAAAATTACCGAATATGTAACTTAGGGTTTTTGAGATAAATTTGGATGTTTATAAAATTGATGTTATAATTATTAAATAGATGGTTAAATAAGATGTATGGCATTTTTAAATTAATTTTGAGAGGTATAATTTGATAAATCCTACACTTACATACATTATATTTGAACTTGGGAATATATATATATATATATATATATATATATATATATATATATATATATATATATATATATATATATATATTATAATGAATAATTAATGAGATAAAAATTGTTTAGCATGTTATAAGAACATGATTAAGATGTTTAATTGAAGAAAAATGAAAAATAAGGAATTATTCATAAGGTGGCCGAATTATATATGGTAGAGAATTCATGATGTAGGTGTTAGTCCATGTTTAAATGGGTATATTTAATGATTATATATTATGAGAATTCAGTTTTAATTGTGAAGAGTGAATTTTATTATTTGAGCTAAAATTGGTGGAACATGAAATAATTATTATGATGCTTGAAAAATGATTATAAATGATCCTAAGTCTTGGATTGGTGAGGATTAAGAAAAATGATGCGAGCTAAATTTGATCATGAAGGAAAGAATGGAAATAATTTTTGATATGTGCAATTAAGAAATGTTATGAGATTATTTTTTATAAATAAAATATGAAAATCTATTAGATACACCTTTGGTGAAATTATGCATGAATTAGAGGAATAGAATAAGGTTAGCATACCAATTAGGTAGTTAACAGTACCGTGTCATGATATGTGCTATAGGATTGAATAGCTCCAAGGGCTCTTCTGGTGCATACTATTAAATTTAAATTATGGACCGAATAGCTTCGAGCACTCAGTCCTAGTACTAGAATATTAAGAATTTAGTAATAATATAATTTATGTAAATGGACTGAATGATTCCGATAAGTCAGTCCCGTATTTTAAAATTCCACTTATCTAGCTCGGTAATTCCGTTGGATTTTACTTGGGGCAAATTTATAAAAATATATAAATACATAAAAAATAGTTGAAGAACTTCAATTGGAAATAGTAATTAATTGTAAATTAAATTGTAAGATTTATTTATCATTATGTAACTTGATATGAATTAATATAATTAGTTACATGCTTAAATTTCATAAGTGAATTTTAATGCCTATTTATGATTTGATGTAAATAAAGGCATTTACTTTTGAAAATATTATATGATTTGCATGTTATGTTTGGATGAGTTGACTTAGGTGAGAAATAGAATTGTTTGAACACCACTAAGCATATAGCTTAGTGCATAGGTTTGAAGAAATATGAAAAGATGTAGAAGTGGATTTACTACACAAATCCGAGACACATAAAGAAGAGTGAAAGATTTTGAGATGGATGCACTAAAGTATTATTCTTGGTTCTTTTAGAGTTATGGCATGTATATCATGTAAATATGAGGAAACCTATATATACATATTGGGAATTATAATTTGAAGTTGTGTTATGTATGTAAATTATAAAACAAACATATGAGAAATATTGAGTATGGTTATGTTTTATTTGGATTCAGATGAGTTGAGAAATTATGGAGACTGGGCAAATTATTATGAGAATGGAGTTTAAAATGAAGATGGATGGTGGGGTAGATTGAAATAGAAATATATTGTGGATTTCTGGCAGGAGATTTAAACAATTATAGGAAAAATTCTGTCAAAATTTTAGTGAAATGAATAGTATTAAAAAAAAGGATTTAAATAGGAGATTTTGTAATTTCTCATTTGGAAATTTAGTATTGTGTGACATTCGATATCTAATTCTATAATTAGATCGTATATATGGCATTACAACCTAATCCAAATTCACCTAATCTGATTCATTTGCCACCTAAACGACTAAGTTAGATTATACTTAAATTTCTATTTAGAGTGTATTAATTTATTAGTTACATTTCCTTTCAATTTTTAAAAATACATGCTTCCAATTCATGTGCGTTGCTTTCTTTTATTTTTTTTTAAATATCCCCCCTAATTAACGTATATTAAAAATAAATAAATAAATAAAATTTATAGTTGGAACTATATAAATCAATCTTCTTAAAAATGTGAAATTAATCTATTTTTGTGGGACTAATTTAGTACCATTTGTTTGGTCTGTTAAAAAAAGTACCATTTAAATGAATTCTCCAATAACATTAAAAATAAAAATTTTACTTGTCTTTCTCTTAATTAATCATTGCAAGAAAGTTTAAATTAGGATGATAATTATATATTTCGTGCATTAATCCTATGTATAATGCATATGACATTACGTGTCCTGGGTTGTCCATTTTGGAGATACTATAATCAAAATAAGCAAGTTCTTTAGAGATGTCAATTTCAATCCAATTTCAGGCGTGGAATAGGATTATCTCATGCTTACCTTCTAATAAAGGTCTGAGATAATTTATAAAATTACACATGATCATATTTGCATTGCCAAAAAAATTATATTTAATTGCAATATGGTAAATACTAGCTTCCGGGGTGGATTGAGGTGAAAAGATAGCCCTATCATAAGAGAAGTGGATTTGGGAATGGTACGAGACAAGGACATTTAACTCCAATATATATATATATATATACACACACGCACACTTAACATATTATGTAAGTCCTTTATACAAACCGACCTCTAATTAAAGCAAAAACCTTCTGTTTTATTTTGAATTGGATAATTGACAAAATCATTACAAAATTGTAATATCTTGCTATATTTTAGCTTTAGCTTTAAGTCTGAATATTCTATCATAAAATTTTCAAATTTCTATGTTTGATCTAATTTTTTTTAATTTATAAGTAAAATCTTCATTATTTATTTATTTTTTGTTTTCTTTTTTTCTATGCGATTAATTTGAACTCTTACTAATAACATTTGTATTATAATTTTTATCATCTTCTCACATGTGGAATAAACCCCTTCTAGGTGGTTAAAATTGAATGTTGATGTTGCCTTGTTTGAAGCCACAATAAATCTGGATTTGAATTTATTAATAGAGATGAAATGGATTCTTTTGTGGCAGTTGGTAATGGTCCCTTTTTTGGTGTTTCTTCTCCTATCGTGGCTGAATGCCTAGCTGTTCCTGAAGCTCTTAGTTGGATTAAATCTCAGCGCCTGAGTCATGTTTTTATTGAATTTAATTCTCTAAGTGGTTATCCAAACTCTTGCTTCCTGTTCTCTTTTAGATTATGATTTGAGTTTTTTTTTTTTTGAAACTAGAATATGATTTGAGTTTAATTGTAGATTATTTGTATTATATTGTGTTTTTTGTTTACAAATGTTAGATTTATTTTTGCTAAAAAACCAGCAAATTCTGCAACTTATGTCTTAGTTAAATCTTCATTTTCTTTGTTTGGCTTTTATATTTGGTTAGATTTTTCACCAATTTTTTTACTCAGCCTTGATAGTTAATTTGGGTCTCTTTATGTTATGTTTGGATAGTAATCTCTTAATGAAGTTCTTTTATTTCATATATATATATATATATATATATATATATATATATATATATATATATATATATATATATATATATATATAAGTTGTTGATTATTATATTTTAAAATTGACGTGTCTATCTATTAAAAATAACTTATTAAGTGCAAAGCAATTGTACCGTTATCATTTTATTAAAAAGTTAGAAATATAATTAGTTTTGTTATATATATATATATATATATATATATATATATATATATATATATATATGAATTAATTACAAATTAAGATCCAGACTATATAGTATTTTTCTATATTGGAAGTAACATTTGAAATCTTAAAATATTAGTCCCCAACTTCAACTTCCTTTTTAATTAAGGGACTCCGTCAGAATAGTGATAGTTGAAAAGAAGAGTCGAAGTTAGGGACTGATATTATAAGATTTCAAACGTTAGTTCCGATATTGAAAAAATACTATATAGTTTAGATTTTAATTTATAATTTACCATCACTACAAGAAAAATCCAATTTTCCGACGAAAATTAGTAAATTTCATAGGAAAACGAAAATATTGATGGAATTTAGTGACGAAAACTGACGAAGGAGAATCACTTGTTGGCACTTTTGCTGACGAAAATATTTCCGTCAGTAAATATTGTTTGGAAGTGCATATCAAAAAATTATCATAATTTATCATATTTACCGACGGATTTAAAATTCTGTAGGTAAATTTACCGATGGAAATTAATAATCCGTCGCTAAATTTGCCGACTGATTTAAAATTCCGTACGTAAATTCACCAACGAAAATAAGTATACCATAGGCAATTTTACCTATGGTAAGTTATATTTTGTAAGACAAATAGCGACGAAATTTCTTCTATCGGTAATTTTTGTCTATATTTTGTAAGACAAATCCTTTCATCTATCAACTTTTGCATTTATAAAAGCTCAAATAGCAAAGAAATTAACATTGTCTAACATTTAAAATGAGCCAATCAACCATACTTTATGTTAATTTCTACCATTTGTACGGAATAAATTGCCTAAAAGATGTTTAAAAATAATCAGATCATAATCAAACTTAAACAGATCCCAATGATTTAAAAAAAGCTTTTACATGGTAAAAAATTAGAATACATCAAATTAAAGATGAAAACTGATGAAAAGTACCATCCGGGGTAGAAATATATGTAGAAATAAGTTAAAAACATCAACAAATCCACCAAGTTCCAATAGTTCTAAAAGAATGGTAGATTCCATCAAAAGTACATAATTCAAAATATAAATGTCAAGTTATAATACTTACAATTTTCTCTGCATGCTCCTGATGGTTCATAGATCCACCAGTGTGCACAGGTAGACTATTCCCCTCCTATCCTCCCCGTCTATTACTCGAATTTCGATCAAAAATAAATTTTTCCTTAGGTGTTGACCAGTAATTTTGCCAATTGTTCCATATTTCTTCAAATATAAAAGAAGGCCATACACCACTAAGTTTATGGAACTAACAAAATCTCTGTAACGTGCACGAGCTCGGCTTTCCCATATATTGTAAATGACAACATCAAATTTTGAATCCCAAAAAAATTCTTTTTGAAAAAATAAAAATAAAAGTTTTTAAGTATTTATAAAGAACAATACTAATCTAATTAAATTCTAAAATTAGATAAATAAAAAAGTAAAAAAATATTATTTAAATATGCCTCAAACTCTTGATAATAGAGATCTTTTGTTTCCTGAGAGAGATTCTTCCATATATTACCATCAAATTGTATTTCTTCTTAAATTTGAAGGAGATCCTGTGAGAGCACAATCCAGATGGAACTATCCTATAATAGATATCCAATTTAAGATAATTTTCAAATTAAATACTATAAAAATTATATAAACTATTAGTTTAATCATGTACAACATAATTTTATTCTTTTCACTCACATATTATTGACAATGGTAATATATATCCGTCCATCAACTCCTTTTTCTCTGGGCTGCATGCCTTCACCTCCATCCTCAGCGGGTGATCCGATTTCCTCAATTGGTACATATTAATTGTTGGGTGTGGGAGTAGACTTGTCACCTATAGATGGTGTTGGTGTAGATGTTGTAGGGATTCCAAATGGTGCAGTACTCTGTGGGGTAGGTGAATCTGCAAGGATTATTGGTGGGGAAGGTGATGCCTCATATGGTTGTGCACAGGATGCTCCCATTAATGGAAACTTGAGCCTACGCAGCAACATGCCCTTCTTTCTCTTTTGTGGCATATCTTTGAACCTGGAATATATGAATTTGATTATTCCATATTAGAATAATATTAATTAAATATATGTAACAATATATTGTTGATATAATAATAAATGTAGTCATATAATATTAAATTACTTACACTAATTAATTGCTATCATCAGTTAATTATAAATCAAAATCACCATCATCTTCTTTTTCTAAAGAATTAGAATCAAAATCAAACTCCTTTTTAGATCTTTCACCCTCTCTATATTCCTCTTCCTCTCTAGATGAAATATCAACATATTCATTGTTTGAATCATTTAACGGTTCATTCTCATCATATGTTACATCTTCATTTATTTCGTGAACCTCCGGTTCTTCTTCCTGAAATGTTTCACTTTCAATCCTTTTATTTTCTCCGTTTTCAAGTATTGGAAAAACACATCTCGATCTTATTTTTCAAACAACTAACCAATCTAACTTGTCTCATCTTAAGCTAGGAAATGAAACATAATACACTTGATTCGCTTGCATTGCCAACATGAAAGGTTCAAATTGACTTAATCTTCTTTGTTGGTTGATTTCAACTAAATTGTATCGGCTATGCAGTTTTATTCCAACATTAGGAGTAGGATCAAACCATTGACATTTAAGTAACACACTTTGTTTTATTGGCAATGCAGGGTACTCAATTTCAATGATCTCAATAATTTTACCATAATAATCAATTGATTTCCCCTGTATGCAAACTCCACTATTTATTGTTGCCATACTATAAGCATGAGATTCGATATGAAATTTGTATCCATTAACGAAATACACCGAATATGATTTAACACTTCACAAAGGTCCTTTTGCAAGATCACATATAAACATTTTTTTATTTGATTTTATTAAGCCTAGATATAAAAAAAAATTATCATGTAAAATAGTCTAATGTCATTTAGACTTAGTGACATAATTTTTTCATTTCATATCTAGGAAGTCAAAACTTACAAAATTTTCAACCATCGAGGAAAGTGTTTATCACCTCTTTATTGATATCATTTTGTGTTTTTTTTTCTGGCATTAGCTCATGTAACCATTATTTATATATACTAAAAAAATATTATTTGGTAAGAAAATTATATCCACCTCACCTCGAATACCAAAATATACCAATTTAAAATTTAATCATACTTACTACACGAAAGGTTGAACCTCTTGGTAATTTAATAAAATATAACCATGGGCAGCCTCAATTTCTTCATCTGTTAACATTCTTTTGCTTGATCGTCCATGTGAAAATCGATAAGTTACCATCAATTTCACTTGTTTCACCCCCATCATCATTACGAGGAACTTTGTTTTCTCTTGTATGCATATACAACTCAAAATAATGTGAACAAAATATACTTGCTTCCTCTACTAGGTATGCATTACATATAGATCCTTCAACTCTAGCTTTGTTTTTAACATTTTGCTTCAAGTAATGCAAATTTCTACATTTATTAGTAGTTTAATTAAAGCAAATAATGAAAACATACTATAATTAATATCTAAATTTTATATGTAATTACCTCTCACTTAATTCATGTAATTAACCTTTTGATTTCAAAAGATAATTTTTAATTGTTGTGCTAATCATATACATTTTATTTTGTCAGAAATAATTGGAGTATGTGTGAGACATCATTAACAAACATGCTTAGCCTATAGATGGCGTGTTGGACATGTGGTGTATATGATGATGAAAACTAAAATATTTTATTTTAATATTGGGTTATATTTTTTGTTGCTATGGTACCCTAATAATTTAAAAACATTTAGGGCTTGTTCACTTACAGAAAACTAATCCAGTTTTTCAGAAAATTTTTCATAGAAAATAAAAAATAGAGATCATGTTTATTTTGGTCAGTTTTCTAAAATAGAAAACTAAAATGAATTTTTCAGTTTTCCAAAATAAAGAATAAATTAGAAAACTAATAAAAAATATTTTTCAAATTTTCTAAATAATCTTAACACACACACACACACACACACATATATGTATGTACACACACACACACACACATACATATATATATATATATGCACATACATATACACATACATATGTATGTATGCACATACATACATACATACATACATACATACATACATACATACATACATATATATACATATATATTTATGCACATATATGCATATACATACACATACATATACATGTATCTATATGTGCTTGTATGTGCATACATGCATACATATGTATATGTATGTGTATGCATATGTATGTGCATATGGATATGTATATATATGTATGTGCATACATACGCATACACCTACATGTACTTATGTAATACATATACATATGTTTGTATATATGTATGTACGTATACATGTATATATATGTGTGTGTGTGCGCGCGCATGTGTGCTTATATACTTACGTATGTATACATACATTTATAAAGAAAATAAATACTTCAGTTTTCCATTGTTGATAAATGAACGTGTTTTTCAAATTTTCTATAGAAAATAAATATTCTAATTTTCTAAGAAAATAGAAAACAGAAAACTATTTTCTGTAAGTAAACGCACCCTTAGACTTCAAAACAAGTTTAACAAAAATTTTTATTGATTAATTCAGGGAATGCATTTTATGTGCATATATATTGTTTTGTTTAGCCATAATAATTTGATTAGTAAAATATGTAAATTTCAATTGGTATATTGTGCATTTTAGGTTTCACAATTTTTGTTTTTCTTCTTTCTTACAAAAAATGTTTGTTATAGTTTGCTTTTTTATTTCAACCAATAAAAATATAGTAGGTGAGTAATTTTATCCACGCTAAAATTTGACTAAGTAGCTTAGCCCTATTTTAGTCAAATTAAAATAACTTTTTGTCCAAGAGTAATTTTGAACTGCTCAATTTAAGATATTTAGGGGGACTTTTTCAATAAAGAAAAATTTATACTGGTCATCAATGCAGACAAACTGTATAAAAAAAAGCACTGTTAGTTCAGTTTTTATCAACCTTAATTTTTGAAATATTTTTTTAGTAGCAAATTTCATTTTTTTAAGAAAATATTATTTAAAAAAACTCAAGAACGAAAAAACAAGTTAATTAATTGTGAGGGGCATGTGATAACTTTTTTATAGTGAAAAAAGAAAAAAGAAAAATTAATATATTTTCATTGGTGGGATCCATATGTCAAATTAAGATAGGTCCGAAATTTTTTCTCTCTTACTTTCGTAGTAAGGTTTTTGTCTTGTGTCTTTTAATTTTTCGCTATGGCTTCTTCGTTTGTTACGGAAGAAATCACCAAGCGGTGTGGACAAGTAACGTTGGAAGATAATCCAGATGAAGGTTTTGTCTTGGATGATGAAGATTTCATTGATGAAAACAAGGATCTATCTCTCTATCTCCTTGGCAAAGTTATCTCAAATCGATCCTTTAATACAACAACGTTCAAAGCAACAATGGTAGAGGTTTGGCAACTGGGTAAGGGTATAGAAATTTAGGAGTTAGCTCCGAAGCTGTTTAGTTTTCAATTCTTTCATACAATAGATATGAATATGGTGTTAAATGACTTGGTCCTTTGAACAAAAACTACTTGTTTTGAGGAAAATGGAAATAGGTTTTACAACCTGAAAACATAGAATTATATGAGGTAGCTTTCTGGGTACATTGTTATAACCTTCCTATCGGTTTCTGGACTGAACGAATAGGAAGGAATATAGGAAACCATATGGGCTCATTTATCAGAGTTGATCCAAGAAGTTTGGATGGTAACTGAAAATCTTTCACGCGAATTCATGTAATGCTGGATATAAGAAAACCTCTAAAGATCTCTATGAAAGTTAAAAAGCAAGGTGGCGAATGGGTGGTAATAAACTTCAAATATGAGAGACTTTCACATTTCTGTTTTCTATGCGGTGTTATTGGACATCAGGAAAAGTTCTGCGAGAAGAGGTTTGAGATAGATCTGAGCAATCATGTGTTAGAGTACGACCCTTTTCTTAGAGCTTCGGTGAGGAATGCCATATCTTACGCAGGGGAACAGTGGTTCAGGGCAAACATGACAAGGCAAAAATCTGGTTCAAGTGATTCCGAGAATCACGGAGATATGCATGGCCAATCGGGTAACATCAATATAAGGAAAGAAGCAAGGTTGGATCAAGACTCTAGTATCCTAGTAATAATAGACTCTCAACAGAATGTTAATATGCCCTTGATTGCAGGAAATTAGCGTGATGGAAGGGATTCGAGTTTTAAATATGGCAATATCAACATGCATGGGAAGGATAATAATATCTTAAATAAGAGGTTTACACGTGAAAAAGTAGAGGATGATTTGGAGGATCCACATAATGTTTGTGTCTTGGCAGCTGATAATAAATGGTGTCGTTCGGATTTAACAGCTTCGGCTACAACATCAACCTCTTCTTCTTGCGATTTGCAGGATCAAGGGGCTGGAGATTTACTCATGTTAGAGGCAGGAACTGATGTTCAGGCCTGCCTTCAGCCATGATTGCCTTAGCCTAGAACTGTTGTGGTCTAGGCCAACCACAAACAGTTCTTGAATTGATGGAAATGGTCTCTTCTCTTCATCCCTCCTTTATTTTTCTGATGAAAGTTAGAGTATCTCAAGCTCAGACATTAAATTCAAAAGTAAGTTTTCAGTTCATGGTAGCAGTTTTGCTGGTGGTTTGGCTCTGCTTTGGAAGGATGATCTCTCAGTCTCTCTCTGTTCTTTTTCTATCTCTCACATCGATGTCCTCATCTCTTCTTCTTCCCAGCAACTTGTTCGTTTTAATTGGTTTCTATGGAAATCCGAGAAGAAATCTCAGACATCTTTCTTGGCAGTTGCTCTCTCGGCTTGCTGAGGTTAATGACTAGCCTTGGGTAGTTATGGGGGATTTCAACGATTTGCTGTCAAGCTTTGAGAAGTTAGGTGGCAACCCCCATCCTATCTCAAATATTAATGCTTTCAGAGATACAGTCCAAGCTTGTGGGCTTTCTGATATTGGGTTTTATGGTTATCAGTTTACTTACGAACGGTCTACAGGCACTTGTAATTGGATCAGAGAATGGCTTGATAGAGGTTTAGCCAATGATGATTGGTTTAATTCTTTTCTAGATTCATGCATTACTCATGTGGGCATGGTGCATTATGATCATATGGCTCTCTTATTGTCTACTACATCAGGTAGCTCTACTCACAATTCTCGCTTCCTTTTTGATAACATCTAGCTACGGGATCAAGATTGTCGTGACTTAATTCATAAATGCTGGTTAGATGATCATGATCTTCCAATTATTCAATGCCTTAATCTTGTGCAAGGAATCTCTGCTCTTGGAGTTGTTCTTTTCGAAGATGATTTTAGGAGGATATCATGCATTGTAAACAGAAGCTTAATTCTTTGAGACCAAGATCTGATGATGAGTCAATTGCCAAGTTCAAACAAGCAAAAGAAAATATGGCTGGTCTATTATTTCAGAAGCATAATTACTGGAAAGAAAGAGCAAAAATTCAGCGGCTCAAAGAAGGTGACCTAAACACTAAATTCTTTCATGTGTTTGCTTCTTCCAGAAAGAAGAAAAATATGATTCACCAGCTTCAAGACACGACGGGGAATCAATTAGATTGGAGTTCGGGACTTCAGCAGCATATTTTGGATTATTTTGAAGCTATGTTCCAGCCTACAATGGTATGCAATTTGAATTTTATTTCTCACATCAATCCATGTGTTACAATTGCTCAGAATAAGGAGTTACTCCGTCCTTTTGAAGAGGCAGAGGTTAAGGAAGCTTTATTCTCAATGCATCTTGATAAAGCCCCAGGCCCTGATGGATTTAATCCGGGATTCATCCAATCTCAATGGGAAATTTTCGGTCCAGCCATAACATT
This sequence comes from Excoecaria agallocha, assembly GCA_037975025.1. Classification (NCBI taxonomy): domain Eukaryota; kingdom Viridiplantae; phylum Streptophyta; class Magnoliopsida; order Malpighiales; family Euphorbiaceae; genus Excoecaria; species Excoecaria agallocha. The sequence continues at coordinate 95,242 of JBBPFJ010000102.1, read as the reverse complement.
TTTCATCTTAGATGTGCTTCATACCGGTAATATGCCTATTGAACTCAATGAAACTATTATTGTTCTTATCCCAAAAAATAAGCAACCAAAATTTATCTCTGAGTTCAGACCCATTGCACTGTGTAATGTAGTGTATAAAATTCTCTAAAAAATGGTTGCTAACCGTATGAAAGATTTATTGAATTTGATTATCTCAGAGAATCAAAGTGCCTTTATTCCGGGTAGATTGATAACAGATAATGCTCTTCTTGCTTTTGAAGTAGGACATTACCTTAATCTTAGCTCCCGTGGTAGTACTGGAATTATTGCTATGAAATTAGACATGACAAAAGCCTATGATAAGATGGATTGGCGATATTTGAAGGGAGTCTTGAAGAAATTAGGGTTTGATAGTAAATGGATCAATATTATTATGATGTGTATCACTTCTGTCTCTTATCAGGTGTGCTCCAGTGGTCACTCTATGGGCCCAATCTTTCCTCAAAGGGGTTTGAGACAAGGGGATCCACTATCTCCATATTTATTTATTTTATGTGCCCAAGGTCTTTCTGAAGGTTTAAATGATTTGGAGAATAGGGGCTTGATTCACTGTTGCAAGGTAGCCAGAACTGCACCAGCCATTATTCATCTCCTTTTCGCGGATGACTTTATATTTTCTTTAAAGCAACGTTAGATGAGGCAATGGAGATCAAGAACTGTCTTTCTAAATATGAAATTGCTTCAGGTCAGTCAGTTAATCTCCAAAAATCATCCCTGGAATTCAGTAAGAATGTTGATCCTTTTATGTGCCGCCTTTTTTGTGATCTTTTGGGGATATCAACCTCTCAGCATTTGAAGAACTATCTTGGCATGCCAATGTATGTGGGACAAAACAAAAGTCATGTGTTTGCTTTCATTAAAGACAAAATCTGGAAACATCTTAGTAATTGAAGAAATAAGTTCCTGTCATGGGGCGGAAGGGAGATCTTAATCAAGTCAGTTTTACAATCAATTCCTTCATACATCATGAGTATATTTCTCATCCCTAATAATATTTGTGATTCTATTCACCAGATGTTTAATAAATTTTGGTGGCAATTAAGTGGTTCTAACGCAAGAGCCATCAACTGGTGTAGATGGGATCTTTTATGTGCTCCGAAGAAATTGGGAGGGCTAGGTTTCAGAAATGTTAAAGAGTTCAATGTCGTGCTATTGGGAAAACAATTTTAGAGAATTCTAACCAAGCCTAGCTCTCTTGTTTCTCATGTCCTTAAAGCAAGATATTTCCCTAACAACAATCTCTTTCAATCTCAGTTGGGAAGAAGACCCAGTTACACTTTGAGAAGTATTTTGGCGGCAAAAGACTTAGTTACTCATAATTTAAGGTGGAGAGTAGGGTCTGGTGAGCAAATTTTTATTTATAAAGATGCTTGGCTGATTGATCCTTTGAATCTAAGAATCATCTCTAATCCAGTATCGGCTTTAGTTCACTCCTCAGTCTCTGCCTTATTAAATGGTAACTCTTCTTGCAATGTTCCTTTAATTCTAAAGACTTTTTGCAGAAGTGATGCGAGAAGAATTCTTCAAATTCCTCTTGCTACTTTGCCTTGTCAAGATGCTTTGTATTGGCCTTTGGAAAATATGGGTCAGTATACAATGAAGAGTGGATGTCGTGCATTACATGGCATGGTTCAGCCTTTGTTGAATTGTAATTTTAATTGGCAATGATTGTGGAATCTAGCCTTGCCTCTCAAGGTACGTATCTTTATTTGGAGATGTGTTGTTGATGTTCTTCCTGCTAGAAACAATCTGTTCCAAAGACATGCAGTAGATTCCTATTTGTGTCCTTTTTGTTCTCCTCCTTATACTAAAACAGTTAATCATGCATTATTTTCATGTCCATCTTCTAAAGTGATTTGGCATGAAAGTCTTATAGGATTGTGCTTTGATATCAATGCTTCTTTGGACTATATTATTGGTAGTTGGTTTGAGTCTTTGTGTCTAGATGAGGTTCATCAAGCTTTGTTTTTGATGTGGTCTATCTGGTTCAGAAGAAACAAATTTGTTTGGGAGCATAATCGAATGAGCACTGGTGCAGTCTTGCATATGGCTAGATGTTCTCTTTCTCAGTGGGAAGTAGTGCATCATAAGGATTTTAATTTAAACAACTCTCCTTCTATTCCTTTGTTGGAAGCTTGGACTCCTCCTCCTACTGGTTACATTAAATGCAATACTAGTGCAGCCTTATTCCAATTAGAAAATCGTGTTGGCTATGGTTGGATTTGTAGAGATTCTTTCAAGAATTTTATTGTTGCTCAACATGGCTCTTTTTCTTGCCCTCTTGATTCACTCATTGCGGAGGTAATGTCAGTCAAGGAAGCCTTAAAGTGGTTAAAGGAAGAAAGGTTTGATCAAGTGCAGATTGAAACTGATAGTTTTATTCTCTATCAAGCACTGTCCTCTCCAGCTTTGAATAATTCTCATTTTGGTCTCTTAGTTCATGATTGTATTTATTTAAGTTTTTCTTTTAAAAGCTGTTTGTTTTCTTTTGTAAGAAGGTCTGTGAACGACCTTACCCATTTGCTAGCTAGGACCTCTGTTACTTCTCAGGGAGTTAGATTTTCATCTTCTCCCCCCTTGTATTCAGCAGTTGCTTTAATGAAAAAGGTCCATTCCCTTTAAAGAAAAAAGATAGGTCCGAAATGGAAACTTATTTAAAAAAAATCTATTTTTTATTTTATTTTTTCTTTCACAAAAAATATATTAATTTGAGTTTAAATTACCAACCGAATCAGTGACCTCAACCACAATATTAAAGTTAAATTTAATTAAAAAAATAAATATTTAATCGTTTAAATTTTAAACAGTAAGTAAAAGATAAATAAAAAAAGAAAAGAAATTGAAATAAAAATTAATTAAAATTCAATACCATGTTGTTTTGATATATATATATATATATACACACACATACTAGAATTTCAAATTTTCAATCTCTCGGCTTTTATTTTTCTTTTTTCTATTATTCATCATCTTAATATGTCGTTCTTTTTTACTTTTATCTCACTCCATTTCCGTAATCATTGATCTCCTAACGCCTCTATTAAAATGATGTAATTTTACTAATAATTCAGTTAGTTCGATTTTAATATTTTTGTACATTACAAATTAAATCGAAATAATTAAATTTCTATTTAAAAGTAGAATAAAATCTATCAATTTATTATTGATTCTATTCGATTTTTTTTTTAATTTAATTGTGATCCTAGACCGATCTAAACACATTTAGAAAAAAAGTAACCTAATCCAAAAGATTCAAAGCTAAAAGAATTTAATCTGAACTTATCCGTCCCAATCCAATCCAATCCAATTGACAGGTCTAGACTCATTACATTAAACTATTTTTACATTTCTTTTTTCTTTTGCGATAGATGTGTAAATCCGCTGCTATATATAAAACCGTGTGTATATATATAGCCATAACATGCAATACAACAAGTTTAACTTGAAATTTGGAAGGCAATTTATGAAAATTTCCTACCAAAGATAGAGTGTTATTTTATAATATAAAATATTCTAGATGGATTTTTTCCGTGAATGTGTTTTCAATGGAAAAAGGCCCAAATCACTGCTAAATCTATGATTGATCGAATCGATATTAACATCATCAATCGACTTTGGAACATATGAAAGATGAGGCCTTCTGTGAATCACCAAATCTTGCATTCTTTAAATAGGTATATATAAATAATTAATCGTCAATATCATCATCAATAGCCCAAGCCCCTGAAGCTGCAAATACAAAACCAAAAAAGTTATTAATTTATAATTAACTACATATACCAGCAACCAATTGTTTTAAACTAATATATTTTAACTATTTTGATTATTTGATCGATGGTATTTAATGCATGATACACCCACATGCCGAACACTGTATTAACACTACTTTAAAAAGTGAAAAGGAAAAAAAAATAATTAAATTTCAAAATTGCTACCTTTTCTTGAGATTTTCCATTCTTTATCAAAACTAAGGGCCCAAAAGAAATACCCACGAAGCCCAAGGGCCTGAGCAAACCCAATTTTCGTTGTTGTGGACAAGGTATCATCGTAGCCAATCCATGATGACCCAGCATATGAGTATGTAGATACAGTTTCCACATCATAAACAACACTAGCATTATTCTCCTCGTTGAACTTCTCCACCTGAGCAAATGTCAATACACCATTTCCGGGGCCCACCGCCACAGCGGGTGCTCCAATTCCATTCACATTCGGGTCTTTAAGTTTCCAAGTTCTCCCATAAAGTGGCAGGCCCATAACAATCTTATCTCGAGGCATTCCTGCCCTAACCCATGACTTGAGCCCATAGCTTGTGCTTATGTTACTCTTTGGGTCATATAATGCAGCTTGGGCGCCCGTTACGGAAGTATCCCATGACCCATGATAATCATAACACATTACATTGATCAAATCCAAGTTTTTCTTCATTGACTCTACCGGAAATTTCCGATGGACCTTGGCCCATAAAAACTCGACGGAAAAGTAGACGGCCGCAGTGAGCAATAAGGGAGGGTGGTTTGTGGACTTGGCCTCAATTTGGATAGCATCTCTCCACTCTTGAAACAATAGGCCCAAGTCTTGCATCTCTTTTGGATTTTGAGGAAATTCCCAATCAAGATCCATCCCATCAAACCCAAACTTTCTTGCTGTCCCTATTGCTGAGCTTGTAAAAATCTGACGTGACTTAGCCTCCGAAGCTATCCTAGCAAAAAGCTTAGGATCAGCAGCTCCTCCGGCGATAGAGAAGAGTGTTTTCGCCGGTGGCTTTTTCCGGTGAAGGGTGGTGGTGAAATTGAGGAGAAGCATAGCAGTGGAATCGGGGACTTCAAATTTATGTGTGAAGTTACTTGGTGAGAGAAAAGCATAGTATATGTGAGTGAACAAAGATGTATCTATGGCAGATGGTGGGAAACTTTTAGACCACGAAGGCCAATAAGCACCTTTCACCGGCGGAGGCGATGCCATCACAATTCCGGTGGTGGTGATGGTCAAGTAGAAAAATACTGAGACCAAATGCTTATCCATTTTTGTAGGAGCTAGCATGTATTAAATGAAATAATTATCAAAGGGTTTGCATGTGAATATATATAGAGAAATATCTAGATATTATGTAAAGTGGAGATGGACATTATATTTTTAATTTTTTTCTGCATATTTCTGTAATCTTATTTTATTTTTTATGAAAGGATGGAAAGAAGTGGGAAAGATTTTGCAGTTATTATGGCTGATATATATATATATATATATACACACACATTTTTTTGTTAACGAGAAGAATAAAATTTAAATTATGATCAATAAAAGTAGACAAATTCTAAAGATCTAAATTTGACTTTATTGTCGAAACGTTTTTTTTTTTCTTATTTTCAATACCCATCAACAAAAAGGTGGTTGGGTTAGTGGAGAAGCCGTCCTATGTGACTTATTCAAACAAAATGTGGATTTTATTTGAAATCAAAGGTTAGACTTGGAGGATCAAAACACATACATAATTGAGTAATGAAATTGATTTTCTATTGCTTAGAGGATCATGTATTACCTTAATTAATTAATAAAGTATTGTTTTGTCTCAATCCTGCTGAGTGCTGCGTATTATAAGGTATTAGAATTTATCAATGATGGGGCGGGAGACATAGCATTAAATATAAAAAATAATATTAAACCTCATCTATATTCAAATTTTATATTTGGGTGATTTTAATTTAATAAACCCATATTATTACTTTTGAGCTAAAAGACTTTCAAAGTTAAAATTTTTATTTTTCTTTAGGGATTTTTGAGAATAATATTGATGGGACTTAAACTCCACACCAAATCCTAAAATAGCTTCAGCTTAATCTTTTATTAATCTAACTAAATCTGGGGGTAAAAGAAATTAATTTTTTTATTCTCACTTAAGTGATTTGACATTTTCTTTTTTTTATTATATTTTAATAGAATGAGTTATTCTACCAAATTATTACTATTATTAAAAAAAGAAAAGAACTGAAAGATATAATAATGAGAAATTTTCAAATTAATAAATAAATTAAGTGGACGAAGATTCGATTTGATACTTTATGCAAATTGATAAGTCTAACTCAAGAACATTAAGCTAATGATGAAAATTTTGATTGAAGTAGTCATAGATACGTGGCAGCAAGAATAGTGGTTCAATTTGAATAAAAAATTGACAAGGCATTAACAAAAATTAAAAAAAAAAAACCATAAAGGGGCATAAAATAAAATTCAAAGCCCATACAACAAGAGAAAACACGAGTTACAAGCAAAATATTTTGAGATAATACATAAAAATCTTCCTCGATAACCAATCGAAAACAACTTATCTTAACTAGTTAAATCTATTATCGCGAATGGGTTGAATCGATCAAATCAAATTGAATTTAATTATGATGGGTTGGATCAGTTTACATTGGATCATGACTCAAACAAGTCAAATTTTATGACATTAGCTTTTTTTTTTTAATGTTTTTAAAATTTTCCATCAAAAATAAAAAATTATGCTTGTATAAATTATGAAAAAATATTTTTATATTTATATTATAAAATTATAAAAATATAATGGGCACATCTTCTGATACACTAGGATTAACATATGATATGGTAAATCATTCAGTAATTGGTCAAACTAAATTAAAGATTTAGGAGAATTAACACCAAACAATTAATTTTCATGGCACAATTATCAAGAGAAATCCTTATTTTTTTTAAAAAAAATTTCACACCACTTCTTAGCTTCCTTTGTCTTACTCTTTTTTCTCTCTCTACTATCTAGTGACGGTCCTATTCTTCTCTCTCTACCCATTATTCTCCTCTCTCTATCTATTAATAATGACCATCACTTTCTTAAATCTCCATAAAAAAAATCATGCATTAAGTCAATGAGTTCCTCACCAGAAAGTTATGTTGGACATTTTATATGGCTCATGCATCTTATGCAAACATGAATTTCAAATTTTATATACAGATAATATGATCTTGCCAATTGTAATTGCAAAATCTAAGTTTAACGGATTATCTTAGCTTGTTTTTTATCAGTTGTCAGTTTCCTTCACATCGGATTGTAGTAAACCACTAGTATACTTTATTTAAAGGCACCTCCTAAATATCTAAACCAAGAAGATGATTAAGAACTTTCACAAGGAATAGAAGAAGTATAAATTCTAAGCTAGGGACTAGTAGGCTTGGATTTCACAGAAGAGGCACAAGAAAATGGTGGCTTTCTATTCACTCTTCGTGAATAAGCATACCCTAATTTCAACCGAAGATGTATTTACATACATGCATCTTTTGGTCAACCCAGGGTTAAGGTTATATTGATGTACCATTTAGTGGGCTCAGACCATAGACTTGGGTTCAGTTGACACTCAACATGTAATGCCCTTATCACAGGGGTTGTCCGCTCAACCTGAGATTCTCATTTATTTAAAGCATATGCTTATGAACATTAACCTTCTTCAAATTCATGCACATTTCCATCATCATTACAACAAGCATGGCCTAGCTCTAGATGATTATCACATGATCATATTGCATACAAGTCTATATGCCTCACTTTGTTTAGTAGCTTTCCTTTACATGCATATAAACTAATATTACATTTTATACAACAAAAATTGCTTTTTACTGTTATCTTACAAGCATCATTATAAAATCATATATTAACACACTTCTAACAAATTAACTATTTACATAAAAAATTCTTTAAGCTTTGTGTTGACCATCTACTTACAAGCCTTGTCCTTGCTACACCTATCCTGAAGAACCTATATGAATAAAACATACATGCTAAGCTAAAAAGGTTAGATGGGAACAATAAAACAAAAACAACCACTCACAATGGTCATTACCAAACATGCAGGTAAAATAAGCATGCAAACGGATACTTTCAAATAATTCAAGCAATTTTAAAGGAGGATAGAAATAAATTATTGAATAACCATAATACTTATTAATATGCTCGTTGTCAGATAATGTAAATGTATATATAGAAAGACATGTAAAAAAATCTATCATGCTTATCCATTATCATAGTATAATTAGTCACCTGATTATCCATTGTTAATTTTCACACTTTTCAGTGAATGCTTGCCTAAGCTCTACGAGGTCTGGATAACAGGTGTTACGGATACCCGAAGGTATCGATCACATAGATATTAGTAGGTATCAAATTATATAGACCCAAATAGGATCGAGACTGTAGTTTTAAATAGGGATAAGCTATAGATCCAAATGGGGCTAAAATACTAGCAGTTGCAATTACCCTTATAGGCATTCCTATCTATCCACCTCCAAGTTCTATACGTAGATATTAATTTACTTTCCATATTACTGGATATATTGATCATATAAATTAATTATTGATGAGTATATAAACACATACCCATTCCTTCATGGAATAAATCCTTATTTTCATGCATATTCACATTTTCGCATTCATAATCATACAATTAAAGTAATCACAATACTATGCAAGTATACCGTCGATATAATTAGGCTTAGCAAAAGTATCGATAAATTCTTGATCATACATTTAATTAAATTCAGATATACTATTAGTATGCAAAAGAGTATAATTCTTTTACTAGGACAATGCATACATAAAGTAGGTTTATAAGCTTTGTAATTATGTAGACTAATTTATATTTATATATATCTTCTACATTTATATTTAGCACATTCCACATTTCAATGTAAAAATCATATATTTCAATATATTAAATAATTTTATGACCCTACACATGTGTTTACCAAGTTTTATAAATATCTGAGAAAGTCTGGATGCAATTCGATAACTTTCGGGGTGAGAAAACTTGTATTTTAGTCAAAATAGGGATGGGTCATAGTGGTACAAATCTGTGCCCACCATGACCACCCCATTTCTATCATTACTATTCATACAGAATGGATCATCATGGTGGTAACAAATCTGTGCCCATCATGACCATAGAAAATGCACTTAGTTTCTCTTAACATAATTCTTAGTTTAACATACTTAATGTTTTTGACACATTTCCAGCTAGATTTAGACCAAATAGTATCCTAGACTTTTATTCCTCTATATCTCTAGTTTTCAAAGAATTAAAAATCATGCAAATTGAATAAATATACAAGGAGATATATCAAAAACTATATAGATTACTGATACGGAACCCTAGGATCTAAGAATCCTAAAATCCTTTATCGATTTAGTTGTTCATAAACTTAGTATACAATCCAAAAGATAAATACTTTAAACCTCAATTTTGAAGAAGATTATAACCTAAAGCAAAAATAAGATGAGGAATAGAACCACACAAGTAAAACTTGGATAACCCTAATTCTTAAAACAACATCAAAGTAAGAACACTCACCTTGACAAGCAATTTCGAAGAATCAATTCAATTCAAATTAATCAAAGTCTAATAATTCTTAGCTGCCCAGGTTACAACTTTACAAAAGTATTTATAGGCAAGGAATTAACCTAAAGTCATTAGGATAATGCACTAGATTAATTTAACCTTTAATCCTTCCTAAACTAGGAAAACGTAAATCAACTTAAAGAATAATTGAATGGGCTATCAGTAAGGCCCAAATAATAAACCCAAAACTAAACATTATTAACTTCATTAAGCCTTACTTAACTTAAATAAAAAACATAACTCATAAATAGCACAAATTTAAAACATTGCACATGCTCAAGGCTTCTCTTTATGGTCCACTTTAATTCCCAACATATGTACCATCATCAAGGCCTGATTAAATCTTCCAAGCTATCTCTCTACAACTCCAAAATTGACATTTTCCATCCACGTACTATCACGCTCACAAAGGTTGTCGTGCTTGCGATAGAGAGCTTCTTTCTCAATGAAAGCTTTCATAAATGCCAATAGTTTCTCTCTGATCCTTTTGGCTTTGCTCCTTATGATTGGTCCTTTGAAAACCTCAATGGATCCTTATAATTATCCAATCTTTTAGGAATATCTACATCATTCCCTCCTTCCTCGAAAAGATTCATCCTCGAATCTCTATCCATATCAAACGGAGATAAATCAGAAACGTTAAAAGTAGCAGAAACTTGATACTCACCTAGTAAATCAATCTTGTAAGCATTATCATTAATCTTTTCCAACACTTGAAAAGTTCCATCTCCTCTCGCATCAAGCTTAGGCTTCCTTTGAGTTGGAAACATCTATTTTCTCAAATGTACCCAGATCCAATCATCTGGTTCAAACAAAATCTTCCTATGCCCTTTATTGGCTTGGTCAGCATATGTTTTGTTCAGTTTTTCTATATGAGCATAAGTCTTCTCATGAATATATATAACAATTTCAACATTTTCTATCTATCTAAATTAGATATCTCATACAAAGGTAAAGGCGTTAAATCCAAAGGAGCTAAAGGATTAAAACTATAAACTACCTTAAATGGTGAAAAACCCATTGAAGAATGAATAGTTCGATTATATACAAATTCAATCAATGGTAAACATTCTTCCCACATTTTCAAGTTCTTACCAACAATAGCACACAATAAAGTTCCTAAAGTTCGATTAACTAGTTCATTTTGTCCATCCATTTGAGGATGACAAGTAGTTGAAAATAATAATTTAGTTCCCAACCTTTCCCATAAAACTTTCCAAAAGTAACTTAAGAACTTTACATCTCTATCCGACACAATTGTCCTAGGTATGCCATGCAAATGTATAACATCTTTAAAGAACAAATCAATAATATTCGTAGCATCATCTATTTTATGGCAAGGAATGAAATGTGCCATCTTACTAAACCTATCAATTACAACAAAAATACCGTCTTTACCCATTTTTGTTCTAGGTAACCCTAATACAAAATCCATAGATATGTCTATCCAAGGGTCATTCGAAATAGGCAAAGGAGTATATAAACCACGTGGTTTAACTTTAAACTTGGTTTGCCTACATGCAATACATTTGTCACAAATTCTTTGAACATCTCTAAGTATATAAGGCAGTAAAAATGTTCATGCAACACATCTAAAGTTTTGAGCACACCGAAGTGTCCCATCAAACCTCCACTATATGCTTCATGCACCAAAAATTATGTTAAAGAACATATAGGCACACATAATTTTTCTTCTTTAAACAAGTATCCATCATGCCTATAAAATTTCTGAAATGCAACATGCTTGCATGATCAAACATATGACCAAAATCAAAATTAGTAGCAACAAATCCTTAATATACTTGAATCTTAATAACTTAGAATTTAAAGTAGAGATTAAGGAATACCTTTTTGAAAGTGCATCTGCTATGACATTTTCTTTACCTTTCTTGTAATGGATTACATATGGAAATGTGTCCACGAATTCCATCCACTTTGATTGTCTTTTGTTTAGTTTACTTTAAGACTTTAAATGTTTTCAGTGACTCATGATCGATGTAAATCACAAATTCTCTTGGCAATAGGTAATGTTGCCAAACCTCCAAAGCTCTCAACAAAGCATAAAATTCTTTATCATAGGTGGAATACCTCAATTCGGCTCCACTAAGCTTTTCACTGAAGTATGCGATCAATTTCCTATCCTACATCAAAACATCACCAATACCTAACCCAAAAGCATCATATTCAATTTCAAAAGCTTTATCAAAATCAGGTAAACTTAAAACTAAAGTAGTATATAACTTTTCCTTAAGCATCCTGAAGGCATTTTCCTGACTCTCACTTTATTCAAAAGGCACATCCTTTGTAACTATTTCATTTAATGGAGCAGCTATAGTACTAAAATCTTTCACAAAACTCCTATAAAAACTAGCAAGTTTATGAAAACTCCTAACCTCACTAACTGTCTTAGGTGTAAGCCATACTTGAATGGTTTTAACCTTCTCCTCATCCACTTTTATACCCTTGATTGATACTACAAATCCTAAAAATTTCAACTTGTCATAGCAAAAGGTACATTTACTTACATTTGCATACAACTTTTCATCCTTTAGCTCTTTCAATACAGTTCTAATATTCCTATATGTTCATATAAAGATTTACTTTAAATGAGAATATCATCAAAATAAACAACAATAAATTTACCAAGGAATTCACGCAAGACATGGTTCATTAATCGTATAAAAGTACTAGGTGCATTAGTTAGACCAAAAGGCATAACTAACCACTCAAACAAACCATACTTTGTTTTAAAATTTATTTTTCGTTCATCCTCTAACTTCATCCTAACTTGATAGTATCCACTCTTAAGATCGATTTTAGTGAAATAGCAGGCACCATGCAATTGATCTAACATATCATCAAGTTTAGGGATAAGATGTCTATACTTTACCATGATTTTATTGATTGCACAACAATCAACAACGCACATTCATCATATCCCATCTTTCTTTGGCACAATTAGTACGGTAATTGCACACGGACTAAGACTTTCTCTTATTTATCCCATTTTCAAATGCTCATCAACTTGCCTTTAAAGTTCCTTCATTTCTTCAGGGTTATTTCTATAGGCTGGTATATTTGGAATGGTTTATCAGGTAATATCCAATTTAACTATAAATATAAAAAAAATTAAACCGATAATTTTTAAATAGTAATCTTAAACTCTGATACCAAATGATGCGGAACCCTATGATCTAAGAATCCTAAGGCCCTTTATCGATTCAATTGTTCATGAACTTATTATGCAATTTGAAAGATAAATACTTTAAACCTTAGTTCTGAAGGAGATTAAAACATAAAGCAGAAATAAAATGAAGAATAGAATTACACAAGTAAAACTTGAATAACCCTAATTCTTAAAACAACATCAAAGTAAGAACACTCACCTTGATAAGCAATTTCGAAGAATTAATTCAATTCAAATTAATCAAAGTCTAATAATTCTTAGCTGTAATTATTTGCCCAAGTTACAGCTTTGCAAAAGCATTTAAAGGCAATGAATTAACCTAGAGTCATTAGGATAATGGACTAGGTTAATTTAACCTGTAATCCTTCCTAAACTAGGAAAACTTAAATCAACTTAAAGACCAAATGAATAGGCTTCCTGTAAGGCCTAAATGATAAACCCAAAACTAAACATTATTAACTTAATTAAGACTTACTTAACTTAAAACAAAGTCCAACTCATAAATAACCCAAATTTAAAACATTGCACATGCTCAAGGCTTCTTTTTATGGTCCACTTTAATTTCCAGCATATGCACCATCATCAAGCCTTGATTAACTCTTCCAAGTTGGCTCTCTACAACTCCAAAGTCGATGTTGTCCATCCATGTACTGTTGCATTCGTGAAGGCTGTCGCGCTCACGATAGAGAGCTTTTTTCTCTATGAAAGCTTGCATAAATGCCAATAGTTTCTCTATAATGCTTTTAGCTTTGCTCCTTGTGATTGGTCCCTATGGAAACCTCAATGGATCCTTATAATTATCCAATCTCTTAGGAATATCTACATCAACTGCTCTAATTGATAGGGCAACAACCATTGCACAATTTCAAGCTATCTTACGAGGACCTTAAAGGCAGAATTAGATTTTGGTTCCTTCTACGAACTTTTAGGTATATGTCTTAAATTTTGTTTCTAGCTAGAATCACTCTTATTGGTGCTTTAAAACTTGTGTTATGCTTAAAATAGTATTGACAAGTCATGTGATTCCTATAACAAAATTTTAATCTAATACTATTTTGCATGCTTTCAACTTAATTATATTTCTAGGCTTCTCAATCACACTCCCACATATTTCATATAAATTATACATCATTTATATTCAATTTTTTTTACCTATTAAACATACATATAAGAAGTTTTGCATTCCTATATCTCTTAGTGCTCAAAAACCCTCATCACCCATTGATAACCCCTTTTCCTTTCTTCTTGCTGGATTCCTCTTCTACAACACATAAGTTACACTTGTAAACCTCTATTTTTTATATTTCTATTAACTTAAGGGAGAAGAAGAAGAAGAAGAAGAAGAAGAAGAAGAAGAAGAAGAAGAAATGAACTTACTTTCAAATTCTCTAACCTGTTAAACTCTCTTTTTCTTACTAGCCAAAATTCACTAAACATGAGAGAGGTAGTAAAAGGAAAGGATAGCAGGAATTTGGTAAGATTAACTACAAAGTAGGCTTAAGTGGCTAACTGATTCTTCCTCACTCAAAATCCTACTTTTCTACTTTTCATCTTCTAAAATGAATAGGTGGATCTTTTCTATTGGCCCACTTGTGGCCTTTAAAGAAAATTCCACAATAATCATTTATTTAATTTATCTCTTCAATCTTTTTCCTAACTTGAAATTTATTTCAATTTAGTCCTCACTTTAGGCCTCTTTATTATACATATACAATGTGACATGCTAAATTACCAAATTACCCCCTACCTTTCCATTTAATACCCTCTATATCCCTTTTCTTATTTCTTTGTTACTTCAAACATGCCATTTACATGCATTTTCTTTTAGGGTACATGTTAGAGCCTTACACATAAGGCCTAACATGTGTGATTTCCGCATGGGCTTCCTTGAATGGCCTTATATGTATGGAATTTGGCTAATAGGCCTAAATCACATTAAGTCAATCTAATAAATATCTAATATACCCCCTAAGACTTAATTTGACCTATTAATTTAGTAATTTAAGCTTTGATAGAAAATCTCTAAATCCTAATAACCCTTTATGCTCATTATAGGAGGGAGACTTTTTCTCTCCTCTTATATTTTGGGCTTTAAGACCAAATAAACTTATGACCAGCCATATGGACCTAAGTAGGACCCTTATAATACTTATAATGTGGACCTAAAACTTATAAAGGTTTGAGAGAAAATCTCTCCAACTCTTCCATGCCTCATACAATAGAAAAAATTAGGAGGGGAAATATGTGCATTCCTCTTAGGCTTTTAAGCCCAATATCCATCTAAATGAGTTATGCTTTGGTGTCCTAACTTCTTATTACATCTCATGCCATACAAAATCTTTTTTTTTTAGTTTAGACATCATTCATGTATATGTGTGATCTTATAAATTTTTACATAGCTTGGTAGTTTATAATGTAACTTATAGTCCTTTTTACGTTAGTGGTATTAACTATTCCCTTCCATATACATTGAGCATACAATAACTCCTTTAACCATTGTTATATCTCATTTAGGTTAGAGTATGGGTTATTGTTAAACTTCATAAACCTAAATAAGTTCATTTTAATAAATTTATCTATATTGCCAAAATGCTCTTATAAATTTTATTCATCATACTTTTTACTTTGTGAATAGAGATTGTATGAGAATGGTGAGGAAAGTTTTCCACTCTTATCTAGGGTGGTGAACCCTATGTTAATCATTTAATTATCTCTAAATAGTTTATACTATACCAACTTATCTAGTATGTATACCCTTTGATAGGAGTAAAATCATAAGAGTTAAATTACAACACTTGCTACTTGAGATACCTTAATGATCTCAAGTCCAAGGATATTTGCACCACTAAAATGCTATGATTCTTAACTTGACATAAATTAAGTATACATGTTAAGATTCTTTTATTATATCTCTAATATACTTGTTTCTCAAAACAAGTATCCATATGCTAACTCTAAATATCTTTATACTTACAACTTATAAGAGTTACTTGACCCAGTTAAGAGGCATAACTAAAGTTATAATGTACATGAGAAAATATCCTTAATATACATGGGCTCAGGGCACTATACTAATAAATCATATATTGTATATCATGCCCACAACTATTGATCCAAATGCTTTTTTTTTATTTGAAAGGATTTCTACTTATGGGGTTGGTATAATTATTCTCTATCATGACAGTGTTTGGTTAAAAAAGTTTCATTTGCTAGAAGCTTTAAAACTTAGTTCATGTGTGTTATATGGTTAAGATCTTAAGAAAAATTTACATGAATACTTGATGTAGAGACTGCCACATGTCACTTTCTTAAATTTTGGAATTTAAATGATATGTTATGTTTGATTTTTGATAAAAGTTTGAAATATTTCGAACCAAAATTACTTTTTATGCAAAAATTACATCATTCAAGTATATTTTTTGTTATAAAAGTTTTTTTGGTGCTTTTAAGTAAATAGTGTATAAGTTTAATGACTTACAATGCCATTAATCCCATCATTTTAACAACCTAAGTTGGCTTTTTTTGCCATATATCCTGCAATGTCAACATTTGATGTAGCACTAGCATTGACTTAATAGCGATGTGGTATAACACTAGCATCTTCTATTTGGATAAGGTCTTACTTGGCAGTCTAATGTGTCACTCTAGCCAGTCAACCATTAAATTCCAACCATAATGATTTTTGGTGAATAAATGTTTTAATTCAATCATTTTTAGCTAATTTTTTTAAGACATATCTATATTTGTTCGTAAGTTCAATAACCAACGATGCAATTAATCCTATTATTAGTTATATATTGGATTATTGTAATTGTAACCAATAAGATACTAGTCATAGTTTGTCTCTAGTTAGACATTTAATCATAAAGTTAAAGTGAACTGTATTAATATATATATATATATATATGCTATCTCCTATAGACTTCAAATGCATGTTAAACTATCAATGATAGATGGTAATGTATTTTTCTGATATATTCTGTAAAATAAAATTACTATCAAGATTTTTGCATTAAGAGTTTGTTTGGATCATGATTTTTCAATGGGGCTGTATGGGTTTCCATGGTTAATCCATAAGTTTGTTTTATTCAAATTTTAGCAAATATTACAACCTTACCCAACCTTACCATCTCATGAACTATTTTATCCAAATATAGTGTAAAGGGTATCTTGTTATTTTTGATAATAGAAGTGGTAAGGATGGAAGTGTGCTATCCTTGGTCAATTGGGTTATGTACCCTTTATTGGAGGTGTAAAAGCACAAAAATTAAGGAGAAAATCATTATATTCATTTACATTTTCTTAATATGAAACCAAGATAAAAAGAGGAAGAGCTAGAAATATCCATCTCATGGCCACTAATGGACCCAATATGAAATATCCAAGAGGCCAAGATATAAAAAGTAATATAATTATAAGAATTGTAAAACAATATCAAAATACAATACATTTATCTCATGGTTTAACACATATTCAAATAACTAGTTTCAATAAGCATTCAAGTAAAGTGAGATTAATAATTTAACATTAATAGACCACTACTCAGGTCTTTTAGGAGTCACGATCCAAACTCATCGGTACACGTACCTTAGATTTTGCAATAAATGACTTGGGCAAGTGTAAATGTAATTTTTGATCGATTATCTTTGATTAATTAAGCGCTTTGCAAAAATATAAGCACAAAAGCAATTAATTAATGTCATATAAAAAAGAGTACAATTTTTGATCGGTATCTAACAAGTGTACTAGATCGGCTAGTAATATAAGGAAATAAAATTAAGACCTTTTCAATATCGTACCCAAGAGATTGTGTATTTCAGATTTTTAAACAAATTATGTGTGAAAGAATTTCCCAAGTTTTCTAAGGTAATTATGAATTGAATTAAACTAAATTAAACCATTGAGCAAATTAAATGCTAAGTCAAAACTAAAATTAAATAAACACAGAGCAAAATCAAAGCGGGAATAAAAATCAATGACTAAAATACTTCTACTAGGGGTTTATCCACCTCACTTTTTACTAATAATGACTCAATTCTAAAATAATACAAGTTGGTATGGAAAATAAATTAAAGATAGATATCTTATTCAGAATATCATTCTAGAATATTGGATCCCTTAATTAAAAATGATAAAATACCGAGCATACAAATATGGTTTTATACACATAAATTTTGGTTAAATTTGCTATTGAAACATGTAACTTTTATTTATACTTAATTTAATTTCTTAAGTCTAATAAACTTATGATCTTAACACCCCTATCTCAATTTCCAAAGCACAATAATTAACTATCATAAGTAAAGTAGATTAAGAACATGTATATCACTAATTAAGAACTTAAATTAAAATTCAACCATCTATTCGACACATTGAATATAAATCAAATCATAATCAAAGATATAAATAAATGCAAAAATTAAGAAATAACAAACTTACATTGATATTAAGCTTAAATACGAGTCATTACAATAAGAGAATGAGGGTTTAAGTTTTCCTTAACAAAAGTAGAGAACTACTCACTGTCTATGATCGAAAATGAATAAAGGAATGGAAAATTTAGTACTGTACTTATAAAAACTTCAGACTTGATCTTTTACTCTTCAGGAATAGTAAAGAACACAAACTTGAAAACCCTAAAAAGCAGACCTCTACCTATGAATTCATGTTCAAAAGAATAAAGCTAGGTGACAACTCTAATATAATGTCTAGTTTTTAGTCTTTTTCAGTTTAGTTTTCAATGTCTTTTGGTTTGTTTTTTCCAAATTTAATAACTTCTGTTTAAAATGAGTAAAATCTATATTTCATGCTCTTTAGAGGACTTTTGATTGAATTTTGTGCTTAATTATAGACTTTTATAGGGCTCATAGGTAGTAGGTTTTACCTACTAATTGTGACCTAATGTTTCCAGTCAAAATACACTGTTTCAAGGAAGTCATGGTCAGCAAACATCTTATGGCCACCGTAACCTAGAAAAGAAATGACTCACAATTAGCAGGTTTTATCCACTGATCATGAGCTATACAAGTTCCAGTCCAAAGCAAATTGAGAGGTATATCATGGTCAGCAGATCTTTTCCATTGATCGTCACCCATATCGATCCAAAAAAGAATTTTTAATGAGTCACTGTCAGCAGGTTTTTCCTACTAACTATAACCCTATATATAGCAGGTTTGTTTGCAATTATGGAAGGAACTCTTTTTCTAGATCTAGGGTTTTTCTTTTTTCTTTCTTTATTTATTTAGTTCTTTAGTTCATTTATTATATAGTTTATAGATTATACTTGAAAATAGCATAGATTTACACCAAAATACATAGATTAAACATAAATACTTAGCATAAATACTTATTTATTTCCATTTTGGAGGTTATTTCATTGAAGATTTGGAGAAAAAGCTTAGGATTTAGCTATGTTTTTCTTCCTTAATGAAATTTTGGGTTTATTCTCTCCTTTTGTCTCTTTATTTGGTAATGGGTAGTGAGTAGTCTTATAGTTGTTTGGGGGATCTTTGAATCCCTTATCCCCAATATGAATGTTGAACAAATTTTGAGTGTGTACATATATATATATATATATATATATATATATATATATATATATTTGAATGGTTTATTTCACTGTTGTTTTATTATTATTTCATGGATTTTCATTATCTTGAATAAATTTCCAACTTTGGATGAATGATTTTATCATATATTTTTATTTAGATGTTATGCTTGGATGGTTGAATGCTATGAATGTTTATTTCTCTACTCTTTTATCATGGGTATTATGATTTTTAGATTGCTTCAGAATGGAACTCATTAAGTTGTAGAATTTTATTGTTATAAAACTAGAGTGTGGAGTGAAATAGATGAGTTTTGGGTTGTTTGGCTTTGGAATGGGAAAGAAAATCAAACTTAGGATGTTAGACCCGTGTATAGGCTAATCGTATGACTTGCTCTGAAATGGGATGTTTTATGATTAGGATAGCTTGCTCCGGAATGGGACGCTTAGGTTAAGAGGTTATCCCAATTTCATATATATATATATATATATATATAGATTAATTTAATTCATATTTGGGTATGGGGAGGATGAGTGAACCCCAACAATATTTTTATTATATTGATTTTCATACTTGTTAATTTCTCAATTGTTTAAGCTATAGAAAAAATTATTGTAAGTTTTACTTTGTTTATTCAATTTTCGGCACTTTAAATAGTTGATAGCATAACACACATAAAAATTTGGGATTTCTTTATCATACATTTGATTTTCATCTCTTACATCCTCAATCCTTTGGGTACAATATTTGTGAGTCTTAAATTGAGCACCCTATATTACTTGCTGATTCGATACACTTGCTGAGGTTGCATCACTAGCTTTATTCTTAAGATAAAACTACCTAACTAGAAGAATCTAACTTAAATACACTTAAAAATCTATTTTTTTAGAAGTCCAGCTGCCATCTAAACACTTGCACTATAGAAAAAGTTCATAAAATCATGTTTGTTACTGGATGGAACTTTTTAAGGGACTCGATGGGTACTAGTAGATGGGTACTCTTTAAAGGACTCTTTAATCTTACAAGGTTGATGGCTACTAGTAGATGTGGAGAAATGCAATGAAAAACCCGGTGGGACTCTCCTCTAGTCTTGCTGGGTTGATTTTAATTCTTTTAATAATGAAACTCGTAAAACAACCAACATAACATCCAAACACTCAAAATTTAAACATAAAATCAAGTACATTAACATTAATAAACTACAAAACAAATCTAAAAATACCTATAAAACATAGTTAAAATTTATGATTATCAATTTTATATTTAAGAAACTAGTAAATTGATGTAGTATTACTTATATTAATAGTGAAAGAATATTTGACCCACTTTTATATCAAACAACTAAAATCCAGTCAAGTTTACATTAATAAATTTATGCCTATCTAAACAAAAGTATTTTAGTATTAAGATTTTAAAAAGGAAGAAAGTGAATCAAACTATTCTGAATCATATTAAAAAAGCCAATGATGTAACATACCAACAATCAATTAAAAAATAGAAATATGAATGGACTATAACACAAATTGCAAATTCTGTAATTGTTGTGCAATATTTAAAATTATCAAGTGTTATAGTTGATTGTTTAAGCCTTTAATTAATTGATTATTTTAATTATAAGTGTTTAATATGATATTTTAACAAAAAATTCAAATAACAAAGAGAGAGAGAGAGAGAGAGAAAAGAAGAATAAAAAAAATGAAAAAAAGGAAAAGTCTTGTTCAAGTGCCTCTTTAATAATGGATGTTGGGGTTGTGATGGGAGGAGTTAAAGTTTTTAAGTTGTGATCAACTTATTTGCTAAGTTATATAATGTGTCTAGGTAATGGGGCTACAATTTTAGGGGCTATTTCTTTATGTAAATCTAGTTTTTTTAATTGAATTAAACTTGGTCTATATACAATTGGATGGGGTTTTTTTACATTTTGGATTGAGTTTAATGTAAGCCATGTTTATATTTTAGACAAACTATAATGGATTTAATTTATGAATTTGGGGGACCAAGTCCATATTTAATTTTTTGAATACCTATTACATACCTAATATTAAAAAAACTAAAATGCCTCATATAGTGTGATTCTATCCCTCCTCTTAGCTAAGTAGGCAAGGATCCAGACGAATGGATGGGGATGGGGCCAAAAATCAAATATGGAGGTTTCAAAAAATTAAGGGGAAAAGATATAAGAAAAAAAAAATTCAAGAATCAAAATGGATTTTTATAAAGAATACATAAAAAAAATTGGGAGAGGCTAAAGCCTTACCATATGTAAGGTAGTTTTATAATTATGGCTGAGGGTTTAAAGACAAGTTTAGATGGATAATTAAATATGAAGATTTCAATTAGGCAAGAAGTAGAACCTTGAAGAAGGAAGTTGATGACACATATTGGTGTAGGGAGATGGTACATATGCATTTGGAAGAAAGGAAGCCGAGCTATACAATATATATATATATATCGCCTGGGATCTCAAGGGATGTTTATTAAAGACATATGATGAACATGAATGCAGAAAATATAAGGTACGTGGCAGAACAGTCCACTATACTATTTAGTATAGCTCTCGAATGGGACTATATATTATAGACTATATACCTATTTAATGCAACACAAGCATTATGCAAACAAGGTTTCTGATGCACAAGATCAGCCTAAGCTGCAGGTGTAGAGCATACTTATGAATGCAACAACACTTGAACCCAGATATAAAAATGTAATTTTATAGATGAAAAATAAATTACAAGAAAGTAAAGCTCAACACATGAGCATACTTACGTTTTTTGAAAATAAAATAAAATTTACAAGTTTTTTTGGAGATAAAACTCTAAGCTTCAAGATTTTTACAAAGTGTGCTCAACACATGAGCTTCCTATTTCTAAGCTTGAGAGTGTTTGTGTTTTTGCCTAAAGGAGAGTCTGCCTAGTCTTGTTAATGGAGAATCCTTTTATAGAAGGGAACCTCCATTTGTTATGCCATTATAAGTGGGAGCTTGGACCCACAAATAGCTGGAAAGATTCCCATTAATTATGGGAGTTTTGAGTCGGTGGAGTTGTTGGTGGAGCGACTGTTTGTCTACTTTGGAGTCGTCACATGGGGAGAGCATATATCTGTCGGTGACAAGAAAATAATCTAATCATTTTTTTTCTTTTACTTTTACATTTTTTATGGGCCTATTTAGGCTTTTGGGCCAGGCCTAATTACAAAAATGTGGATCTAAAAACAATCCATGTTTAAAACAAGTCCACTAAAGTGGAGGGAAAATACCAAAATAATCATCCTTAATGTCATCTCCTAGGTCGATAATGGGCTCAGAATCTGAAGATGAAGCTTTTGAACGAGTTGAACCAACTGAGAAATTTTTTGAAGATGAGGCCTCACTTTGAAGGAGTTGGGCCATATTATGAAAATACTCTTCCTTAGTTTTTGCTGTTGTTAGTTGAGTTTGTGCAAAGGACTTTTGGGCCTGGTTTTGATATTCCTTGAGCTTGGAGCCATTTCATGATACCATATTTCTTAATATTGTCTGGAACGGCAAACTTAGTCCACCAGCAGATTTGAAATCATCGGACTAAAGTTGTTTGGGCCTCCTTTTGCTGATAGTCTAAAAACCATGCTGTGATCCATGGTAGATAGAATTTAGTGTCAAAGAGCATTAAGGGATGGAACTGTCTTTCCCTATTTGAAGGTTTATAGGTTCTTTTGAATAATTGATAGCCTTCCTGAACTGAAGGTTTTAGGATTTAAGGAAAGGCTCCATATAATTTCTACCAATGGTTGAACCAAAATGGGATTTTTGAAGGGTCTATATTTAGGAAGAAAAATAGCCAAGTGTGGCTAAATTTTTTGTTTTGAAGTAGGAATGCATTATACCAGGCTTGTTGGTAATCCTAGTAAGTGTATGTCCTACAGTGGTTTAAGGTTGTTTGAAAAATGGCTGGGAAATATTTAGGGGTGTGAAGAGCCAATCCCCATTCAAATGGAGAAGGATTTTATGGATTTTGATGGTGGAGTGTAGGATTTCAGGACTATTTTTGGGGTTATGGGTAACCGTCACAAAACCTGTAGCTTACAATACTGCCAAGTAATAAGGCTGGGGTTTTGTTAAATCCCAAGGTTTAAAATACCAGTCTTTTGGAAAAATTTGAGATATGTCTTGTTGAGGGTTTTGAAGATGAAAACCATCCTCAATAGTCCATATGTATTGGAAATCAATTTTTGCGAAATATTCTGCTTTTTGTAGTTTTGATTGGGACAAAACTAGTTCAAAATCATTTTGTGATAAAACTATTTGTGAAAATTCCTCTTTTGAGGGTTTTGAAATAATTTCTTCACAAGTATTTTTTGAAAAAATAATTTTATTGCAAGATGACTCTTGTAATGTTTTTGAGAAGCTTTGACAGAGGGTTTTTTGAGTTGAAGATTCTCCTCTCTCGGTTTTTGCTACTGATTTTAGATTTTTACCTATGAAGGCCTCATTTTCTGCAATTTGGGCCTTTAAGACCTCAAGTTCTTGGTGGGCTTTAATTGCTTGAAGTCTTTCCTCCTTTTGAGGTTTTAGGGCTTCTTCATCTTCGAAGGCTTTGTTGAACAAGTAAATAATTTTTAGATCCTTTTGAACAGTTTCAATCCAGTTATGAATCGTTTTGCATTGTTGTTTTGCTTTTTCTTCATCCTCTTCGACCACTTGGGCCCAAGATTTTATTGGAACAATAGTAGAGACTGCTGGTTTTGGATTCTTTTCTTGTGAGTCCTCTGGGACTTCTTTTTTTTTTCCTTTTTTGGATTTTCTTGGCATTTTTGGAATTCACTCAATACCTGTTTTGTAGGAATTCTCTAGTTAGAAAATTTGGAATTAAGTTTTTATCTCCTCGAATAAATTCAATTTCAAAATCAAAGACACTAAGAATTGCTTGCCATCTGGCAAAAATTTGTTTTGATGCAATGTTTTGAACATTTTTTTGTAAAATTTCTTTTGCAGATTTACAATCAATGTGAAGTAAAAACTTTTGATTGAGTAAATCACTTTTAAATTTTTGAATGCACATGACAATCGAAAGAATTTCTTTTTTAATGGTGGGATAATTCTTTTGGTTGTCATTCCAGTGTACAGATGTGTACTGGAAAATGCATTCTTTACCATTGACCTTTTGTTTTAATATTCTTCCATATCCTATGTCTGAAGCATCTGTTTCCACAATTTTAAATGCTGAAGGATCAGCAAGATGCAAACATGGGATTTCTTTTACCTATTTTTTGATTTGTCAAACAACCCTAGTGTGTTCATCAGACCAAGGTACTGGGTTTTTCTTTAACCTATCATGCAAAGGTTTTGCTAGAAGGTTAATGTTTGGATATAAATCTAAAACATAATTTAAACTTCCTAAAAATCGTTGGAGTTGAGTTTTATCCAAAATTTTATCAGGATATTTTTCTGCAAAAATTAAAGATCTCTCAATTGGATTAATTATTCCTTGGGTGATATAATGACCTAAGAAATGAATTTTTGTTTGGAAAAGAGAGATTTTAGATTTAGAAACTACCAAGCCATTTCTTCTTGCTACCATGAAGAAAGTTTTTAGATCTTTGAAATGTTGTTCCAAATAGTTTGAAAAGATGAGTATATCATCAATGTATACTATGCAGAATTTTGAATAAGGTGCGAAAATATCGTTCATTATTCTTTGAAATTCTGATGGAGCATTCTTTATACCAAAATGCATTACTGTCCATTTATATTGACCAAAAGGAACAGTGAAAGCCATTTTATAATGATCTTTGGGTTCAATTTGAATTTGCCAAAATCCTGATTTTAAATCAAATTTCAAAAAGACTAAGGCAGAATGCAAGTCCTGTAAGAGATCCTTTTTTTTTGGAATTGGATAACGAATCCATTTGAGAGCTTTGTTTAAAGGTTTGTAATTAATCACAAGTTTAGGTGTACCTCTTTCTATTTCTGAATTTTTGTTAACATAGAAAGCTGCACAGCTCCAAGGAGACCTAGATTTTATAATTAATTTTTTAGAAAGCAATTCACGAATTTCATTTTTATAATGATTTTTGAGTTCGTAATTCATCTGAATTGGTCTAGCTTTTGTTGGGATTAATTTTTCTGAAAAATCATTTTCATATGGTAAATCTACCATATGTTGTTTTCTTTCCCAAAAAGCATTTGGTAAATTTGAACAAATTTCCTTTTCAATCTGATTCCTAAAATCCTCATTTTTTTGTTGGATAAATTTTGTTTCCAAATTCTTCTGGATTCTAGAGAATAAAACATCTTGTTTTAAAAATTGAAGATGCTTTTGTTTTCCTTGAATTAAAAGATTTAATTCATTTTTGTAAACAGAACAAGCTTTTAAAAGATTTAAATTTCTTGTTCTTGGTTTTTCTTTTAAAGGGAAAACAATTTTATTTCCTTTAGATTTAAAAGAAGTACTATCATAATTGACAGAATAGGGAGTTATCATGTTGATAAATTGAGTCCCTAAGATGACACTATGATTTATATTTTCTAATAAAACGAAAGGAGTTTTGATTGAAATAGTACCATTTTTGATGGTAGCTTCAGTTTTGCTTTTAATCACCATTTTTGAATTATTTGCTGCAGAAAGCTTTTCATTAGTTTCTTGAGCAAATCTTTTTGGAATGATACCGTTTTTTAAGAAAATTTAAATCTACACCAGTATCAAAAAGAGCAATTGTTTCGATTTGAAAATCATTTGAAAAAACAAGTGTTACCTTAATAAGATATTTTCTACTAGTTACAATTCTCAAAACAAATAAAAATTCTTTTGGAAATGATTCCAGGTTTTCAATTTCATTTTTTGTGTTTTCAAAATCATCTTTATCTTCTTCCTCAGAAGAATATTCTTTTGTTTCACTGGGTTTTGAGATTTTAAAAACTAATTTTTGAAGAAGGTTAGAATCCGATTTTTGTTTTTGTTTAAGAACTTTTAATTCTTCTTTTACTATTCCAATTTCTTTTTGAAGTGACTGGATAGTAACATGAGAATTTTTCTTTGTTTTGGCTCCTAAGATTTTTGTTAAATCATAGGGGTTTATTTTGACAAAAGCGGAGTTAGAAGGTGAAGGGGATTTAGGTGTCTTTCCTTCAAAAGATTTCAAAAGGTTTTCTATAATTTCCTTTTGAAGTTTTTTATCTTCTATTTGTTTTACGATATCAATCATTAACTCTTGATCTTTTGTCAAAACATTTATAGATTTATATGATTCTGAATCAGAATCATTTTCTGTTGAACTGGATGTTGCTAAATCGTCAAATTCAATAGAATTATCTTCTTCAAATAATTCTGTTTGAGTTTCCTCTTCTGAAGTTTCAATTAGAAGTAATGAAATTTTTCATTTTATTTCATCTTCTAACTGTAGTTCATGAAGTGTTTTGTTTATCCTACAATATCTTAAAATATGTCCAGGTTGATTACATTTATAACTAACAACTTGTTTTTTATCATATTTCTGAGACGATTTTTTAACTGGATTGTGTTTTTTACAGGTTTTTCTTGGTTTTGATTTCCTATAAAAATTTTCTCTGTTTGGTTTTGGAAAAACCTTTTTCGAGATTTTTTGTAAGACTTATTGTGGGATTTGGAACAAGAACCATCACAATCTTTAGTGTGGTTTCCCATTGGGATCTCAAACTGTTTACAAAATGACCCTAGTTCTTATCGTGTTTTCTTCATTTCCATTTTCAAATGTTTTTGGAGTTTTAAATCTTGATAGATTTTTAATCCTTCCTTTTGAGTGAAACTAACTAATTCTCCATAAGTCAAATGATTATATGGGATTTGATTAATTCAAAACGTTTCTTTAATTTTATTTATAACTTTTTCTCCTAAGAGAGTTGGTAATCATGCTAAGAATTTTTCTTTCCAAATGGTTGATTGGAATCTTCTTTAAGCATGATTCTAGTTAGAAATGTATTTTTATAATTTTGAAATTCAGAAAGCTTTTTACACCTAAGGTTTGAAAGCAGTTCTGCGTTTTTGTCATTTAAATGAGATAGATCTCCTATGAAGTGCAAACTAATTGTATGGATTAGTGTTGTTACTGCGTCTGGAATAGGGTTTCCTAACTCATCGAGGAGGGTAGTTCCTTCCTCTGTTGTCTGAATAGCACTTAAAATTTCTAACTGTTGTTGCTGGGTAAGATGGAAATCCCACTAGCCTTTTAATTTGCCTGAAAAACCTGCTATAAGCAATTCAACTATTGCTCTATCAGGGGTATTTGTTTGAGTTTTATAAGCATTAGATGCCATAGTCATCTGTTGTAAAAGACTAAGAATATTGGACTGAGATAACACATTTGGTCTATTTTCTATTCCTAAGTCTGTAGTAGATACCATGGCGAAAGGAGAAGGTGAACTTCTTGGCCAATGGAGTCTGGACAACTCTTATTTTTGATTTTCTTCTAAGTTAGAGATATGATCTAAGATGTTGACTGTTTTATTTTTATCTAAGGTGTCTTGTGCAACCATGGGAGCAGAGGTAGAGGATGACTCTATCCTACTTAACTGGTCTTTCAAGGCTTGAGTAAATTCTGATTTACCCTCCTTAAATAATTTTTGACTAGTTTTGAATACTTGAAACATTTTAAAGATCAAGTTTTTTTTAACTTT
The DNA here is from genome assembly GCA_037975025.1 of Excoecaria agallocha. Classification (NCBI taxonomy): domain Eukaryota; kingdom Viridiplantae; phylum Streptophyta; class Magnoliopsida; order Malpighiales; family Euphorbiaceae; genus Excoecaria; species Excoecaria agallocha. The sequence goes on along the minus strand of JBBPFJ010000102.1, from coordinate 67,438 downwards.
GATTATGAGGTTTCAACAGGGGAAACAACAGAAGTTTTTTAGTGCTCCTCCATCCTAGTTAGTTGTTTAGCAATTGTGCTAAGATGAGTGTTTGTAAAATTATTCTGTTGAATAATGTTTTTAATATCCTTTTTCGTATTTTCATTTGGAGTTTTGTAAGGACTAGCTTCTACTGTTTGACTTAAATGTGTTATTTTTATATGTCTTAATGGCGGATGTGTTGACTGTATTTTTCTACCATCAGACATTTCCCACTCTGTAGCTTTACTCCTAGAAGTGATAGGATTTACAGTTTTTTGTTGGAATGGGTATGAAATTTTTTCTTGTAAAGCATAAATTTCAAACCAGTCAAAGAACAGAATTTGTGTTTTATTTTCAAAAACAAATTCATAGTATTTCTCTTGAATTTATTTTCTTTTTTCTAGAAAATTTTTAAAGAACCATGTTATTTTTTCTAGATTTTCTTTTGAATAGAAATTCTTATGCAAATACGTTTTATCTACGTCAAAATCTTTTTCAATGACATTTAATTTATTCATAACATTTTCTGTTAATGCCGAAAGAGACGGTGAAGTAGGTGGTGAAACATGAAGTGGTTCCTCGTTTGAAACCTGTGGTCTAGTGTAGACCTAATAAGGAATTGTTGTTGAATAATCAACGTTTTTTAAAAATGCACTTGGAATGCTAGAACAAGAAAATCTTAGTTTTGAAAAATTTTCTTCTCGATCTGGAAGATGAATTATTGAGGGGAGCTTTGAGGCTCGTCCTATGTCAATAGTACTAGTAGAGGAACCAGAGTCAGAGAACCGGCTATTGGGAGCTCTTGAAAAGCTTATTTTTACCCTTTCATCCTCGTACTGAATAATTTTCCTCAGATGAGTGTTTGGTCTAGATTTTTCAGGAGATTTTGGATTAGTTGCTCCTTCTAAAACCCATTTTCCAGGAAGATCAATATCTTTCCAAAGTATGGTTTTTGGAATAATTGTATTTGCTCTGGATAAATCCATTTGTAAAAACAAGGTTTCACCCTTTTTTGTAATATTTTTTACAGATGTAAAAGCAGAAAATATTGCTTTATAATGGATTCTAAAAATAATAGCTACTGGAATAGATCTTTCAAGCATTTTGTAATTATGAGTTTTAACTTGTAAAACCAAAGATTTCAAAATGTTTTTGTCTGCAAGAGATAATGAAATATTTGGTGCACATTCAAAAGAGATTGGTCCTTGGAAGAGACTCGACTCAACTGAACTTATAATTTCATCTTTAAATTCTAAAAATCTTGCATCCCTCATTACATAAAGAATTGAGGTGTTTAATCCCTCTATAGTTAGAGGTTTTATTCCTACTTGTACAAGACCTATATGAATGTATTCATATTTTCTGTCTATGTGCTTTTGTAGGGTTTTTTGAGAAAGAAGATTAATAGTTTCAAATGGTTTTGATATTTGAACTCCTCGTTCTTCTGTTTTAATGATAAAATCAGTTTTTATGAGTTTTTGAAAAAGACTGTTCTCATAAACTTGATCTCATTTTATTTTTGGGATTTTTCAATTGTTTATGGATTTTTGAAAATCTTCTATAGTGATTTCTTCAATGTTTACAATATTTGATCTTTATGATCCTAGATCCAAAGTGTTTGAGGTAGAAAAACTAGAAAAAGAAGTAGTTCTACAAAATAAATTATCCATATTTTAAAATTAATTCTTTTTTGAAAAAAAGTTTTTATCTCTCTTCTGGATAACCTTACAATGGATTCACAGCCCTAATCACCTGTTCGTTGGTTAACACGGGACTTACTACCATGCAACTAACCTTTACCTAGATGATATTTTAAAAATATTTTCAGAAAATAATTAATTTAAAAATATGAAGATATATATATATATATATATATGTATGTATATACATATATATATATATATGTATGTATATACATATATATATATATGTATGTATATGTATATACATACATATATATGTATACATATATACATACATATATATATATATGTATACATATATATATATATATATATGTATATACATATATATATATATATATATATATATATATGTATATACATATATATATGTATGTATATACATATATATATATGTATGTATATACATATATATATATGTATGTATATACATATACATATATATATGTATATGTATGTATATACATATATATATGTATATGTATATACATATATATATATATATATATGTATGTATAAATACATATATATGTATACATATATACATAAATACATATATATGTATACATAAATACATATATATATATATATATATATATATATATATATATATATATATATATATATATATATATATATATATATATATATATATATATTCACACACACGATAATATCTAATACTAGTAATTATGTATATATATATATTCACACACATGATAATATCTAATACTAGTAATTATATATATATATATATATATATATATGTATTTATGTATACATATATATGTATTATGTATATATATATACATATATATATATATATATATATATACATATATATATATATATATATATATATATATATATATATATATATATATATATATATATATATATATATATATGTATTCACACGCACGATAATATCTAATACTAGTAATTACATACATACATACATACATACATACATACATACATACATACATACATATATATATATATATATATATATATATATATATATATATATATATATATTCACACACACGATAATATCTAATACTAGTAATTAAATATACTTTTCAAATATAATTGAGTGACAAATTATTATTATTATCACTGGGGGTGAGAAAAAAAATCGAAAATATGGTTAACCCTAAAATCGGTCTGAAATCGAATCCAATTTTTATGGTTAACCGATTCGATAGATTCGGTTATGATTTTTAATTTTTACAATTTTTGTTAGTGATTATGGTTTAGATTTCTAAGTACTGGTTAAGCATTAGCCCACAATTAAGCGATATATATAACTTCATTTTTTTTCCGTTTCTCTCTAAAATTTACATAAAATAATACTTTAAATATATAATTAAATTATATTTTTATTTTTTAACTTAAATTTTTATATTTTCCCAGAAAATTTATATAATACTTTAAACTAAATTTATATTATGTCATTCATTTTAATTATATAGTAATATTTATGTATAGTATCTAATTAACTTTTATATATGTTATTTTTTATTATATATTGGTGTTCATATTCTCCTTAATAGCATTTAATTATATTTTTTTATATTTTAGAGTTTATGTTATAATATTTAATATTATCCAAAATTTTATTTGACTTAGAATCAAACATAGTAATTTCTAATAAATAACAAATCTATTTTACATTTTTATTAATTTATAAAACATGAATTTTGGCTTGTAAATTATATTTGTTTCATAATTTTTATATTAAATTACTTCACATGTTTGAAATTGAATTGAATTTTGTCTAATTTTTTTATATGATTTTATGTTATAAATTTTAATGGTTAACAAAAAAATATTGGTTAACCAAACCGAAAAATCAAAACTGATGTACTATTTTACCGAATGTAACAAACTGGTTAATAATTAGTAATTTTAAAAAATCCGATATTAATGGATTGGTTTTGTTTTTTTGCTTACGAACTAGTTAATCGGTCCATGCTTACCCCTAATGCTAAGGGTATAGCATGAATTCAGATTTTTCTAAACATAACTGAAATATTGAAAAAAAAACCACAAAACTGAATTTTATAATTAAATTTTTTATTAAAAAAATAGAATCAAATTATATCCTTAACTTATTTGAAATGGATTTGAATATTTTACCTATAACCAGTCAATAACTATTTAAATTTTACTAAACTATTTTGAAATTGAATTGAACCAAAAAAGCCAACATTTATTAATTATTAATACTAATAATTTATAAACAAATATTATTTATAATTTCTATTACATATATCATATAAATTTAAGTTCATAACTACTTGTATTTTAAATATTTAAGGCATTAAATTAAAATAATGATTATTTAATAAATTAAAATAATATTTTTATTATTAATAAAATAAATTCAATTATTATTGATAACATATCAAAAATTTGGATTCTTAGCTAGGATGGAAATTAGAGTAGAATATCCACAACCTAACTATCCTGTAAGTGAAATTTGCCTAAGAACAAGAGAAATCCGGTGAAGGTTTCTAATAAGGAACATTCTAACGTTCAAGTTAGAGAATGTTTGAGAGAAAAAAAAAAGATGAAATGCTAAGTCCAAGGAAAAATCATACCCGAGTTTGTGAGTTGTTGAGCATTTATAGGGTTATTGGCCTTAAATCCTCATTAATGTCAATATAATTAATTTCTCATCACTGATTGAGTTTTACATAACCTCAGAGATTGTATTGCTATGGAACATCAAGGATTGTGATGTTTCCAACTTAATTTTGAACTATATATCATAGTTTGGTTATTTAGACTATTTATAAAGTCAAGTTATCATAACTTTCTCCCCATGATGGCAACATTTATGTCAACTATTTTTTTCTAATTATTGAAGTGATAGACACCCTCATTATTGAACTCTGGTGATTTTATTTGGTGCCCTTATGTTTTTTGAATTTGAAAGCACATTATTGCTTTATTTTTCACAATGAGGCATCTTGGATGCTGTACACGCATCTTTGATGTTGATATCTACCATCATCATATTGATTGGTGTATGGGTTTATTTTTTTATATATAGTTGAGAGGTTTTTTATATTTTGGTTACTTTATTTGCTTTTTTTAATTTTTTCCTTTTATTTTGCTCTGTTCCACCTTCTGTTATACGATTGTGAGATTTTTATGTGAGTTGCTATGAGGTTGGGTCTAGCTGTTGCATTTATTTTAGTATGGTTGCCATTAGTGTCGTTGTTGCTTGTCATTACCTACCAATTTCATAGGTTTATTATTATTTTTATTTCTTTCAAGTCACAAGTTTAACAAATAGTTCCAGTAAGGATGTTAGGATAAGTAGGGGAATACTGGATGATAGTATGCCCGATACCTTGGGTGAAGAGCGCTCCATTAGTAAAGGTATTGCCATTATTGAAAAGAAGAAGGCACTAAGAAAGTTGCCCAAAGTAGATAGCATAAGCTTGGTCATTAGAGATTGCCACCTTGCTCCCTTAAAGGAGAAATATGAAATAAAAGATAGGTAATTGGTTAGGATACCAAAATTTTCTTTTAGGGTGAATAGTAAGCTATCCGAGAAATGGGCCATCATACTATATGAGGCAAACCTAGAGGCTTGGGTAAGGATACCTCTTACAAGCTTCGAGTTGGATTGTTTTGAACCATTATAGGCTCACTATTGGTTAATTGTACCTAAATGGTTGGTATACTATCATTGGCTTGCAGCTCTGGTCTGAGCATAACAGTGATTTGACACTTCATCTCTTTCAAGCTTCTCATGTAGTAAGGCCTAGAATTTCTAATGAAGACCATCCCTACATTCGAGCGAGAGTTGGGTATGGTGTTTTCTTGGGCAACTCAGACTCACTGAAGAATTGAAAGAATCACTACAAAAAACTATCAATTAGCGATAGCAATTTCCGTTGCTAATTATCAAAATTCCGTTGCTAAAATAAATTAGCGATGATGCGACGAACAGTCGCTAATAGCCCAGTTGCTAATATATTAGCAACGGAATGCCAAATCAGTCGCTAATTTAGCGACTAAAAATTTCGTCGCTAATTTGCTTATGCCATCACTAATTTATTTTCATAATTAGTCGCTGGTATTATAATAATAATTTTTAGCGACTACATTTTTCATCGCGAATTTCGTCACTAATTATTACTGTAAAAATTAGCGATGAAATATTAGTAGCTAATTATTTGTTAAATTCTAATGTTTACACAGCAGCAACAGTTGCTGTCGTGAATCTGTCTTTAAATTATTGCATAATTTAATTTTTTTCTTTGATATATTTTTAAATTTTCATCATATACACAATATAAATAATAATCTTATATTATAAAATTCATACATAATAGATACAAATATAAATAATAATCTTATATTTTAATATATATAATTTGGAATGAATTCATTACAAATATAGAGTTAACATAAAAAAACAATATATAAGACAAAGTATTGTTTATACAATCCATTTCCCTAAAATTAATAAATAATAAATTAAATCTTTATAATATCCTACCAAATATAGAATTAGCTCCTAAGCCATTATTGCTGTAGTAATATATCCTAAGCCTAAATGCAGTCCCTTTTTACCGATAGTCTTTGGCTAAAAACTACTCTTGGTTTGCAAGAAACTGCTCCATTTGTTTTGTTATTGAAATATACCTGCTTACATATCAACCAATCACATATCATTTAGAATTTTGGTTTACTCTATCATAATGTGTAAGTAATTAACTGAATTCTAGCAATAAACCCAAATGAGATTTGAAGAGGAAAAGAAAAGATTATCTTATAGTCATTAGAATTTTACTCAAAATGCAATCACCAAATTATCTAAGTTAGATGATAGAATAAAAAAATCAATAGATTGATGATAGAATAAAAGAAATCAATAGACTGAGTTGTCCCATTATAGTTCCAGTGATGCCATCTCAAATACGAACCTAACCCACCATTAAACATAAGACTCTAAAATAAATTAGTTGGACCTCCAAGAGCCCACCCCTTAAACTATAGAAGGTGCATTGGATTTATCAACTGTAACAGGTGATATCGATGGAAGGGATTAATTTAAAAATGAATCATCCTACAAGAGATGCAGGATCACTAATGGCAGCATCCTAGTTTAGATTTGATAAAAAAATCCCAACGGAGCATAATTAACATGTGAACTTGACAAATATATCAAACCATAAAGCCAAGGAGAGCACAATTATGTACATAAACCCTTCATTTGATAAACAAGCAAAATTATTCAACCAAAGAATGTAAATATAAAAATTTATGCTAACAAAATTTAAACATCTATTATAAATATTTTTAAGAATTACGCAAACATTATAACAATTGTATGATGCATTACCAATGTCTACGGCATATATGCAAGTGTATACTATAAAACCATAACACCTTCCATTTTGTTTGATAACTATAAATAAGCATCTCTATGCATAATATGAAAACATTTCTTTTAGGTAATTTTTCCTAGTTTTTATGTTAGGGATCTAACTAAAGCCTAGATGAAAACTGGAAGGATTTTGGTAATTAACCCTATAAAACTGAAAAAAGACATTATATGAATGCCATACATAGACATGCATATACAAAGAAAGGCAAGGGAAATCTATGAATGAAAACACAAACTAGGCTTTGATATAAGGTTGTAAATAGGGCAGCCACTTCCTCTTATAGGTTTAACATCAGGATTTCCCTAGATGTTGAGATGAATAATTCAATTGCATTCTCAATTCAAATAAACATAAATCTGCCCCGTGTTTGGAGGAACTCCAGTCCTATAATATCAAAAATTGTTTAAAGCACAGCTAAACCAAATATTATAGACTGAACCACCATGCCAAAATAACTTTGATAATTTGCTTTTAGTGGAAGTGGAATTGCTTTCTTCTCTTTCCATTTCCACATACTTTCCTGCTATAACAATCTCAACTTTCTCGGAAGCCATTGCGAGATTAATGGTGGGAGAAGAAATGGATTAATTTGATTCTATAAATAGATAAAATAAAGTGCTTTTTATTTTATTTTATTTTTCTTTCAATTACTACTTGTACTTCTCCTCTCCCCATCTTTATGTTTTTTTGAAAGCAATAATTGAATCACCATTGTGGCAAACACATTTACTATGAGAGATACAAAACCAAACCCAAGCAAGCACAAAACTTTATCCACTTATGAGAAGTCTTTTTAAAGATTCAACCATTTTTATAATGGATAGATTTGGTGACAATAGGAACTTGAACCAGATTCAACCATTACTAGAAAGATTTTTGAAAAAAAAATTTATTAATTCTTTTTTTTTTTCTTAATATCTAAGATTGAACTAGCTATTTATAGGAAAAACAAGGGGAGTCTCAATCTTATTCTAATAAGGAAAGATAAATTCTAACTTAGAAAGATAAAGATAGCCTTATCCTAACTAGGAAATCCAACAGTGATCAACATTCTTAAAAGTTTCCATGCCCACTAATTGATGATTTCTCTTCTTTTGAGTTTCCAAAGAAAAGGAATAATGAAACCACAATTATCTACAAACATTTCTTGCATAATTACTAACATGTAAAGCAATGCAAAACCAAAAGGAGGACAATGGATGTGTGGTACAAAGAAAATTTGTGAAAGAGGTAAAAGAAAACTTAGAACCCACATAACTTGGGAATGAACAAAAACTTGAAGCAATATATAACAAAACAATGATTATGCATAAATAGTTAAAAGGCATTCTTGTAAAAGAGGAATGATAAAAAAGGCAACAGTGAAAAATTACCATTCTTTGGTTCATAAATTTTATCTCGACTAGTATATGTATCTGCTAGTGTATTTCCACATAAATATGATTCACCCTTAACTGAATTCACAAGGTCATTGTATTTTATTCTGTCCTCCAAGAGCAAATCTGTAATGAAACCATGGTGCAAAGAAATGGATGACTCATGAAGATTGTTTAATGTTTGAAAATTTGGTTTCTTCAAGTAATGACTGAGAGCAGTGCAACATACAAGTAAATACAGAAGGAAGATTTAGATGTGCATGGAAGTAGTGGCAGCATTAAGAGGCTTAGAGGTCATTTTTAAGGTTAAATGTAAGATAATAAATTAACATCAAGGCTTAGAAAAAGTACAGCATACCAATTATTTTTATAAAAGATTCCAAATTCATCATGTTTTTGTCCACTTCTCTAAATATAGATACTGAAATAACCATAACTCTCAATATTCTTTTTGTAAAAGCTAACATATTTGTCCATCTCTTGTTCAGATAAAGAGAGAGAGCACTTTGAATGCATTGCACTTTTGTGGTTCCATAAGCAATAATGATTATCCCTTTTTATTGAAAAATAAAACGAGAACATGAAATTTAATTTTATATAATTAAATGAAATTTCTCTTTTCTGTAAAGAAAACATAAAGAACATGTTACCTTAAATAGCTCAATTGGAGTAAACCATGATGCATCACTCTACTTATAGTTGCTATCCAAGTGATTCATATAAGCTTTTCTGCCTATTCATGCAAAAGAAGCAATATGTATGAGAATCAAAACACTTTTTAAAAAATCTAGCATTATGAATAACATGTAATTTCACAAGTAAAAGCATGATCATAATATGAAGTACTAAAAGAAGTCAATTATAAACATTAATATGAAGCAAGCCAAGTTGACACAATGAATTTTACAAATAAACAGTCTGCTTTTGGAAATCCAAGTAGATGCATAACTAGCACATCAAGCAGCAGAAACCCAACATGCTATTGTAACTTGGATCTTATTTAACATGCCCCTTAAGGTGTATGAAATTGTTTTTCTTTTAATTTTAGAGAGTTATTACAAAATTTCAAATCTAAGTATTTTTCATTTTTCCTCTCAATTAGATAATAAATGGATATTTGGTATGGATGACCAATATACAACATGAAATTTTTGAAGCAGAACTAAGATTATAGAGATTTGATAAAACGTGCAATGGTAACACAAGGTATAAAACACCTTAGAAAACAAATGCAAAAATAATTCAAAGATTCTTCATCATTAGATGGTTTAATTCTAAGCTTTTGTATTAATTCCAAAAAACAAAACCATATCATAACCTGTAAGCTTAGAAATTCCAAATAACTTACAACCAGCAAAATGGGAAACCAAATAAAAAAATTAATAAAACAAATAAGCACCTTCAAGTCAGTTGAACTAAATATTACTCTAGAAAACTCCAACAGAACTTGATATTTGTGAGAAGTACCCATGATTAGGATGGTATAGTGTAGAATGAATAAAATCTCTAACCTATAAAATTAAGAAAAATCTCACACGTACACATTACCATTAAGAACTGAAATACAAAATTTGAAAGCAGAAATAATGTATTGTGCAGTCAAATAAGAAATTTTTAGTTCAAATTTTATGTGTGCTCCAAAACATATTTATTTGTTTCTATTTGTTACTTTGTTATCTCCAATATATGTACATAGAATAATATGATATGGTAGGTGAGCAAAATTGGAAAGAATGAAATTGTTTCTTTTTGATACTTTGCTATTAACTTGTCTTTGCAATTTAGAATATGCTTGCCACATACATATTGTAACTTTTTACTCCCCTAAGATCACACTAGAAGTGAGATCCCATCTTTATTAGCATAATAATTTCAGAAAAGACATCCCTTTTGAACTTTATTTGTGCCAGTCATATATTTCATTGCTAAAGATGCACATATTACTTAGGAACTTAAATGAATTTGCTCATTTTAGAGCTGTATTAAAATTAGTATCCTGTACACTGTTTTCAGCCAAGGAAGAATATTCCTTACCATCAGGTGTATATTCATTTCCTTTAGAGATCATGGCATCAAATTTATCAATTGCAACCAATAACACTTTGTCAGCATCAAAAGTAGCCCCCTGAAATCCAAGAAGATTTGTAGCTTAATATTCAGGATCAACTATTAAATCATAGAAGGCTAGCTGCCTAATTAAGCTACATTTATTGACATTTAAAAAACCAAAACCCAAAATAAAGCTGATATAATGTTCAGCATAAATAACTGTTCCTATACCTATTCATGCGCTTGTCGGACCGGTAATCGGAGCTTCACCGGAGATGCACTGAAGCTGCTTGCTAGTAGCTAGAGGCATTGGTAGCTTCCAGGTGACATTCACACACCCCAATAGTGCCACCATTCATCGGGATCGGAGCTGAAATGTCCCATTCCACCATGGCCGATCTCCTTACTGCCGATGAGTGGGGAAAAGCGCTAAGTGTCGTAGAAGCCATCACTACCTCATGGAGTTATTAGTGTCGATTGTGACACCCGATGATGCCGTCAATCACCTATGTTGTCCCCCTTGTTCCCGACCTTATTCCTCCTCTCCTTTCTTTTTTCTTTCTTTCTTGTGGTCCTAACCTTTTTTTCTAGAAGCCGGTGCAACCCTTTAAAAATTCCTTCCCTGCCTATATATATATATATATATATATATTATTCTTTCTCTTATTTGTTATGATATTTATTTTTTTCATACAACTAAGTATATATAAAAAAATACAAGTTTTTATATGAAATTATAATTTTATATTAATTGGTTAAACTCCATATAAATTGGCTAATTTGTTGATAATTATATTTATTTTTTAAAAAGTGACAAATACCCATACTTGCATATGTACAATATTTTATTAAATTGAGGATAATTTCATAGATAAATTTATATAGAAATTATATTTGCATCAATTGATATAATACGTATGCATTAGTATAATTATAAAATTATATACTTGTATATAATGTTTGAATTTATTATATCACAAGATATAAACATTCGTTCAAGTACAGCACCAGCACAAATATGCTTTACTTTCCAAGAGTTTATTTGAATTTATTTTGTTGAATAGGGACAAATTTGAAATTGATGGTAAAATGAAGAAACCTCTAGAAATATCCATTTAATATATACGAATTTTTAAGAAATTTCTTGAGGGAAAATGGAATTAGGAGCAAAATGATTGAATGATTTGGGATTGAAGAAAATTTGAATTTTAACGTTGGGATTGGGAATTTGGGAGGACAAAGCTGAATTCTTTTTAAGAAAATAATAATCCTTCTATTTTTAATAGTAATTTCGTTTTCTATTTGGTAAGATCTACTTTTAAGTTTATGAATTTTGATTTATATTTCTATATTTAATTTAATTTTCATAAATTGAATAAAAATATATAGTTAATTAAAAAAATTAAATTGTTTAGGCCAATCTACCATCAAAACTATATTATTTTAAATATAATAATTGTACTCCTAATATTTGGAAAGTCTTTCAATTAATTAAATCCATCTGTCTACAATTTTTTTTAATTTTGTTAATTTTATCTAAATATATATCCTCATGAACTGGTATCAGAAATACTGCTCACATATTAAAAAGTCTTATAAGGCGACTCAAATTTTAGGGTGTTACAAATCAAACTCCCCAATTTCAGATCTTATTTCTTATTTCCATTAAGATAACTAACTTTTTTAGTATTATTAGAAATTATTTTTCGATCAATTTATTACTGGCGATTGGGGATGATTGATAGGTCTAGAAAGGAGCACCGAACCACCAAAGGTCTAAAAATAATACCTCTAAGGTTTTGAGGCATTACATAACCACCACATATAACTGGATATAGATTTATATTTATTATGATAAGTTCATATTTATTTATTTATTTTTAAACTAAGTTAAAATTTAATAAACAACCAATTCTATTTATTTAGATGTTAATTTTTATTTGATTATAGATAATTATGTGATCACACATAATGAATACATAATTTATTAAGATATGTGAAGAAAAAGGTCAATTTCACTAATTTTAGAAGTAAATTATATTTAGTTAAATATATGGTATAATTATATAATTATAATATAATACGATTGTAAGCGAAAAAATAAAAGTAAAAAATTATAATATCCCTACCAAATTTCACTATTTTATCTTTTTTTTTATTTAAAAATGGTTTGATAAATATATGTAATTAAAATTTCTAATAATTTAATATTTGATCAAAATTTTACAAAATAAAAATAAATTATAAAATTTTTTATAATTATTTTAAATGAAATAATAAATTTTATATTATTATTTTATAAACATTTATTTTTATTGTTTTTCATAATGTGACTATATAATAATTATAACAATTACTTTATTATTATTATTATTATTATTATTATTAAAAATATATTTATTTTTAAATTAATAAGTTTAGATTTGGGAATAATTGATAAAAAATCTTACAATTTCTAATAATTCAATATTTGATTTAAATTTTATAAAATAAAAATAAATTACAATTTTTTTTTAAATGAAATAATAAATTTTATATTACTATTTGATAAATATTTATTTTTATTAATCTTCATCACGCAATTATATAATAATCATAACAATTAGTTTATTATTATTATTAAAAATGTAAATTTTCTAAATAAAAAACTTTAGATTTTGGTATAATTGATAAAATATTATTATCAAATTATAAAATAAAATACAAACTTATGTTACAAAATAAAATATCTATTTCATATGGTCTATATTAAAATTACTTAAAATTATACATAAATCACGTGATTGAAATAAAAAAATTATTTTTTTTATTTTATTTGCGATGGATTAGCGACTAAACATTTTCGTCGCTAATCGTTTTACCATTATAAAATACTATAAGCGACAAAACAATTTCCATCGCTAAACCGTCGCAAAAAAGGTGCCATATTTTCCCTCCTAAATTAACGAGTAAAATGTTCGTTGTTAAATTTTCTAGAACTAATTTCATGAATAAAAAATTATAAAAACTAGTGATGAAAATTTTATCGCTAATTCCATGGAAAAATATGGTGCGTATATTTTCCACCAATAATTTGTGAATGATTATTTATTTTGTCACAAAAAAAGTTAATAACCTTTCCATAATGAATTGAAAAATAGTCACGAAACCATCACAAAATTTGCAACTAAAATAATGTCGTCACTAATTTTAGTCAATAATTTACAATTTTTTTTTTTTGTAGTGAATAGGTTCTTCATGTTAGGGTCTTGTGATGCACATCAAAGCCTGCTCAGTTTTAGTTCTATTTTCGAAGGTCCGCTTTTAAAGTCCAAAACCTAATAAGGCTTACAAAACTCACAAATTAACCATTTTATAATAGAAAGGGATTTAAACCCAATTTTATTATTAATGGTCAACCTATAGAGGTGCCTAAGTGGGTTCAAGAGGTAGGTATCATGGATTGACTACCTAACAGAACGTTGAAAAAGTGAATCTAACATTTGATGCCTAAACAGAGATTGGTATTCAAGATATCACTCTTACTTGCACCCCTGTTAGGTGTTGCTTATAATTAGGCTTTTATTATCATTCCACTACCCCCTTCTCACACGACGTATTGCGATAAATTAAATGAGCAGATCAAGCATTTTGGAAATCAGTAAATAAAAGCAATGAATAAATAAATAAAGTAATCCTACTTAAATTATTACAAAAGCAAATCATCAAAAATAAAAATAATAAATGAGATACATAAATTGGGGTATTTATTTGAATTTGGGAATATTGGTTTCCTTTTGTATATTTACAAATTTTTTTTATCATTTCATATTTTTTAGTGAAAATTGGACATTGGTCCATTTTATTGAAAAAAGGCCAATTAATTAATAAAAAATGATTTAAAATGAATTTTCAATCTAATGATCCAAAAATCCTTTTTTACAAACTATTACATCCCAAAATTAAATAATAAAGTATAAAAAAGAAATAAATGAAATAAACCAACAAATAACCATATAAATAAAATGTTAGTAAATAAAGCAAAATAAAAGGAAAGGGATATGAATCGGAATTGTCCAAGGGATGTCTTTCCAAGGCAAACTAATCTCCTAAAATACTCCTTGATACATAAAGAATGATTGCTCAAAGGAACACATATTGAACAAAAAATTAGCACACAAAATAATGGTAAGCCAAATAATGAAATCAAAACACATTCTAGAATAAAATATTAAATGAATAGAATGTAAATCTTACAAGAACAAAAGCAAAAATAACATTAAAAATGACTAAACATGCAAATAAACATATGAATGCAAAATAATAAATGAAAAAGACTTTGAAATGATGAAGAAATAGCCACAAATAGCCAAAAAAAGGACAGAAGGCTAAAAAACTAAGGAGCTTCAAGACGAAAGGAAGGCACTGAGACGTCCCCTTGATCGTTATGATAGACGACCGTTTGTCGAGCCTTCTTTTTATCTATCACTTGAAACATAGGTAGTAAACCAGAATTCCAAACTAAATGCTAAGAAAAATCATTTAAACCTTCTAAACATGCATATCTATAGCCCTAAAACATGCCAAGACTAAAGATATCACCGAAATAAATTCTAAAGCATGTTAAAACAACAAGAAAACATTAAAACATAGAAATTAAATCATGATATTTTCATGTATTAATGGAAGAGAACAAATCCTAACATGTTATTCTAGCATATTAAATAGTTTTAGATCATAATGATAATATATAAATTAGGAAAAAAATTAAATAATAGAGAAACACAGATCATGGCATTATAAATAAAAAATAAATCAAATTGATCATATGATCAATGACGTCAGTTAAGAGAGAGAAGAAGGATGAAGTCTAAAATATTACCCGTAGGGATTTTGATTTTGTAACTCTAGAAGCGTAATCCAAGCCTTCGATCCTTAATTCCCATGTTCAAGAAAAATATTGATGAGTTTTTTGTGTGAAAGAAATTTATTTTAGAGCTGTATGCCTTCTTATAATAAAGAATTAAAATTTTCTTTCTTAAAAGTCTGCTATTTTCTTTCCTAAGTGAGAATCCCCTTTTGAAAAAACCCTAAATTTGGTTTAAATACCTAGGGAAGAGTTTGAGGTTAACTCTAACTCCAATCCTTCCAAATTTGGAATTAAAATTCTGAAATTCGTATAGGATTATATCTGATCCTTATCCACGATTTTGATTGCTGGAAAATGTGAGAAAATCTAAAAAATCCCTATAGATATGCATCTATCACTAATAGACAGCCGTCACTCAAACAATCTTTTTAAAAGTATAAGAATACCCTTATATCTACCCTAGACATTTGTGCTCATAACTCAATGATGGACGGTCACCTGCCATTGAGCCATGAGCAATCTTAAAAGGTCTAGACAAGCCATCTGCTAAGAGATAGCCCTAAAGAAAATGGCCACTGATGGTCATCCCCCATGATAGATGGCCATTTGACATAGACAAAGTCCAAAATTCAAGGATTTTCTAGTTCTTTCAAAAATCTAAAAAAACAAAGTTAAAGCCCAAAATAATGTTTTATAAATATGTGAAAACCAAGGATAAATTCATGCTTTTTGTCAGAAATATGAGTGGTTCCTTATCATCAAGTAACCTTGATCTGGGCTGTCTTGGGTCATGATGTCTATAATTACCCCTAATTTTAGGGAAACTTGTGTACTAGTGCCTAAGTGAGCCAAAAATTTAGAGTGAAAGGATAAAAGATGCATACCTGAGTCAGCAAATCTCTGATTGAAAAAGACATATACCATTTAAGGTAATGAATCTCTAATTGTAGACACATACTATTTAAGGCAGTGAATCTCTAGTTGGGTAGTTACCATTAGCTTATCGATATGTTAACCCTTGGTTGGGTAGTTACCATTAGCTTATCGATGTGTTAACCCTCTATTGGTTGGGTAATTACGTCAACTTGTCGATATGTTAACCTTTGGTTAGGTAGTTACTATTGGCTTGTAAATGTGTTAATCCTCTGTTGGTTGGGTAGTTATCATCAACTTGTCAATGTGTTAACCTTTGGTTGACTATCTGATTAGCACCAGCTTATCAATATGTAGAATCAGGTAAGAAAACTGTTGATTGGTTGATGCCATCTGTTGGCATGTCTAACCTTAATGTTGTATGGTAGTCGCTATCTATCGGCATGACTAACCTTGTTATGGTGGTTGATACCATATGTTGGCATGTCTAACCTCTTCTAAGTCAATATCCATATTAGAATATTCCTAGCACAATAACTTAGCACCATAAGGTACATTAATCTTTATGGCAATGCCCTTGCTGAAAGCTTCTGGCATGATAACTTGGCATAATAAGGTACATTAATCTCCTCTACCATCCATGTCGAGTTTGTAGTGAATGTACTTCCTTTACTATGTCATCTATATACTTGCTTTGGAGATGATACAACATATTTCTTTCCCTCACCATTAGGAGTTAAAACAACCTTCTGGACCATGCCTCTTTTAGTGTGCTTCAGTCAATGATTCCTTTGTCCAAAAGAGATTGAAAGGAATATGATCCCTTTTTAAATGACTTTAGCTTGTATAAATGCTCAAGTAAAATGGGACTTAAAATCCTCCCAGATTTAGAAAATATCCACACTTCTTTTTGCTGTGCATCTTGTTTGGGAACACAGTAAGTGCATTAAATTGGCCAGTAATATAAGGGAATATAGTTAAAACCTCAAAATATTGAACCTAAGGGATAAAGGACTACTAAGTGAGATATCTAAATTTGAGCAGAATTAATCTGAGATAAATTCCCAAGTTTTTGATTAAAAGCATCTTAAATTAATTAACAAAATAAACAAATAATAAAGCTAATTAAACCAAATATTAAAACATTAATTAAAAATATTGCCAAGGTACTGTAATCCTTTCCGCATCCAATGTATTGAATTAAACCATAAAGAAATCTATAACTTAAATTTTGATAACCTATATAAACCCTAAATTTACCATTCTGGAGCCAACTACTCTAACTACCCGATTTCTCACTCCGAAGCCAATCTAATATCTAGGATAAACATAGGTCCTAATACCTAGGTATGAATTAACTTCCCATTCTAGATCCAACCAATCCATTACCCATATATTCTTGAAATATTTCTGAATCAAATGTAGTCTACAAAGAGAGTTCAAGACCTCAATTCCAGAATCATTGAGGACTCTAGATGTATAAAACACAAAAATATAGCTTGATAATACACATTCCATACAAACATAATACCATTCATTCAAATGAAATCAAATGTTCAATAAAATAGATAAATAGATAATCACAATGAAGAATAGAACATTCAAGCATATATAAATCAAAGACAGGTTTAATCCATTACATAGATATGGGGATTCATAGATCCCTTCGTAGTAAAACTACTAACTAAATATAAATAAAGTAAAGGAAGAGAGGAAAGAAGAAACCTAGAATCCCATTTTAGTGATGAAGCTCGAATTTAAACCCAAGCCTTCTTCACCAACTCTCCAGCAAAGTAAACACTTAAACTACAACTAAAGTAAAGAAATAT
Source organism: Excoecaria agallocha (assembly GCA_037975025.1). NCBI lineage: Eukaryota > Viridiplantae > Streptophyta > Magnoliopsida > Malpighiales > Euphorbiaceae > Excoecaria > Excoecaria agallocha. The sequence continues at coordinate 49,321 of JBBPFJ010000102.1, read as the reverse complement.
AAATCTAATATTATTCAAGAACTTGAACTAAAATAAAGAAAATCTAAGAAATTACAAAGGAAAAGAAAAGAAAAACCCTAAATTATGAAAGAAGAAAAACCCTAGAACTAAAACAATTGCCCTTCTCTTTTTTTAGCCAAATAGAACTCAGCTTTTATAGCATCAGTAGAGGCACATAATGGAGGCACTTTGGTCTTAATTGTGTGTAATTAATTAAAATAGTATTATAGCATTAGCACATGGCTGAGACACTTTAATCTCAATCGTGTATGCTATTTGGATTGAATCACCTCGAACTTTGCATGGCACATGATGGAGACAAATGGTCTCAGCCTTGCTCTTTAGTGAAATGGTATGAATTGGGGATTCTGCAAGGCACACGACTGAGATACTTTGGTCTCTATTGTGTGCAAGTTAATTTTCTGCACAAAAATAAAAATTACACCATCAATCATACCCAAACTTCATAATTCTTAATATTATTCTATTTCGTACAAAAAGAGAAATTTAACACCTAAAGCATGAAAAACATGTAAAACGACACATAAACACAGATAAAAATACACTACAATTAAAACCATAAACCACCAGTGAATTCCAACAATCGAGCAAAGAGAAAAATATAACTGTTTTCCACTTAAAACTCAGAATAGCCATAGACCTCTCCTTTAGCACAGGAACCACAAGGGTCATCTCTGCTAAATAACTCAAAACAAAAATAAGATCACTAGGTCTTACATTAAGGTCATAACGGGAGGTTAAGTTATTGGCTCCAAAGAAGAGATAAGGTTAACAACTTATAATTAATTAGCCACATTACCCAAAAATACCACCTAACTTTCTGAAATTCAATAACTTTTTCCAAATTTTCTACCCTTGCTATTAATACTAACAGATGAATCTTAAAAGACATTAACTAACTCATAATTGTAATGAAAGTGAGAGCTAAAAAATTTCTTTTTCTTGAACTAGCTCAACAATTAATACTTCCTCTTAAATGCAAGGTACCCCACACTTATTCATTACAGTAAAAAATTAAATAAAATTTTTGCAGTATAAACTTTATTCTACTGATTTTTTTTAAATGAACTAAGGGCATTACAGTAAAAAATTAAATAAAATTTCTATAGCATAACCTTTATTCTACTGATTTTCTTTTAAAAATGAACTAGGGGCACCAATACTCTGATTTTCCAAATTAGCAAAGTCTTAAGATTTAAAAATCTTAACTCACACAACCCCAATTTTTTTCATAATTTCCATCCAATTTAACACCCTTACTAATCAAGCATAAACAATTCCATTACTCAAAATGCACAATACTACCCAACCTAAAGTGGCCAATTCTAAAATAGGGAAGATACATGGCATTTAAGTTATATTTGCAATCAAGAAAAATTTAAATAGTACACTTTCAGCCTACCAATTAAGCTCAAAAAGGTTAGCAATGCTAAAAATAAATACAAGGTAGGATAAAAGTCATTTTAAAGTGATTGCCAAAGAAAGGTTGCCTAGGTTATGTCCTAACTCTACCTAAGTTAAATATTTGTTTCGAAGGATCATGAGGAAAGTTCTAGCTATTCCAGAATTCCTTCACTCAACAACTCTCATTCACAGTTTTTCAACAATTTTCACAAAATTAGCCTAGCGTGCACAAAGAAATAGAAATCAAATGATATATAACTAATTGTGACTAATCAAAAGAAAATTCTCACTCAGCATACTACTACTCTCTGGCTACCTAAGACTCTCTAAACAAATAGTTTACAAATATGAGTTTAAATTGATTCATTCAAGAATTACTTGGGAAAACTTAGACTTATTGCAATTAATAACAACAACTCAACAGACAAAATAAAGTTGTTGAAAAACTAAAGATGAAAATTAAAATTAATGAAAGACTAAAGATAAAATAAAATATTAATAAAAATTACTCAAAATAAAAAGTAAGAGTAAAAATAAAGCAGTAAAAAGTTTAAACGTAAAGCAAACTACTTAAACCAAAATAAATTGAAATTTGAAATTCAAGCTAAGTTGTTTACTAAAACAATCCAAACAACAACTACTAAAAATGTTCAACTAAAATAACTATTTAAAACTTCAAAAACTATAAGATATAAAGTTTGTAGTTCAAAGGACTCCACAAAAAATATAAGCATTTGAGAACAATCTTCTTCTTCACAAAATTTGCACAAAAATTCTTCACAATCTTCACAAAATAATATCTTCAGCAATGGTCATCAAAAAAAATTTCTTCAATAATCACAAAAATAATTACTCCCTATCCCACACTTTATAACTTGCTACCCTAAATAAGCTACTATAAAATAGACACAAAAGAAATTAAAGTGAGGTATTTGAACTCCCTACAATCAATCTTAAGGTGAAGGAGGCACCGTTGGTGGTAGGAAAAGAGCATCCAGCCTTGAGGCTAAAGTGGACAATGCTATCATCATTTGGTGCGGCTCCTTCTTGAACTCATCTTGCTTTGCAGTCAAAGTATAAATCCTGGCAAATAGCTTAGCATACTATAGAGAAGTAAGGGTAACTACTCCTTGATCAGGCCTACACGGTGGATTGCTTAAGCTTTTAGTCATCTTTGCCAAATAGGATTGGGCTATTTGCATTTCAAGAATTCACACCCAAGAAACAAAATCAATAACCAAAATCAGTATGCCATGGTTAAAACCTGAAGAATATTTAAACAAGGTTGGCAATGGGCAAGTAGGCATTTTCAAATAAAGCATGAGATGTGCAAATGAGTGAAATTCTTGCTTAAAACAATGTAGTTTCTCAAAGATAAACATAAGTTCCTATTCAAAAATATGAATCATTGAAGCAGCCAAGCCATGTAGACTAGCATGCACTAATTTCACTCTAATTTCTCAAGAACATAAAAATTAAATGGCTTAATTAGTAATCATGTAGGCTAGGGAACAATTGGTAACCACATATTGCATGAAGTTCTAGCATATTGAAGCTGAAAATCAAATTCCACCCAAAATCAACTGCCAAATACTCAGATGTTATAGATGTACAGTGCCTTTATGATCAATGGAAAACAAATTTAAAACATAGAGAGCACAAGGTGATAAGTCTCAATAAAGTCAGTTCATACAAATATAAGTGAACATGACATTATACTGGTGTAAGTGTATATCACAGAAAAAAAGTTGCACAAGGTACTGGCACTCAACCATTATACAACATTATCATTTGGAAACCAGTAGCCCGCATGTCAAATCATTTCAGCCTATATACCTTGTCACAACACAAATAAAATGCAAGACTCTAATGCACAAATAGACTATTACCCTGATAAAATTGCAAGCAAAGATATACCAAAAACATGCATTGGCTAGGATCATAAGTAAGGATTAGTCTTGAAAAAGACTAAACATATGAAGTTTTCTAGAACTTAATAAAGTGCAGCTCGATTTAAAATGCACAATAGAACATCATAGCCATTTCAGTTTAGAAAGCATGAACACAAGCCAAATTATGAAAATGCTAATTGCATAAATCAAGCTTAACTTTAAACATGCATGAGCAATACAAAAATCAATTTTCTCAAGCTATTATTGACACTTTATGATAGTTATTAATAAGAATCAATAGGATAGATGAAAAGCTAAAATATCAACCTTCATGGAATTCTTAATATGGTCTAAGGTGAAAGGTGAGGTTAACTATTGAGGATCAAAGTTCAAATGCTTACAGTTCAACAGTCCTAGCAAGGTATAAAGTGAGATTGGCCAAATTTTTCAATGTCTGCTTACTTAACCCCTATAACTCATATGGAAACTAATGCTTAACTATATTAAACTCATCAAACAATTAGAATCATGAACCCAATTAAAAATTGTAAAAACAAATAACATTGGACAAATAAGGGATAATGTCAACATAGAAGAAATAATCACTAATTTTGTTTCATTCTTCAAAAATACATATTTTAAATAAGGAAGGAGGGGTTTGAGTTCAGTTTTTAAATCTCCCTTTTATGGTTGAAACCCTTCTTCCTTTAAATCCTCCTATTCTTATTCCTTCTCCACTGTAGCTACCATTTCTTTTTCTACTTTATCTAACTCCTCATTCTCTAAAGAATGCATCAAACTCAACATCAATAGGTCATCTATTAACACATTCTCTTGAGTTTCCTCTACACA
>JBBPFJ010000102.1:0-44952 GCA_037975025.1 Excoecaria agallocha | reverse complement strand
TAATGCTAGCTCCTAGGTCATAAAAAGCATTATCGATAAAATTCTTGCCAATTTCATAAGGTAAAGTGAAGCTACATGGATCTTTCAATTTTTTGAAATTTTGATCATGATAATAACACTATAGTTCTTTGTTAGTTGTATAGTCCAACACCCTTCTATTTTCTTTTTGTTAGAACAAATTTATTTCATAAATTTAACATAATTAGGCATGTGAGCTAGGGCTCAACAAAAGGTAAATTGATATGCAATTTCTTAAACATTTCTAAGAACCTAGCTAATTGCTCATTTTTCTTTTATTTCCTAGCTATAGTAGGAAATGAAAACCTATTTATATCAAGATCCTTTACATTGTAATTCATTATATTCTTACCCTTATCTATAATAGGAGCATCCATATTCACCTCTACGTTAGGGTTAGAATTACTTACCTTTTGTGTTGGCTTCTCCATACTTGATGATGATGGTGAAGATGATTTACCTTTCTCTTCTTTTAATTCTACTTCCTTGCCACTTCTTAGCATGATTTCCTTAGCTTCCTCTTTTTGATTTCAGTCGACATTTGATGGAAAAATCCTAGTTGGTCTTGTGGATATAGAATTTGTCAATTGTCTAATTTATGTTTCTAGGTTCCTCATGGAAGCATCTTAATTATGGTTCCATTGCTCCTATGATTTCCACCTTGTCTCTTGACTAGCCATAAATTATTGTTGTATATTCATTAATTATTATTGGCTATTCATGAAGCTAGCTAGCATATCTCAAGATTTGGCTTTTTCTCTTGCATAAGTTATCTTGGTTGATATCCCGATGGGTGATATGATGAACTTTGATTTTGGTTGGAACTTTGGCCTTTACGATAGTGCGATTGATATGGGGCTTGATAATAATAGTCACTTGAGGTTGGTAAGACTGGACTATGGGTATGGTTGACATTTTGGTTGTAGGGAGATTTTGCTTGTGGTTGAGAAGATGAAGCATTCTGATTTTCCTCTATCCAAGTAAAATTTGGGTGATTCTTCCAACCTGGATTATATGTATTGCTGTAGGGATAATTTCTTTGATAATCTCATATTGCATTCACATCTCCTATAGCTCCACTGTCCACCTTCATATAATCCACTCTCTTGAGCAATTGAAACTACATTATATACCTTCAACCTACTTAATTCATTCTTCACTAGCTTTAACTGTGCCTTCAGCATTGTAACTTCATCAATGTTATGCACACCCTATCTTTTTGGAACTACTCTTGGAGTTGCCCACTGTGAATCATTCGTTGCTATCTTATCCATCAAGTGAAAGGCTTCTTTCGGTAACTTGTTCATGAATGACCCACCAGATGATGTATCTAAGATTGACCTTAAAGCTGGTGTAACTCCTACATAGAAATAGTCATCAATTGATAAACTGCTACCTCATAATATAAACAGCTTCTTAATAGCTTTTTAAACCTCTCCCAAGCTTTATGGAATGGCTTTTCATTCATTTGATGAAAACTCATTATACTATTGCAGATACTTACTATTTTTATCGGAGGGAAGAATCACATTAAGAATTTCTCTTATACCAATTCCCATAACCAAATTGATTGTCTCGATGGCATATGAAGCCATTCCTTTACTTTTTCAATCAATATGGATAGAAATAGCTTTAACCTAATTACATTAGTATAGATACCCAAAATCTGAAGAGTGTTGTTGACATCCAAAAATATATCTATATGCTGAGCAAGATTTTCCAAATCTAACCGGAGAACTTATTTCTCTGCACCATTATGATGGTTGCTGGTTTAAGATTAAATTGTACACCTCTTAGCAGTATAATTATTCTATGGTTTTCATTCCATCTCAGTATAGCATAGTCTCTAATTGTCGTCTACCTAGGTACCTTATCTCTGTGTCTACATAGCATTTCCTTTTGTACCCTCGACACTTGTTCATACTTTGGGAGGGAAATTCATCAATAGGAGGATTCAAATTCATGTTTTTCTCTCTATAAGCTCTCCTTCATTGATGTCGAGTCCTCTTGATTTTAGGGTCATAAGGTGCTAGTTGCTCTTGTCTCAATCTATTCATGCACCATGATTACCTAAAAATAATAAAAATAATAAAATAAGGAAAAGGAAACACATAAAAATAACAATCAAAACTCATAAACAATGCCAATCCCTAGCAATGACCAAAAACTTGATGTGACTTCAGCAAGTGTACTAAATTGGCAAATAATATAAGATGCTTAATTTAAGATCCATAAATATCATACTCCAGGGATTGTAAGTAATGAAAATCCAGTGTATGCTAAAGAATTCCCAAATTTTGATTTGTGATATGTTGTCAACTATTAAAATGCAAAAAATAAACAACTAAATTGTAAATTTAGAATTTAACTAAAATAAATTCGCAGTAATTTTCTATGGATTAAGCAATTAAGAAATTAATAAGATGAAAATTTATATATTAAAAATATTGCTCAGGTTCACTCATCCTGCTCTATACCCAAATGTGAGTTAATTAACATAAAATTATATATGTGAATTCGAGATAACCCTCTTAAGCCAAGCATCCCATTCCAGAGCAAGCTATTCTAAACACAAGAAATCCCAATATGGAGCAAATCCTATGATTAGCCTGTATGGGTTTTGATGGAATATGACATGGTATGAATATCATGATGGCACAGCGAAAAAAAAATTTTTTTCATCATACATACCATACATATCCAAAGCTAGAAACAAAACATGCAATTTTAGGGTTGTAGTACTTACAACTTTTGATGCCTTTTAATGTTGAATTAGGTGATGGCCAGCAACTAAGATGACTTTGTCCGCCTTAGATCTCGATCACCAATGCCACGGAATAGCCTTTTATGCCACTCCCTCTATTCTCACACACACACTTGCACCGACAGCTTAAAATTGAGATTGCTAGCTCTCTTTTTCGGTATTGTGTAATGGTTATAGTTTGAAGCTACAAAAATTGATTTTGTACTTCTCTTAGGATGCTATTACTACCCAAGAACACAAGAGAATGAGGAACTATCCTTTCTCCTTGTGAAAAATTGGGCCAAAAGAATTGAGAGAGAGAGAGAGAGAGTTCACGCAAAAACTAGAATAAAACTAGGGTTTTTCACGCCAACTTCACTTAGTTCTTTAGGGTTTTATTTCTTTTTTTAATATATATGCTTATCCTTTGACAAGTCTTTGATCTGAATTCAACCATCCTAAGATAATTAATTCAAACTCTATCACTTCCTAAAGATAAGTAATATATTTTGAATTAAACTCCTTTGAATTTAAATTCAAATTTGAAATAAAACATAAGACATTCAAATAAATGAAATCACTTAATTTAAATATATAGCATGTGCCGAAATTCCTTGATTTCCCTCTTGGAATTTCGGCCACTTCATTAAATATATAAGTGATTTAATTTAATTTAAATTCCTTTAGGCTTTAATACTCAATTAACTTAATTAATGTAACATAATTAATTAATTGAAATTAAACCTTGTGGGCTGAATTTCTCTCTCTCATGGACCAAGGCCCAATAGCAATTTTATAACCCATTACATACATTAATTTGACTTTACTTAAAAGCCCAAATTAATGCCCAATACTTAATTTAAGTATTTTAAGCCCAATGCTTTGTGTGCGATCCTATAGGTCCATTTAATGTTGGCAATGAATTAATAAATTAATTCAAAGGCTATATATATTCTCTAGCAAGATATTATAGCATTCCAAATTAAATGAAAATGCATATGGCATTTAGTGACCTAATGCAATTTTGCATAGTCCCTTACCCATAAATATCAGAATTAATATAAGGCATGGAACTAGTCATCCTTATATATATTAATTCCTTTCTTGATATTCCAGTGACACTGAAGTCTCAGATAAATAATGATTACTCATTATTTCATCTCGGTATGGCCATACACTTCTCAGTTCATTGATCAAGTGGCAGATGATATTTTCTCTCTTATTGAGAGGGGTAATCCCTTCACTTCTCTCATGCTCTCTAACATGAATCAATGCATACCCAATCATACCCATACTTGTCACTCTGTTACGAGCACGTTAGGTGTATGTCAAAGTACACAGTAATTTATAAAGAGTTTCATAGAGATTTCAGGTCTAAGAACTCCGATACAAAACTTGCATATGAGAAACACTTATGACTTGTACCATGTAGTGTTCTGATGAGTGGATCGTATCCAGATACCATGTTCTTTAACATGTATCTATGATCTCTGATTGACACCCTTGTCCTAATGATCCGTAAGACAGAACTCATAAAATCAAAGAGAGCATACTAGTCTTAATTCATTGTTATTCCCATAACAATGACTGACTAGGGATGTTTAGAATGATGTCTCATTTGTTTCAAGGTCTTACAACCATGTGCCTCACACATGATAACTTAAACCGAAACAACACTCTTGGATAGTTTTATCAATTGATATGCACAGGAATACAAAGGATAAGACAAATGCCTCATTTTATTAATTCAAAGTGCTTTATTACAATGCATTGGGGCTAGGGCTTACACTAACAATCTCCCACTAGCACTAGTCCCAATTGGGCATAACCCTAAGACCAAACGCTCTCAGATGAGCTTCGTGCAGATTTGGACGCAATTGTTTCGTCAAAGGATCTGCTACATTATCTTCATTTGCTATCTTGCTAACCTTTATGTCCCCACGATCAATGATTTCTCTGATCAAGTGGTACCTCCTGAGTATGTGTTTGGATTTCTGGTGTGACCGGGGCTCCTTGGCCTGTGCTATGGCCCCGTTGTTGTCACAGAAAATTTCTAATGGATCTAGGATGCTTAGGACCACTCCTAATCCAGAAATGAAATTTTTAATCCAAACAACCTCTTTTGCAGCCTCACTTGCTGCAATATACTCAGATTCTGTAGTTGAGTCGGCAACGGTTTCTTGCTTTGAGCTTCTCCAGCTGACAGCACCACCGTTCAAAACAAAAACAAACCCAGATTGCGATCTAGAATCCTGAGTGCTGGTCTGAAAAGCAGCATCGGCATAACCTTGTATGACGAGCTCTTCTTAACCACCATACACCAAGAAGTGATCCTTAGTCCTTCGCAGGTACTTTAGAATCCCTTTTACAGCAGACCAGTGCTTCTCACCAGGGTCTTGCTGAAACCTACTGGTTATACTCAGTGCATGAGCAACATCCAATCTAGTACATAACATAGCGTACATGATAGATCCAATAGCAGATGCATATGGGATTCTACTCATGTTGTCCCTTTCCTCTTTGGTTTTAGGGCACTGTTCTTTAGTCAAAGGAACTCCCAAAGCCAAAGGTATGTACCCTTTCTTTGAGTCTCCCATACTAAAACGCTTTAGTACTTTGTCTATGTACTTTTCTTGGCTTAGTCCCAAGAGCCGATTCGATCTATCTCTATAGATTCGAATACCAAGTATTGTCTCGGCTTCACCTAAGTCTTTCATTGAGAAACATTTTCCCAACCATTGCTTAACCTTTTGCAATGTTGGAATATCATTCCCAATGAGAAGGATGTCGTCCACATATAGGACCAGAAATACTACTATGCTCCCACTAACCTTCTTGTACACACAAGGCTCATCTTCGTTCTTGATGAAGTCAAATTCTTTGACTGCCTCATCAAAATGAAGATTCCAACTCCGGGATGCTTGCTTTAATCCATAAATGGATTTTTGAAGCTTGCAAACCTTCTTAGGATGCTTAGGATTGACAAAACCTTCAGGCTGTGTCATATACACATCCTCAAGTAAATTTCCGTTGAGGAAAGCAGTTTTGACATCCATTTGCCATATCTCATAATCATGATATGCAGCTATGGCAAGCAAGATCCTAATGGACTTGAGCATGACTACAGGTGAAAAGGTCTCGTCATAGTCTACACCATGAGTTTGTCGAAAACCTTTTGCTACTAGTCTACCTTTGTAGGTCTTATCAGCTTTGAGTTTGAATAGCCACTTGCATTCAATTACCTTAGCACCTTCCGGTGGATCAACCAAGGTCCAAACCTGGTTATCGTACATTGATTGCATCTCGGATTTCATGGCTTCAAGCCAATTTTCCGAGTCTGGGCTCTCAATAGCTTCTCGGTAGGTAGTAGGATCCTCACGATCTACTAACTCAATAGTGTCACTGTCAGTGATTAGAAATCCATATCTCTCAATCTCCTAACGTACCCTATCGGACCTTTTAGGTTCTTGTGTGATGGGTTTTTGTTCCACAACTGGTTGTGAACTTGATCCCATTTCCAAACCATCCTCTATAGGAGTTTGTGGTGCTTGAATTTCTCCAAGTTCTACTTTACTCCCACTGTCTTTCTTGAGAAGGAACTCCTTTTTCCAAGAAAACAGCCTTGCGAGCAACAAATACTTTGTTCTCGGCTTGTGAGTAAAAGTAGTATCCCTTTGTTTCTTTAGGATAACCAACAAACAAGCAGACAGTGGATTTGGACTCTAGTTTGTCGGATGTTAATTTCTTAACATGTGCTTCACAACCCCAAATCCTGAGAAAAGACATATTAGGTTCTTTTCCAGTCCATACCTCGTATGGTGTCTTCTCAACTGCTTTAGTTGGAGTACGGTTCAATAAAAACGCAGCAGTTTCTAATGCATAACCCCAAAAAGAGATAGGAAGATAAGCTTGACTCATCATAGATCGAACCATGTCCAATAGAGTTCGATTTCTCCTTTCGGACGCACCATTCCTTTGAGGTGTTCCAGGAGGAGTGAGCTGTGAAATAATACCACACTCCTTTAGATGACTGTCAAACTCTTGGCTTAAGTATTTGCCACCTCGATCTGATCGAATGGCTTTTATACTTTTGCCAAGTTGGTTTTCTACTTCGTTCTTAAACTCTTTGAATTTCTCAAAAGTTTCAGACTTGTACTTCATTAGATAGACATAGCCATATCTACTGAAGTCATCTGTGAATGTCACGAAGTAGCTAAAACCACCTCTAGCATGTGTACTTAAAGGTCCACATACATCGGTATGTATTAGTTCCAATAAGCCATTAATCCTCTCACCTTTTTTATTAAAAGGACTCTATGTCATTTTTCCATGCAAACATGGCTCGCATGTGTCATAAGACTCTAAGTCGAATGACCCAAGCACTCCAGTTTTGTAGAGTCTTGAAATGCATTTTTCGTTTGCATGTCCTAAACGATAATGCCAAAAGTAAGTAGGGTTCAATTCGTTTGATTTAACCCTCTTTGTATTAATGTTGTATATTGACTCTTTGTTTTGTAAATCAAGGATATAAAGGCCATTTTGCAACATGGCATTGCCATAAGAAATGCCTTGGTGACGAATATGAGCATTGCCATTTTTAATAACAAAATCAAATTCATCATTATCCAAACATGAAACTGAAATAATGTTTCTACTCATAACAGGCACATAATAACAATTATTCAAAACAATACAAAGTTCGGAAGGTAAAGTGAGGTGATAGTCGCCTATCTCCATGGCAGCAACTCGTGCTCCATTCCCCACACGGAGGTCCACTTCATTCTTCCCAAGTAACCGCCTATTTCTTAGTCCCTGCACATTTGAACAAATGTGAGAACCACAACCGGTATCCAATACCCAAGTGGTAGAAATAGAAAGGTTAATTTCAACAACAAAAATACCAGAACTGGACGCCTTGGCTCCATTCTTCTTTTGTTCTTCCTTGAAGAGAGCGCAATTCTTCCTCCAATGCCCTATCTTGTTACAATGGAAGCAAGTGCTCTCACTCTCTTTGAGTTTTGGCGCCTTGGGCTTGGATTGGGCCTGAGGTGCACTCCCACTTGACTTGGGTTTTGCCTTTCCCTTTCCCTTTCCCTTTCCCTTAGCAGGTCCCTTCTTAATTCCCTTTTGAACCATTAGTACGGGATTGGTCTTTCGAATGTTCTCTTTAGCATTCTTAAGCATCCCATGAAGCTCAGTGACTGACTTGTTCATTGCATGCATGTTATAATTCATCACAAATGGATCATAAGCAGTAGGCAATGATCCTAAGATCAAGTCAGTGGCCAATTCCTTTGGCACCAGTACCTCAAGCTTCTCAAGAGTATCAAGATACCCTTTCATCTTGAGTACATGGGTACTAACAGGAGTACCCTCAGCCATCTTGCAAGAAATTAAGGCCTTTGTTGTCACGAACCTCTCGTGACGAGCTTGCTCTTGGAACATCTCCTTGAGGTGCACCATGATCGCATAAGCCTCTTGGTCCATAAATTGCTTTTGCAAGTCAGGCACCATAGTGGCCAGCATCAGACAGGTCACATCGTTGGAGTCGCTTTTCTTGGTCTCAAAAGTTTCCTTTTGAACCGCAGAGGCGTTCCTTCCTGGTTCTTCAGGCAAGGGTGCATCCAAAACATACGACTTTTTCTCTTGCTTAAGAACTATTCTTTTGTTTCGAGACTAGTCTATGAAATTGGTGCCATTTAATTTGTCCTTTTCAAGGACCGATCGCAATGAGAAATTGTTGTTTGAAGATGCCATTTTCAATCTACAATAAAATTTAGCAAGATTAAATGAGGTCTTATTTATGATCCCACAAACCGAATTAATATCCCTTTAAATAATTCGCGTTAGTGATTTAATGTGGGCCAAGATCCACTTTTCACAACAACTTATTAGTCAAGTTGAGCTTGTACACCTAACAAGTTAAGTTACTGAGGTAGGAAAACTCCAATCATGTCTCGTACATGACTCTTGGATCAAATGGGCTAACATCTTAAGATGTTATAGCACAACCCATTTATTAGTTGCCTAGGTCCGGGCATCCCTTTCCATGATAAGTCTAACCTACATTCACAACCCATGCCTCACAAAGATAATCGGGCGCATCTAGGACTCCTAGTCTACGTGACTGATGATCGATGCCTTGACATGTTTCGAATTAGGAAGGCAACTTTGTGACTTACTATTTTAGGGATTCATTTTATTACGGCTTACATGTCATACGCTTTGTCATCCATACATAGCATGCATATATAAATAATTGCATAAAGTAAAGCGTGACAAACATGGGCCCAAAAACCTACAACTAAGATTCTATACTATTACATAAGAATCTTCGAGTTGGGCTTCTCCACTCCGGTGGGCTTCGTCTTGATTTACAAAGTCTTCAAGTATATTCTATTCTAAGAAATAAATGGAAAACTTTTACAACAAAATATAATGGCTCGCAGGCCATATTTAATTACAAAACCCAGGGCCCATGAATGCACCATGCATATCCATTCATCACACCAAATTAGCAAATAAATATACATAGCATTTATGGATAAAACAAAGTCTAATTTTAATTAATTTAGCCAAGCCCATTAATGGAAATTGTGTACTTGAACCTTTAAGAGAAGACCCCATGATGGGCCTGGGCCGAAGCCCAATGGACTAAATCCTCTTATTGAATAAGTTCTCTTAAAAGCCCAAAACACAAACTAGTTAGATTTGTGCTATAAATAAACTCTAGTATAATTTCTAATTTTGCCATTTTTAATTTTATGTCATACAGCCCATAAATATTAAAAATGCATATAATATGTGCTAACATGAATTAAAATATAAAATCATGAAGAACACATATATGGTACACGGCATTCATGCAAAAACAAACAAACAACAAAAACTAGTTGTTTAATGCTTATGTAATGCCATAAAATGCACAAACATTTAAATCAATTTTATGAGTCATTTAATATTCTAAATAAGTCCATAAATATTGATTTAATATTCTGTACAAATCTGATCTAAATGTGTTTTTACCATTTTAATCAAAATAAAACAAACAATCTTGATTAAACATGTAACAAACACAAACTAGTCATAGTTTTAAGTGATTTTAAAATTAATCAATCAAATTGTCATGGACCAGAATTAAAACCAAATTTAAAATATGTCCAGACCTGATATTTAATCTTTAAAAATCACTTACAAACATTCCAAAAACGTTTTTACATATAATTTTGAAAACTAGTTGTTAAAATAGCAATTTACATGCCAACAAGCACCTAGTTTCATAATTAACATGTACCATCAGGTATAAATAATTAAATCCGACCATTACCAGCCCTAATAACATCTAAGGACAGTATATTAACATGTCATATTAATTATAATACCTATCTAATCAATTAAAATCGTTTTTACACCCAAACAATGCAAAAAACTCAAAACAAAAAATTTCAGATTTGCATGTTTTCATAATGATGATTTTTAATTAATTTTTTTATGCATCTAAAGCACTAAAATAAGCATGTTTAGGCTCTGATACCACTGATGGAATATGACATGGTATGAATATCATGATGGCACAGCGGAAAACAAAAATTTTTCATCATACATACCATACATATCCAAAGCTAGAAACGAAACATGCAATTTTAGGGTTGTAGTACTTACAACTTTTGATGCCTTTTAATGTTGAATTAGGTGATGGACAGCAACTAAGATGACTTTGTCCGCCTTAGATCTCGATCACCAATGCCATGGAACAGCCTTTTACGCCACTCCCTCTATTCTCACACACACACTTGCACCGACGGCTTAAAATCGAGATTGCTAGCTCTCTTTTTCGGTATTGTGTAATGGTTATAGTTTGAAGCTACAAAATTTGATTTTGTACTTCTCTTAGGTTGCTATTACTACCCAAGAACACAAAAGAATGAGGAACTATCCTTTCTCCTTGTGAAAAATTGGGCCAAAAGAATTGAGAGAGAGAGAGAGAGAGTTCACGCAAAAACTAGAATAAAACTAGGGTTTTTCACGCCAACTTCACTTAGTTCTTTAGGGTTTTATTTCTTTTTTTAATATATATGCTTATCCTTTGGAAAGTCTTTGATCTGAATTCAACCATCCTAAGATAATTAATTCAAACTCTATCACTTCCTAAAGATAAGTAATATATTTTGAATTAAACTCCTTTGAATTTAAATTCAAATTTGAAATAAAACATAAGACATTCAAATAAATGAAATCACTTAATTTAAATATATAGCATGTGCCGAAATTCCTTGATTTCCCCTCTTGGAATTTCGGCCACTTCATTAAATATATAAGTGATTTAATTTAATTTAAATTCCTTTAGGCTTTAATACTCAATTAACTTAATTAATGTAACATAATTAATTAATTGAAATTAAACCTTGTGGGCTGAATTTCTCTCTCTCATGGACCAAGGCCCAATAGCAATTTTATAACCCATTACATACATTAATTTGACTTTACTTAAAAGCCCAAATTAATGCCCAATACTTAATTTAAGTATTTTAAGCCCAATGCTTTGTGTGCGATCCTATAGGTCCATTTAATGTTGGCAATGAATTAATAAATTAATTCAAAGGCTATATATATTCTCTAGCAAGATATTATAGCATTCCAAATTAAATGAAAATGCATATGGCATTTAGTGACCTAATGCAATTTTGCATAGTCCCTTACCCATAAATATCAGAATTAATATAAGGCATGGAACTAGTCATCCTTATATATATTAATTCCTTTCTTGATATTCCAGTGATACTGAACTGTCAGATAAATAATGATTACTCATTATTTCATCTCGGTATGGCCATACACTTCTCAGTTCACTGATTAAGTGGCCGATGATATTTTCTCTCTTATTGAGAGGGGTAATCCCTTCACTTCTCTCATGCTCTCTAACATGAATCAATGCATACCCAATCATACCCGTACTTGTCACTCTGTTACGAGCACGTTAGGTGTATGTCAAAGTACACAGTAATTCATAAAGAGTTTTATAGAGATTTCAGGTCTAAGAACTTCGATACAAAACTTGCATATGAGAAACACTTATGACTTGTACCATGTAGTGTTCTCATGAGTGGATCGTATCCAGATACCATGTTCTTTAACATGTATCTATGATCTCTGATTGACACCCTTGTCCTAATGATCCGTAAGACAGAACTCATAAAATCAGAGAGAGCATACTAGTCTTAATTCATTGTTATTCCCATAACAATGACTGACTAGGGATGTTTAGAATGATGTCTCATTTGTTTCAAGGTCTTACAACCATGTGCCTCACACATGATAACTTAAACCGAAACAACACTCTTGGATAGTTTTATCAATTGATATGCACAGGAATACAAAGGATAAAACAAATGCCTCATTTTATTAATTCAAAGTGCTTTATTACAATGCATTGGGGCTAGGGCTTACACTAACAGGTTTAACATCCTAAGTATGATTTGCTTTCCCATTTTGGAGCCAAATAACCCAACACCCATCCATTTTACTCATAACTCTAGTTTTAAAAACATAAATTCCATAACCCAATGAGTCTTATTCCGGAGTAATCTCAAAGTCACAACTAATATAGTAGAAAAATAGAGTAAAATAACATTGATGGTATTCAAACATCCAAATAATTTACCCAAAACAAGATAGCATTATAAAATAAGTCATGCAACTTAGACAAATAACTTAAAATATCAAAACCTAAGAAATAGTAATGAAGTAATAGTAAAATGAACCATTCACACACACACACACACATATGTGTGTGTGTGTGTGTGTGTGTATAAACTCAAAATTGTTCAATATTCACATTGGGTATTTAGGGATTCAAAGATCCCCTAAACAACTGGCTATTATTCACTACTAATAACAAAATAAGAAGAAAAAAGGATAGAAAAAGCCAAAAATTCATGTGAGGAAGAAACCTAGCCGAATACCAAGCTTTCTTCTCTAAATCACTAATGAGATGTGAGCTCCAAGAAGAAAAACTGAAATCTAATATATGTTTTTAAGTTTAATCTATGTATTTTGTGTAAATCCAGGTATTTTCAAGTATAAATCTAAATCTAAGTGTATACAAATGAAGAAATGAAAGAAAAAAAGCAAGAGAAAACCCTATATCTACAGAAAAATTTGTATCCTATCCAAAAAAGAAAAATTATTTATATAGGCTCGAAAAGGTCATGGTCAGTAATAAATTTCTATCGACAGTGACAAGTTGAAAAATTGCCTCTGAACTAAGATAGGTCACGATCAGCACTCTTTTCCTACTGCCCATGAAATAATCCTTGATTTACTTATGGACTGAGAAACACAAACCTCATGGTTAACACCATTTTCTACTGATCATGACATACAGTTCCCTTACATTCTGGATTGAAGTGTGCATACCTTATGGTCATTACAAAATTACTGCTAATTGTGAGGTCTTCTCTTCAGTTATGGATTGGAAAAATGACTAAGTCACGGTAAGCACAAAATCTATACCGACCATGACATAATTGAAATGGTACATTTTGACATGAAACACTAGGTCACGGTCAGCATTCAGAACATGCTGACCGTGAGGTACTTGTAAAAAATGTAATTAAGCGTAAAACCCATCAAAAGTCCTCCAAAACACACAAAAGATAATATTTACTAAATTTGGATAGAAATTATTGAATTTAAGCAAAACAAAGCAAAAGATAATGAAAAGACACTTAAAACTATACTAAAATCGACTAAAAACTAGACACTAAACTGGAGTTATCAGTAATGCCTAAGGTGACCCATCCTTTTGATGCAGGTATCTCGTCTGGCCTACATCACAACAGTTAATATCCTCTAATCTATCCCCTCTATCCTCTCAGTCTACTACCTCACGATAGAGATAGAGGCATCAATCACCTAAAATATAGCATCAAATCCCTCTCCAATTATGCAAGTGATGCTAAAATCCTCTCCATATCTTGCTGGTGTCACTGGATAAGAGTATTTATGGATGCCTCTAATTTTTCTAATCTCTATAATAACTCATAATGTGTGGGCCCTGTAGAAGCCGATATAGACTGAGGTAATGGTGGTGCCTTAGATATGGATGCACGAGGGTTCAGATAAGGTGCATATCTTTTAGATACTCTGAAAGGAGAGGGTCATGGGCATGTTGGAGATTGTGAAGGTGTTGTAGGAGAAGGCAATCTGCCAATAAGCTTATCCAAGTCCACTCTCATATCCATCTCAAAGTTTATATCCATATCTGCCCTTTGTGGCTTATCCTGTGGAGGCTACTAAGGTTGATTTTCCTGGGGTGCTTAGGGCTTATGCTCTTGATCATTATCCTCTAGTGGCTCTAATACAATCGATGCTAACTTGTAAATTGGCTTAGTCTTTGGAATAGTCAAAAGCCTATACTGCCTTGCATATCCATGGACCAGCTCAATCATCCAAAGGTGGTAAGCAGCCAGGACATAAGTTGCCTCTAAGGGATAGTTGTCTATCATGTTTTTTCTATAAATTGATTTTTCTTGGTCTTTTATGCCCTTTTCCCTTCCCCTTCTAAGAAGCTCTCTTTCAAGTATTCATCTTACTTTCTTCTTTTCCTTTTTGCCCTTTCTTTCCATTTCGTAGTTATTTTTATTATTTTTAGCATTTAGGCTACCTGAATATTACTACCAAGTTGAATCCTACCATAACGAGATTGCATAGACTATTAGATGACTCAAAAACTTAGGAAAATCCTAATCGTTCGGCCTTAAGGTTCTTGAGGAGAGTAAAGATAGATATGACTCTAATTTTCTCTAGCATTCATCACTGAGACCCATGATTCCATGCCCTTAGGTTCACACATAAGGAATTATACACTTTAGCTGAGGAGTTTGCTGAGATCGTTAGAGCTAGGTTTGCACCAAACACTCTTCCTTGTTTACCTTAGTATGTCTCTAACTTCTCAAGGGAAGTGATAAGAGCTTTAGGTGTTCTTACCTCAAAGGTTAGAGGATTAGTTCCTCGAAACAATAGCTCTAACTAGAGTGGTTAATTGATGTCACATATGATTTCTCCAATGTGCCTACCCTCTAGACTGGAATCATTATACCATATAGCTTCACCAGATGTCTGGTATCATCTATAGATGGTTAGTCATGAGATTATAGGTTATTTGACATTATTGATGGTATGCACAAAGGGTTTATTCAATTCCCCTTGGTTTTGGAAAAGACGATCCTTGGTCTGGACACTATACATGTTGATTCCATTGCTTGCCTTATTGGTTGCCCTTTATTACTCTAGGTCCATCATCATTTTAAAGGAAATGTACCCCTTATAGATTTTCACACTAGCTTTTCTTATTGGAAAATGTTTCCTTTCAAATTTTCACTTATTTCCTTGCCTTATTTTTTCCTAAGATGAACCTAACTCACCTAAGCAGCTTTATTCCTTTTTTTTCTATTTTTTTAATTTTTCCTTCTTTTTTTCTTTTTTTTTATTTCATATTTCTTAGGTATGGCTACTTGAGAAGCTAAAGTTGTTGTTAGAGCATCATCTTTAGGCTAGAGCTATCACCACTTATCCATTGAGGTATTATAACCTTAGGCATGGATGACACAAGTTTTATTTGACCTATAGGAGAGTTGTCTAGTTGATTTAGTGGATCGTGATTTTAGTTTTAGGTGCCCTTGGTTACCCATATCTTTTGTGGTTCGGGATGGACCTTCTAGATGCATCCCTCTGTGTGGCTTACATAGAGTAATTATTTTACATCATTGCTCGATGTACTTGCCAGTATAAGGATCGTCAGGACATTATCAGGTGCCCTTTGGCTTTCCGAAGTGGACCACTCTCTACTCCTTTTTTTTGTTAGACTACTACTAGAGGATTTAGGCCTAACTTTTTATAATGGCTATCATTCCTGATATTAGTGCTAGCACCTTCACTACCTCTACCATACACAAGTAGTGGGTCATAAGTCTAGCGATGGACAATAGGATGCTTCAGCTTAGGCACCTAGAGGGAAAGAACAATGAGATACATATAGATTAAATGAAATACTATCATAGATTATGCTTTTTATGCTTTATTAAAACCTTTAAAGTTTGAATAGGAAAAGGCTACTTTTGAATACATTAATAATGTTTTGGACTCAAATATGATTTTTCTATCTAATTTCATTACACGTAATCATTATTCAAATCATCTCAATGACACATATTACTTAATCTTGAAATGGAATCTTAAGAGCATCAAAACTCCTATCATCAATCAGCCCTTATGGGTTTTCTTGATTGATTTTTCTCTCAGACCATAATTTTTTCCCAGGATGCCTTTTTTTGGTTTTCACCCTAATGGAGCATCAAATTTTAGCAAGGACACCGTTTTTTCAATTTTTAACTTGTAGAGCTTTTATTCTCTTATTTTTCTCTTTTAAGGCTTAGTCATAGAACTTCTTCAGTCTGTCAATGTTTATCGGTTCTTTGAATTCATTACCATCCTCTTAATCAAAATAATAACTTATTTGGGCAACAACTTTTTCAATACAAAGGGTCCCTCCCATGTAGGCTTAAACTTGCCTTGGATATCTAAAATCCTAGGTCTCATCTACTTGAACACTAGATATCCTTCCTTTAAAGGATGCTTCCTAACCTTTTTCCTTAATGAGTGAGTTATTCTCTTCTGCTAAATTTGATTATGGTAGTAAACTCATATCTTATCCCCTTTTAGTTGATTAAAGTATAACAGCCTCTATCTGACCCATTTTGCCTCTGGCAATTTAGTTTCTAAAACCACGCTCAAAGACTAATGCTTAATTTCCATTGGCAGTATAACCTCTATCCTATATAATAAGGAGAATGGGGTAGCCCCTATTGAAGTTCTAACTACAGTTTTGTAACCCCATAATGTAAAGGATAGCTTATCGGCCCAATGTTTGTAGGTTTAAAACATCTTAGCTAAAATCCTCTTAACATTTTTGTTGGCTACTTCAACTGTTCCGTTAGCTTGAGGATGGTAAGGAGAGCACCTATGATGTTGAATCCCATATTTCTTAAGCATCTAATTAGCTTCTTTAGAGAATTGCAATCCTTTATCTGACACTATAGGGTTGGGTAGGCCAGAACTGCATATTAGATTATTTTCAATAAACCTAGCCATATCCCTAACATCCATCTTTTTGAAGGATTTTGCTTCTATTTACTTGGTGAAGTAATTTATGGTAACTATAATGAACCTATGGATGAATCATTCTTATGATGTCTATGGCCTATATAGCTAATGGCCAAGGAAATGTAAGACTGCATAGTTTAGAAAATAACAAATGTCTTAAAATTGTATATTGTTAGCATAACTGACATTCTTCGACATACCTCGAGTAGTCGATTAAAAGCTAGAAGAGCCCTTAACATATGGTCTTCTCCCCTTTTTTAATTTATCATTCTCCTCTCTTTTTCTTTCTCTCTCTCTCTCTCTCTCTCTCTCTCTCTTTTTCTCTTTTGTTCTTTTTTTTTGTTTTTACTTAAAGTATACACTCACAATTCCTTTTTCACTTAAGCACTTCAACTGAACAAAATCAACCTACCTCTTATAAAGCCTCATATCTATACCAATACACTAGGAAAATATCTCATAGATCATTCTTTAATCCTCTCTAGTGACATCTTTTGGGAACACTGATTTCTCCATCTCAACATCTATTAATTGCTCAATTTCAAAGTGTAGCTTGTCAAAAATAGAGATCCATGCAAGTTTCATGTTTAACCCACTTCAAACCATCCTACATTAATACCAAAGTGGCTAAAGCATCCTTAGACCAACTCCTTAAGATATTAATCATAAGGCAACAATAATTCTTTATTAACCATGAACTCTTCACTCGATAAACTATTGAAGATGAACACTCATATATTTTTTACGATCTTTACCCACCATTACTAAGGCTTCTTGCTTGACTAGGCTATACCCCACGTTAGTAGCTATCTTTCAATTAACTCCCAGTAGGTTATCATAGGTCCAAGCAAAGACTCTTTCATATATATATATATTATTCTCTCAATCTTTTTCTCTCTCTACAGGAGATATATCTGATGCTAGTAGGATTTCTTTTGGGCTTATTTTAAGATTAAATGAGTATGTGTTTGCTGATTTAATATCAAATATAAATATTCCATGATCATGATTATGCATACTGAAATTAAAAGAAATATCACATAGGTAAGAAAAATTGTTCATCTTATTAATATAATCAAAAGAAATAACATTTGTTTAAACTAAAGAGTTTAAAAAGTGAAAACAAAGTCTATAAAAATGCCAATACTTTCGATCCCCGATATAGCTATTATGACATCTTTCAGAATGGGTTAAACGACTTTGTGGCCCTTTTATCGGTCAATATGATCTTGGATTCGATATCTTAAAACTCGATAATCATCATTTAGATGGCCAACATACTAATGAAAGGTACAAATAAATCATATTTTTGATATGGCAAACCAAAATCATTTGGTGGTTTGTATGGTAGAGATTGCAATTTCTCTTCCTTGACCAATTGCATGAATACCTAAGATAAAGGTTTCCTCAAATTAGAGTACTATCTTTGAGCTACTTCTATAGTCGATACCCCTCTTATCTTTTGAGCACCTTTACTTTCTCTAATACTAGCTGCTTCTGATGCTTTTCTCTTTTCAAATTTAGCACTCATTTATCCTATGAGGTAAGTTAGATAACATAATTGTAGCTTATATGTAATAATTGGTAAAGCCATTTTAGAGGTGAATGCTTCAACCATCTCATCATTGTTGTTTATATTGGGCCTTTCCCATCCCATTCTTAATAGTTAACACCTCTTCTCTCTATGAGATTTTCCCCATCAAGTAACCATTCCTCATCAGTCTCCTGCTCAGAAACAACTATGCTTTGGATGTGATCTCTTAAAGTCCAACATTTATTCATTGGATGTCCTACATGCTAATGATAGGCACAATACTGGTCTGTCTGATGATGTGGCATTCCCTACCCCCTGGGAGTTTAGGTGGGAGTGGTTGTAATTTCCCTTGCTTATTGAGATAAGCAAGGTTCCAAGACAATGGTTTATCTATGATAGTGTAATGATCTAAAATTTCTCTTGAAATTGGAACCCTTATGTCCTCGTTATTACCTTTCATGTTTATGTTCTTAGTTAGGTGCTCTTATGTGGCTTTGCCATTAACCATTGTGAAGGCATCTTCAATATTGGCAACTTGGAATGATAGGGACACATGTTAAGATTTAGCTGATAGTGGAAGCAAACCCTCAATTTTAGCCAACAAACTTTTCTCAAATTTTACAAATTCTGGTCTAGCAAGCCTCAAATGTTAGCCTATAAATTCTTTTTAAACTATTGAAATCTTCTATCTAACTCTCTATCTAAAATGTCTTGTGGAACTAGAGGCACCAAAATGGAGGCTAGTTTATCCCTTAAATAGATATTCTTACCCTAAGATTTTCTATAATCCTGTAGTATTTGGATTGCTTTTTGAAAACTAGCCTGAACTTAACCCTGAACGAGCCTCTGATTCCAACACTGAACTTGATTTTGACCTTAGCCCCAATAGCTTAAACATAAATCTTTGGACCAAATGATGATTTGACCCTCTGGACCATCTAAATGAATCTATGATGGCTGTAAGAATGAAATGTTAGGAATGATGTATGAGCATTGTATATACATGATGCATGAATGCAATGAATGATTTAGTTAGACGTCAATCATAATCACACACAAGCATAACAATAACCTTTCAACCTTATTACTCCTACATAGGAGGTCATGTAGCCTCTTTCCTCGGTAGGCTTAGCCCATGGGTCAATAGGACACCCAATAGACATGCATAGTGTATGACAGAAAACCGATAGCATAACCTTTCTTAATTGAAATCATAGGCATATGGGTTTTGACCAGTATGTATTTTGAATAACTCATATATATCAGGTTAGGCCCACCAGGCCATGGTAGCCTATGATCGATAGCCTTCTAATTTATTTGAGTTTGGTCAATACACAAAGGTCTACATAGCAAGCAAAAGTTATTATAGTTATGCAACCTAAGCCTTATTACATAGGCTTGAGTCAATAGGTGATCAAACTTTAAGGCTACCCAAGCATGGTCCCTTCCAATAGATCTAGCTCAGCATGAGCATAACGATCGATAGGACACCATTTTATATACCATTTTCCACTAGATTTAGGCTGGTGGGTCTCCTTGACACCTCCCTATATTAAGTGAACATATGGCATGTTTTAGGACAATAGAGGAGCTGAAAAGGGACACCTAACTTAATTTTAAGTCTCTAAGATGTATATAAGAAATACAATTTAGAAAAGAGATTGGAAAAATTAATAAAACTCAATTATAAAGAACTTAACCAAGATGTTTTTAGGAGCAAGGTCTCTTTAGTCTCTAGCAGAGTGGCCACTATGGTGTGCACCAGAGCCATCGCTCATTTTCAGGTTTGCTCTCGGAGGTCTTCTTTTAGGGTTTGAGACTAGAAGAGGATCACTTTAACTCATAAATTGGCTACTTCACAATGAAAAGGGATCAATCCCAAATTATTGTTGGTAGTAAACCTATAAAGGCATCTATTAATAGGCCTAAAAGAGGTAGGTGTTATGGAGTTACCACCCAACATAACATCGGGAAATGATTTTTGATCTTTCAAATAGAGAATGATGTTTGGGACATCACTCTTATTAGGCATCTTGGTTAGGTGTTGCTTTATAATTGAGTTTTAAATCTTAGTCCCCTCTCATTTTCTCACACGATACAAAAAATGATAAAATTAAGTAAATATCCTAATCAATTAATAAAGCAGTGAGTAAATAAATAAATTAAATTAAACTACTTAATCATAAGGAAAAGATTTTGATGCCTCTTACAATAATCCTAAACAATTAAAACAAACACCAATATGCCATGATACTAATAAAACTACATTAAATAAAAATGCAAGAAAATACAATCTTAAAGAGAGAACTACTAAAAATTAACAAAAAAACTTGATAAAAACATGACATAAAATTAAGGCATAAAACAAAACATAACAGAATATTTCTATTCTAGCACTAAAAAATCGAAGGCATCAAAGAAATTTATACACACAAGATAGCATTACACATATGTTTGAACATAAACATCACATTGCACTTGAAACAACATACTTGTTCCAAAGAAAATTATGCACACTAAAGAGGAAAAGTTAGGCAAACTAGTAATTTTTACTTCTTTAAAGCATTTTAACAAACATATTGCAAGGGCTTGTCTCTAATGAGTAGGTGCTACATTTTAAGAAAGAAAAGCCGTAATAAAAGCAATAATAGTCGCAATGTAGCATACTGAAAGAAAGGAAAAACATAAATAGGGAAAAATAATATCTTTCTCAAATTAAACTGTATTGAAAGAAAAGTAAAATGTATTTTCTCTAACCAGACAAGAAAAAGCAAATTAAAGTAAATATCATTTATTTTCTCTCTATTTCCTTCATCAAGTAAACTTAATTTTCTTTGCAACTTACTCCAGTTCAAACAAATGCAACACACAATTTCAAATTAATTCTCCATAACAATTTCTCAAGAATTAGAGAGAAAATGAGAAAGCTACATATAAACTTACCTGGGAATGATGAACATTGAAAACAGGACATCAACCCAACTTGCCAAGAAAAACCACATAAGAAAATCACAACAAATAGCATCATACCCAAGAATTTTAATTGAAAAACATGCTGAAGCATTAAAATTAAATTAATAAATTAACTTATAGCTAAAAAGTGACACTGTTCTAGTAAAAATAATTTCAATTCAAGCCAAACACATAAAAATTCATACCAAAGTCCCTCGCAACCATTCAAAGATAACATAAGAAAATAGAATAAATGCAAGAGAGCCTATTATTGAAAGCAAATATGAAAACTAATCAAATTTTAGTAGTTAAAAAATTTCTAAATATCACCAACACCATATAAGAGATTGAATCAAAAATATATTACTTGAAGAAGAAATAAATAACAACACAATCATTAGAAAACACAGAAAATATCATTTGTTGATTATGGATCAAGAAAGAAAAAGGAAAAAGACAAATAAAAACACAAAAATGGTTTAGGCAGGGGATGATTGCTAATATACGCTAGAAGGGATATACTCGCTCTTAAAAATGCTTCCGACAGTAAAATTTTTCTCAAGAATCAAGAAATCTGACTATTTTTGGGAAAAAAACTTCAGTTGTATATAGATCTCGTAGGTTCATTATCTCTTTACTTCTTTATATATCCTGTAGAAATAATACTATATTTGAAAGGCTAAGAGAGGGTAAAACAAGATAGATAGGATGGCTCTGAGTCACTTTATGTTTGATGAGGAGAATACCGTTGCTTTATAACCAATTTCGCAATTATTCTAAAGTCGAGCAATTTTCTTAGTGACTTTTAGTTCCAAGAAATTATGGAATTTAAATTCAAATGAAAGACTAACACTCTAAATTGAATAAATCAAATCACTTGCATATTTTATATACACCAGTATTTGCATAACTTGACTAAATACAAAAAATAGTAAAATATGACCTATGTATAAATGAATAAATTCAATAGTAACAATAAAGAAGCAAACTATGACCTATATACTTCATGTATAGATGAGTCTCCTATATTCAGGAGATAATGCAAAGATAAAAAAAAATCTGACTATAACTTCTTAATTCGGTAAAAGAACATCAAGATCATTTTTATGGTTAAAAAAATGTATGACCATAGAATGCTCATTCCGATCAAAACATTTGAGAAAAAAATTGCACTGACACATCACTAATTTTTTCAATCTGTATACTAGATAAATCAACATCCCCACATATAGTCTTTGATAACATTAGAGAAAACCTATATTCTAAAGAATGATAGTAATCAGATAGTATATGAGATTTAACTCTGACAAACAATACTTAAACAAGTTTATTGTACACAGATGTGTAAATGCATACATGTATATTACTAGAAATGATAGCAGAAATACACACCTTAAATCTATAGTTACTGTCTGGATAAATATAGCAATAATATACATAGGTCTTACCAGAATCCCAGCAAAGATACTACAAAATAGACTAACAAAGAAGGAGAAAAAGATCGCTTTAAAAGCCAATCAATAGTAGTGATTTAAATGTCTTTAATCATCCACTTTAAAAATAACTCCTAGCATGAAAAGATTCATGTGGAACAAAGGCATTTAAATGATATTAAGGCAGAGTAGAATCAAATTGAAAAAACCATCAAATAATAATAATAATAATAATAATAATAATAATAATAAATATGCAAAAGCCAGTTGTACCTTTCAAGACATTCTTTACATTACCTTTGCATGGTGACATTCCTCAATTTCTTTGCGGCCTACTTTATCCCAAACATCATACTTAAATTTTCCATTAACAAATTACTTAGCCCTCAAATCTGGTCTGCAAGTAAAACTGCTTCTAGCCTTCAACAATTGCTCGAGATTTTAAAATAAAAAGAATAATAAGTGAAATAACACTTTATTAACATTAAAACAACAACCTTAATGTCAGATTTTGTTGGTCTCAGAAGAATTTTTAGATTTCTAAAAGTTACAAGCATCAAATATGTCAAAATAATAACCATGTCAACAACATAAATAGAATGCATGCACTACCAAAATTCAAACAGTACAGTTCTGATATTAAAGCTAGCACAATAAGAATGCATATGCCAATCATCATAATTAATTGAGTATGCAATTGATTTTTGTTAAATTTAGTCCAAGCCATTAGAATTTTAACTTTCCAACAACGCCAATTACAGATCCACCGTAGCTTTCTCATAAAGGAAACATGAACAAACCACCACACTCTTAAAACTGAAATTCAAGAAGATAAACCTTGTAATCTTACTGGGATCAATTATGTTATTCATTTATTGTATTCCTAAGTTGCTGGAGTTAGATTTCTTTTCAATTATATTAGCTATAAGTTTAAAAGGAGAAGGCAAACATAGTTTTTCATTAAAAGAATCCAAAATAAGAGATAAGAGGAGATGGAAGAGTTATCTTATGAGGAATTTGTAATCAAAGAACAAACCAGTAAATCATGAGTTTTAGATAATTAGATACTATATGAATCATTCTATCAAACATGCAAAAACTAGAATATTTGGCTATTAATATATATGATGAATCTCAAAATGGAGTTTACCTTTTACTATAAAGGATGTCATTGTATCTTCTTTACCATCTTTCTTTCCATATGCAACTGATGCGATAAAATTCATGTGCAGTGGAAAACCTTTCTCCATATGTCAAAGACTATCTCCCAATATCTTCAATCACAATCATCTGCAAATATAGTCATAGAACAGTTATAAGTGTCCCCAATAAACAAAATAAATAATTTAACAAATAGTAGAAAATGCAATTAAAAAACATTGAAAAAGAACTAATAGACTTTCTTAATGCATAGAATAATTAAGTAATCCATCAAATACAACAACTATAGGAGACATAAAGTGAAACCTTGTCCATATGCTGCAATTGCAAGCAATTCACAAAGTTAGAGGTCTGCCACCATAGTTACCCTCAAGTTTAAAATTTATACTAATAATAATTAATGGATTTGTATGCATAAGTTCAATAATTAAATTGTATTGAACGAAAAGTAAAATTTTAAAATATGAAGGAAATTAGCTAAGCCTTGAACCGAAATAATCCACAACAGTGAATTTAGAGACAATAAGATGACCATAACAATCCACACTTCCTAACACCAAGTATCCTAGACCTGTAGACAATTTGTTAAAAGTGTTGGCTTCACTAATAAGAGCATCCTCTAGTGGTGCAAAAATTAAGTTATAAAAGGTAATTTACAATGCCAATACATGTAATTTCACTAGAATTTCTTACTATCAATTTCAAAGAGAATGATACTTTGTATTTTTGAATGATGAGGACAACAATTAACTACTATAGAGTTTATGATCATCAAAACAAGTGAAATAAGATGACTTTATGAACACCATATTAAACTAACTTGATCATCAAACCTAAGATACAAACCCCGTCGATAGAGGTGACTGCTTCATTAAAAATACTAGTGTTCAAAATTTGCTCAATCAAATTTCTCATAATCTCATCTTATTTATTTAAAAAAAAGAAATTGACAACTATAAAATAACAAATTGACAATCTACTTATTAATCAAATGAAGAATGATAGAAAGATAAGTGTTTGAACTAAACAACACAAACCTATATAATTTAATCGCACCAACATCTAAGATGAATTAAACCAATCGCCAAACAAGCTTTTCCAACCTTTAATTGAGTTTAAAACTGGAAGAAGAAAAACAATTATAGGGTCATTTTACCTTTATTATACTCAAACAAAAATGGAAGAAGAAACTTTGAATATGAATTAAAGTTAAATGTGAACCTGCAGTTTATAGACATGATAGTCGGAAGCCATGTAGAACCAACAAGATGAGGAGATTATGCATCATTTGATGTACACCCGTGCATCACATGATATAGGGCCAAAAATATGCCTTCTTGCCCTTTTAAAATAAATGAGTTAGTCGTACGTGTCGCAATGCATGCGAGCACATTTCTCAATGTACGCCTAGATTTATCTTTTTTTTCTTTTATTTATTTCATATTCCCTTTTAATATTTATTATTATTATTATTATTATTAATGGATAACCTCTTTTATGAGTGCAATTAGGTAAGCGCTACAAGTAAGTTCACATTCCCTTTCCTTATTATAAAAAAGGCATTTTAATTGCAAGAGAAAAATTCTAAAGAAAACATTTATATTGAAAATTTGGGATCTTTTATTAATAAAATTAGACCAAATTCCTATTTCTTGCCCAGGAAACTCACATGTAAAAATTAGCTTATAATAATGTAAAAGATTTTGTATATAATTAAATAACATGGATGTTTATTAATAAAGTTTGGATTGGTAAGTCCTGTCTTCAACTCTTGCAATTAAATGCTTCTTTATAATCCATATGCAAAGACCAACATTCTCACTAAAAATGTCACAATGAACTACATGATTTATGGATGACTATTCTATTGCTTTAATATATGCCATGATTCACTGCTTTCCTACATGGTTGGGTGCACCTTAGATTTATTTACTTTCTCTAATATTGCATGTAAGAAAAGAGATAATATTACTAATTTGAAAGTCATTATGTCACATCTATCAAAGGTAAAAATAAGAGTGAAGTTTCACACTATCTCTGGGTTTTAGCCTTATGAGGTTCGAACACCATTTCCTAATGTTCTATTAGGTGATGGCTCCTTACATCGACCTTGCAGTGCCCAACAGATGCCTCTCATTGGTTGATTGCCAATGATAGGGTGGGGACACTTTGAGATGCTGTCTTACACCTTTCTAGGTTCGAGACTTGGTGAGTTGGGCTGGGTTTCTTTCCTATTGTGAAGTGATTGATCAGCTCGAGAAAGAAAAACTTTACCTATTTGAACCTTAAAAGCGGGGATTGGGTTATCAAGGTAAAAGGTCTTCCTCCATTTTGTTTGAAGATCCTTCCGTTGGATCTAGGGGAGGGTGAATTGATCAACACGCATCACACTTTTTAAAGGTACCTGAGAGGGTTTTGCTTAGCTACTACTTACACTCTATAAGAAAGGAAATAATGTCCAAACTTCTTTGAAGCCTAGATAACTACCAACAATTCTTCTCTACTTCCACATACTTAGTCTCATATGGTAGGAAATTTTTACTGAAGTAGTAAATTGTGTACTCAATCCCCGAAATCATCCTCTTAAGCCATCATAGCTTCCACTAAGCTATCCTATATGGTTAGATACAAAATCAAAGATTTACGCGATTGCAATGGTCTTAGCACTAGGGGATGTAAAAAGGTATTCCCTAATTGTGTTGATTGCCTTTTGATAATCCTTATTCCAAACCACTAGCTGGTCCTTCCTAAGCAACTTGAAGACTGATTTATAAAGTGAAGTTAATTTTGCTATGAACCTACTGATGTATTCCCCTTTAGCTCACCACATGTCATAACAGCTTACTAAGGTAACTCCGAATATTCCTTATTTGAGTTTAGGCAAAGGTTATACTTATCAATCTTCTAAAAAAACCTCTCCAATACCTTAAAGTGACCTTTTTGGGTAGCTGACTTGATAATCATGCCATCCATATAGACTTTTAGCTCTTTATAGATCAATTCATCTAAAATCCTAGTAGCCATCCTTTGATGGCACTTACATTTTTAAGTCCAAATAGCATAAATTGATAGGCATAAGTACCCCACTCAATGATGAAGGTTGTTTTGATCATATCTACAATCTTGTTCAAAATGTAATTTTACCCGGCATACCTATCCATAAAACTGTACTAGCCTAAGTAACTGCACTATCTACCAAGACATCTATATAAGGTAGTGGAAAGTCATTCTTGGGATAAGCTTTGTTCAAATCCATATAGTCCACACTGACTCTAATTCTTCCATCTATTTTATCTATAGGGATAACATTTGCTAATGAAGTTGGGTACTGAACCTTTACTAAGAACTTGGCTTCTATTTGTTTCCTTACCTCTTCCTTGACCTTTTATACCCACTCTAGCCTAAGTCATCTAAGGCTTTGCTTGAATGGATTATAACCTAGGTAGGTATGAATAGCATGTTTAGCTATCTCTCAATATATCTCTGGCATGTCCTCATAGGTTGAGGCAAAGACTTTTTCATACTTTTTTAATAGGCTTTTGAATTTTTCTCTCTCTTCAAGAGTTATAGCTAATGCTAGTAAGATTTCCTTTGGGTTTTCTTTTGTACCAAGATTAAATGAACATGTATTAGTTAAATTGATGTCATGATCATGATTATGCATAATGAAATTAGAAGAGACATCATTGATCGGTGTCTAGCAAGTGTACTAAATCAGCTAGTAATATAGGGAAATAAGATTAAGACCCTGAAATACTATACCCAAGGGATTGAATAAATTATGTATTTTAGATTTACAAATGTGTGATGTGTGAGAATTCCCAAGGTTATAGTGATAATGAATTAATCAAACAAAAATAAACAATACTAAACCATGAAATTAAATTATAAACAATAAAACTAAGAACAAAACAAAATTATAAAAGGTAATAAAATTCAATGATAAAAACACTTTTGCTAAAGTAACTATCCACCTCAACTTTTATTGCAATGACTTGATTAAAATTAACATAAGTGATTATAGAAAACTAGTGTAAAGTTTGATATCTTATTCAAAATATCATTCTGAGCATCAAATCTTCATATTCAGAACAATATAACATTTAGTATATTGATTTGGTTTATAAACTCCTAACCTTTTCAAAACACAACCATGCATTAACATGAGCAAATTAAACCAAGAACATGCAAATCATAAGTCATACATGAAATTGATAATTAACCATTTATTCAATACATTAATCATTAAACCAATTTTAACTCAAGACACAGACCAGCTCAAGAACAAAGAAAAAAACACTTTCATTACATTAAAGCTCATAACAAAGTCATTACAGATAAAAGTATGAGGGTTCAAGTTTTTCTTAGTAAAAGTAAAGAATTTTTTCTTGGTCTTTTAAGGTTATTGGTATTTGCATATACCCCGAATACCTATTTAAAAAGCAGTAAAATCTATTACCCACCAACCTCCCTAGCACTTGGTCAATAAAGGATAAAGAAAAATGATATTTCCTCGTTGCATTATTTAATCTCCTAAAATCTATACACACTCTTCATTCCGTTGCTATGCTTGTAAGGATGAGTTCATTATTTTCATTGGTCACTACAGTCATTCCCCCTTTTTTATGCACATATTGGACCAGAAAAACCTAACTACTATAAGAAATGGGATAGATAATACCTGCATCAAGCAACTTAAGTACCTCATTTTTTACCACTTCTTGCATTGTTGGGTTAAGTCTCCTTTGGGGTTGTACCACTAGTTCACTCTCTATAGGGATTTGATGTGTACAATAATTGGGGCTAATTCCCTTAAGATTGGATGTATGCTAACCAATGGCTTCTTTATGCTTCTTTGACACCTCAATAAGCATTTCTTCTTCCAAACTTGTTAAAAGAGAAGAAATAATTATTGATTTTGCATTTTACTCTAAAAACACATATTTTAAATGTGAATAAAGGCTTTTAAGTTTAGAATATGTCCCTCCCTTAGGAGAATATGAATTCTCCTCTTTGATGCCTTCCTTATCATGATCTTTCTCTATTTCCTGTATCAGTTTTTCCTTTTTCTCTCTCCTATTTGCTCTCTTTTCTTTGGATGTATGAGACACTTTTAAGCTCATCCTCCAACAAAATTTCCTTTTGCTTCTCATCCACACATTCTTGAACACCAACTATGAAACAAATAAATTCTTCAAAATCATAGGAGGGGTGTTGCATCACTTTGTACCATCTCCTCCTCATTGAATCTCAAGGTCACCGTTTGCCTATATACATCTATTAAGGCCTTCATTGTGTTCAAAAATGGCCTTCCCACTATCAATGGTACTTTTTTATCCTCTTCCATATCCATCACCATAAAGTCTATTAAAAATATAAAATTCCTAACATTTACCAACAAACCCTCTATTATGCCTTTGGGCCTCTTCACTGACCTATCCGCTAGCTATAGTGGAATTTAGGTTTCCTTAATGTTGCCTAAAATTTATTTCCTTTAAATAGAATAAGGCATCAAATTTATACTAACACCCAAATCACATAAGGCATGTCTAACAAAATTCCTTGTTAATTCACATGGTAATGTAAAACTACCTAGATCTTCTAATTTTTAAAGAATTTATTCATTAAAATAGCACTATAATTTTTAGATAATTGCACTATGCCTACACCCTCTAGCTTTTTCATGTTAGAACATAGCTCTTACATGAATTTAGCATACTTAGGCATGTGTAATAATGTTACAGCAAATAGTAAATTCACATGCAACTTCTTAAACATATCTAAAAATTAAGCTAACTACTCATTATACTTTTCCTTCCTAGCTATAGATGGATAAGGCAACTTAGACTTGTCAACATTAGAAATGAGTTTTTCCTTACCTTTACCTTTTTCCATAATAGTAGCACATTATTAATTTTTGGTTCAAAACTACTTACCTCCATTATCGGTTACACCAGTTATGAAGAATT
Source organism: Excoecaria agallocha (assembly GCA_037975025.1). Classification (NCBI taxonomy): domain Eukaryota; kingdom Viridiplantae; phylum Streptophyta; class Magnoliopsida; order Malpighiales; family Euphorbiaceae; genus Excoecaria; species Excoecaria agallocha. The sequence goes on along the minus strand of JBBPFJ010000102.1, from coordinate 14,979 downwards.
CTTACCTTTTTTAGGATCTTTTACCTCTTTCCCATTTTTCAAAGTGATTACCTTTGCTTCCTCCTTTAGGTTGTAATCCATATTAGATGGGAACATGCCATGAGTCCTATTGGAGAGAGAATTGGCAAGTTGGCCAACATGAGTTTCTAAATTTTGTATGAAGGCATCTTGATTTCTTATCCAAACATTTTGAGATTTCCATCTAGCATATTGATTGGCCATGAATGTGGATTGGGTAGTCATAAAGCTAGCAAACATCTCTTCTAAGTTAGGTTTCCTCTCTTGAGTAGGTAGAGGCTTTGGTTGAAATCTTAGGTGTTGGTAAGGCTGAGCTTGATAAGTGGATGGATAACATGCTGGTGTTTATGTTTGCTGAGAAGTTATGTTTTGATGGAAGGGTGCCTTAGGTTAAGGGTTTGATGTTAAGGCATGATTCCCTTATCTCTATGAAAAGTTAGGATGATTTCTCCAACTTGGATTATAATTTTTACTATAAGGGCTTATAGCATTAACATCCTCTACTATTGCACCTATACCCTTTCCAATCTTAGATTTAGGTGTCCCTTGTGTTCCTCCGTAAATATCACTCCCTTAAGATAAAACAGACATATTTTACACCTTTAAAATACTATATCCTTCTTTAGCAACTCCATCTGGGCTCTAAACATTACCACTTCATCCACACTGTGCACTCCTTGCTTCGTTTATATGGTCCTTATGTTTACCCATTGAGCTTTATTTATGGCTATTTCATCAAGGAGTATGAAGCTTCCTTTGATATCTTGTTCATGAAACATCCTCATGAAGTTGCATTTAAAGAAACCTAGTTGCTTGATTCACACCTATATAAAAAGTAGGCATCAGTTGATGTATAGAAATTTTATGATGTGGACAACTTTTTAAAAATCTCCTAAATATTTCCCAAACCTTATGAAACGGTTCCTCATAAATCCACTGAAAATTATAAATATTATCCCTATAGTGGCTATTTTGGTGGATGGGAAAAATCAGGCTTGTAACTTCTCCAACATTTGCTCCCATACCAATCCTTTACCTTACCAATGAAAGTAAATAGAAATAAATTAAGCCCAATAGCATCCATAGAAACATTTGGAATTTGCACTTTATCACTAATCTCAAGAAAAATATCAAAATGTTGAGCTGGATCTTCAATCTTTGATCCTGAGAACTGGTTCTTTTAGACCATGGTGATAGTGGTCGATTTCAACTCAAAATGATGATTTTGAGGTAGCATAATGGTCCTATACTCCTCATTCCACCTAGGAGTGTGATCGATTTCTAGCAAGTATACTAAATCAGCTAGTAATATAGGAAAATAAGATTAAAACCTTGAATATCGAACCCATGGGAACATGGATTGCTAAGAATAATGTCTATAATTGAGCTAAATCAATATGAGATTATGTCCCAAGTTTTTGAATTAAAAGCAAGAACTAAACTAAATTAACAATAAAGCATAACAAAAATTAAAACTAGACTAACATTAATTAAAGATAAAGAAATAACTAAAACACTTCTGCTAAAGGAACTATCCACCTCAACTTCTACAGTAATGACTTGACTAAAATTAATACAAGTAATTATGGAAAAATCGGTTAAAATAAACACGGATATCTTATTCAAAATATCCTTTTAAGAATTAAATCCTTTGTTTAGGAACAATTTAACACCTAGGATATATATCAAATTTTTAACACCTAAACCTTCATTAGATGTAGATCTCGAGAGAGATCTACATCTAGCCCATTCTCAATTCGAAATTCTTAAATTTAAATTAAATCATGAATAATAAATCACTACCTAAATTCTCAAAACACAACAATCCATTTACATGAGAAAAATAAGCTAAGGACATACGAATCATAAATCATAAGTGCAATTGATAATTAACCATGTATTAAATACATCAATCATCAACACAATCATAACTCAATATAAGATTTAGCACAGGAATTAAGAAATAATATACTTGCATTGAAATTAAGCTCAAATTCAAGTCTTTACTGTAAAAATATGAGGGTTCAAGTTTTTCTCAGCAAAAGAAGGAGAAAACTACTTACCGAACATGATTAAAATAAAAGAATTTAAGATAAAAGGATACAATACTCATGAAGCTTCAAAATTACTCTTAATGAGCTCTTAACACATGTAGTAGAAAGCCTCAATCTTTAAGAGAATTGAAAAATAAACTAAAAAATTAAACATAAGCTACATTACAAAAAATTAAGAGAAAACAATAAAACCTTAAAAACCAACTAAAGAATTCCCTACATCATTGCTTCCTTTTTTACATAATTTCATGCCTTTTATAATATGGAGTTTTTGCTTACTTAAAACACTTCAAAAGGAAGAAAAAATTACTACTAAAATCTTTCTGAATTGGGAAAATTAAGAGTCATCATGTAATTGGGTCTGCTTCCCTTGGTATAGTGAAAAACTCCCTCAACCGAGTCAATATCCCTTATATGTTATCTTTTCAACTGGCTCTATAGAGTCAAAAACTCCCTTCCCTAAGTGGCCTTCTTGATCCTTTCCTCTTTAACTGGCTCAGTAGAGGGAGAGATCCCTTTACTAAGTGGCTAGGCTCTGGACTAACATGATAATTGCTTCAATTAAAAATCCTTTGAATGCTGAATTTACACTTTTGCCCTTATAATTTTTCTTTTCCTTCAATTACACACCTAAAAGCACTAAATTATATAATTAAGCTCAAAAAATGTTGACATAAGAAATTAAACACTAAATTAAAATAATAAACACACTAATAATATAGTATAATTCATACTTGTTAGAATGGCATAGTCTTTAATGGTTTTAGGCCTCATCCCATTTCCTTGGGGCTGATTTTGGTTAACTTGCCCTCCTACCAAAGGCAGTAGATCATTAAGGGAAGGGGACTTGCCGTGGTTCATCTAGTGGGTTCAAATTCATTTTAAGTCCTTATAATCTCCTAGTCCTATAGAATATCCTCTTAATTTTAGGGTCAATAGGTAAAATTGGGTCACCTTTTACCATAAACTAGTGGCACCTGTAAAGAATAGAAGAAGAAAATGAATAAAAGAATAAAGAATAGAAATATAAGAAGAAAAACACACAAAATTCACTTTAAAATCTAAAATAAATGCCAATTATCAGCAATGGCACCAAAAACTTAACCGGTGTCTAGCAAGTGTATTAGATCGGCTAGTAATATAGAGAAATAAGATTAAGATCCTGAAATATTGTACCTAAGGAATTGAATAAATTATGTATTTCAAATTATAAGTGAGTGATATGTGGAAGAATTCCCAAGGTTATAGTGATAATGAATTAATTAAACAAAAAAATAGTACTAAATAATGAAATTAAACTATAAACAATAAAACTAAGAACAAAACAAAATTTTAAAAGATAATAAAATTCAATGATAAAAAGACATTTTTGCTAAAGGAACTATCCACATCAACTTTTATTGCAATGACTTTATTAAAATTAACATAAGTGATTATAGAAAACCAGTGTAAAGTCATCTTATTCAAAATATCATTCTAAGCATCAAATCCTCGTATTATGAATAATCTAACACTTAGTATATTGATCCAGTTTATAAACTCCTAACCTTTAATTAAACCATTTTTCAAAAGATCTAACTCAAGCTTATTCTTGGTTCATTTTTCTTAGTCTTAATTCTATCTTTAGATTAACAATATCATCTCAATTTTCAGAATACAACCATGCATTAACATGAGCAAACTAAACCAAAAACATACAAATCATAAGTCATACATGAAATTGATAATTAACCATTTATTTAATACATAAATCATCAAAACAATTTTAACTCAAGATAAGGATCAGCTCAAGAACTAAGAAATAAAACACTTACATTGCATTAAAGCTCAAAACAAAGTCATTACAGATAAAAGTATGAAGGTTCAAGTTTCCCTTAGCAAAAGTAAAGAAAATGACTCACTAAGCATATTAAAAACAACTAAAAAACTAAAATTAAATATTACAATACACATAAGGTTGTTGGCTTCCCTTGAAGTGTAACACCCTTATCTCATAACCTAGCTATTTTACTTAATCTTGTATCTTTAAACATGCTACACTATGTTATTATGCCATTAACTATACTATACAGAGATCTTATAAGAAAACTTAAACCATAACATATGAACTTTAAGAATAATACTTTACTTATATATGAGTCTTATTAACATTATAATATTTCCTTTTATCTAATTAAATATACTATACAAAATTAAGCTCAAATCAAAATCCAAAATGAGAACTATATACTTCTAGTCTCTTTTTTGTGTTGGTCATCCTGCTGCAGACTTTATCTCTAAGAATGAGTCCTATCCTAACAACCTACATGTATATAAATCCATGCTAAGTTATAAAGCTTAACGGAGAACCATAAAACATGTAAAAAGTCACCAAAATAAAGCATACATATAGCAACATTTATTAAGCATATAATCGAATATACTTAAATAAGAAAAGCAATATGATCCTAGCATTTTCTGATGACAATTCAATTTCATGTTCTTGTAATAACCAATGTCGATCATTTATTTGCTATTCCACTTATATAATAAATATGCACTCTTATGAATACTTATATGATTTAGCTATATATTTCTAGATTCGTATATATATTATCTTTGTGTATTCAATTTGTCTTATTTGCCACTCTTGAATACATGTTAATATCAATTTATATTTAGAGATATACTCATTCATAATTTATAGAATATTAGGTTAATAAACTGAATCTCTATTCATTACTAATTACTATAAATTTTCGTGCTTTATACATATGTGAATTATAATCCATGTATTAAGATGTATAATAACAACCTTAATTAATTATGAACCTTATTATGCTATTTCATACTTTCTTTAGGTACTATTCTAATTCTCTAATGCATTGCATTATTATCATTATTCTTCTAACTCAAACATATATTGAATTCACATGTTATGTGTTCATAATTGATTTATATCATAAGAGTAGCACATATCTCTCATATCATTTCGTAATATTAAATAAGAAACTTGTGGTTATAAAGAATACATATTGGCCCTTGAAACAATTGAAAAACATCAACTAAAAGTTAATAATTCTTTAGATTGACATGCAAGAAGTTACACATCAATATAGAAAGCAAGAAACAATAAGCTATAATGAAAACATATAAGCCAATGGATTTATCAAAAGGCATCACCAAACATAAACTCATATACATATAACTTATGCTCCTAGGTATAGAAAACACCTGAATTTACTATAAGAATTTCATAACTTACATATGCGAGGAGTCATACAAGTCATCTGACAACATTAAGCAAGAAACATATAACAATAGGGAACACATATTCACCAATATAATTAAGGATAAGGCATTAACAATGCATAAGTTCACTATACATATGAACATGTTATAATTATACATATATAAAGTATAATCTCCTTTTATATCACGTAACATATATGTTATAAGTTCTCATATAAAAATGAATATCAAATAAAAACCATCATATTACTTTATCTATTACTATTGCATAACATTTTCTTTATTTGGTATTAAGCCTGCATATTTCTAAAGAAGTGGATAACATGTTATACTGAAGCGAGAGCACTCGAAGGTACAAATAGGATACCCGAAGGTATTAAATGGTAGCCCCTTATGGTTACAAACATGTACAGAAGACAGGTCAAGCAGACTCAAATGGAGTTGGCTAAAAACCCAAACGGAGCTATTTATGATCAAAACAGGACCATATTTATATGTTATAACCCAAATGAGGTCGACTGAAGCAACTGTAAAAATACACTTATAGGCATGCCTATCTATCTACAACCTAGACATGGATGTAGGCAAAATAACTTCTTACATTATCTTTATGTATTAAACTCTTTCCAATCATATATATATATATATATATATATATATATATATATATATATATATATATATATATATATATATATATATATATATATATATATATACAAATGTATAATTAATAGTAGAGTATCACGTAATACTTGTTCATGTAAAAACTTTCTACGAGCATGATAACATATATTTACTAGAGTATAAGCATTCATTACTTGGAGTCCTTATAAAGGCATATATATATATATATATTCATGTATATATAAAGGTGTCACTTATCATCATACCATCTAGAGTTTCTTTATTCAAATGTTATATACATATATATGTACTTTACATTTTACTTTTAAGACATACAACATGATTTTGGAACCTTTATCAAACATGCTTAAACTATTCATGTATATTAAACTATTCATGTATAAACATGATGTCCCAAGCACGCTGGGGTAACTGAATTCTGAACTTGTAAATAAAGACATATAGCTCATCTTACATATATGAATTTAATTTTTTTTAGCATGTTATCTTTATTTACATAATATGAATATACGTGTTACATTTCACTTTTCTATTAAGCATATATTATAATTTAGAAATACAGATTAATTATACATATAATTTCATTACTGTATAATTCACTATTATAATAGTATGATATAAACATAAGAACTTTAATTATATGAAATTAATCTTATGAATATTATTATTCCTTAAGCACATACATCTACGTAATACACATTGTACAAATCATATATGACTTTTTATTTAAGACATATCAGCATATGTCCAAACTAAATTAGCATATTTGGCAAGTATTTTCAAAATAGCATAACCAATAGAGTTGCTCGATAAACATGATACTCCCTTCTTAAAACTTTAAACCCAATCAATGCTCATACTATATTAATTCCTATATACGTTTATCTAAACATATAATTAAATACATATATTATCTCATGTAGCTTGTAACACCTTTTCATAACCAACTTAATACTATCTTCATTTAAACATCACAGGCCAAATGTTGTTGCATTAACTTGCCACTCATACCATTTATCATATATCATTCTTATAGAGTCAAGTTTAGTGAATTTCATTAACACAAATACCATGCTATTTACATCACCTATATTTATCTTATTACATATTTTAACTCTCTCTCTCTACACACACACACACACACACACACACACACACACACACTCTTCCATGCATGTACATCTCAACAATAGTTAATATTTATTCATGCATGATCATACTATAGAGTTAGCATCCTTTTCTAAATTATAGAGTATGGCATAACCAATTCTCCTTATTAATTCACTCTAAAATTAATCAATTACATTCAGCTCATGAAATTCCATTAGCAAATTCTAGTGATTAAATTGCACACTAATTTAAACATACTAAACAACATATTTAGGAAAAAGGATCTTTTACAAACTTATTCCTATATATTTCTATTTTCTGTAACATTAAAAATCAACTCATTATCATATCTAAATTGCAAGATAATCAAGAAACACCATAAGCTATTCTCACTAGCAAGGTAGCAGGTATATCAGATTTCAAGCCAACATATGACAAAATTAGGGACAAAATTAAAGTTATATTTCTTAATATATATGAAATTTAGATATGGGAGTTTATTTTCAAACCCAACTAAAATTATTCAGTTTTCAACTTTAAAACTCAAGTTATAAACAAAAAACTCCTATTAGGTCAAACTAACCCAAAGATAGATTTTTGATACCCTTTGAAAAATTCGTAGAATAAAAATGGGTGCAGAATTAAACTAACATTCCTTCATAACAACTGTTCTCCTATATGTATAGTTTATTCATAATTTTTTCTCATAGCATTTTAACCTCTCTACCATGAATTATTTCCAAAATATTGTCATATGCTCACTATAATAGGATAGCAACTCACATCTAACTTCAACTTAAAACTAAACATACTTATAAGCAGAATCAAACTTAGGTTTCTTCTACAATATTATAAATCCATATCTTTTAACTAATCGCCAAGAAGAAACACCCAATTTAGAATTATAAAACTCGATATATGCTTAAAATATAGATATTAGTTTCTAATGAACCAAAATAGATTTGTACTTCTCATTCATCATAAATAAAACACATACAAGGTATAATTCTTTAAATATCAACCTTAAAACTATATTACTAATTGTAAATACAACCATTACATATTTTAATCCATAATTCCATCCATGAAAATAACATGCAAAATAAATAGAAATCCCTAACCTTTCATGCAATCCCAAATCTTCCATCAAAACCCCTTTTTCCTTGTCTTCATCTTCTTCCTCTTTACTTGCTATGGTATTCCTTTATAAGATCCCTTATTACAATTCTCACATGCCAACTTATAGCAACTCAAGATTAAACCATGGAGTAAGGAGATCGAAATATTTAAGAGAGAGAAGAGAAAGATTGATAAAATTTTCAAAAGATATAAGAGAAAGAAGTGAAGGATTGAAGATCTATAAAAAGAAATGATTTATTCCTCTCCTCTAAGCCATTACCATCCTCCTTACCTCAAGAATTAAGAAATTTAACCTTTTCTCTCCTTCATGCATATTTTTTAAAATAAAATAAGATGGTAAAAGTTAAATAAAGCCTTCTTCTTTTTGCATTTTAGATATCCATCCCACTTAATTTCTTTCTTTCAATATTAACCCATACTAACATTCTTTCCTTTAATTACACCCCAATGTTCTTTTCTTTTATTATAATTAACCTATAAAATCACACTTATATCTCAATTCACTACTTAACTATATTTTTATTCCAATAGTACACATGGTAAAATAACTATTTTACCGTCTATCATTTAAAACAACAATTAACAATACCTTAACTTATAATACTTCAATTAATTAATCTTGATTAGACATCAATGTCATATTAATTCCTAATAATCCTCCTAGGATCAAAGTTGGATCCTTACATGAAGTCTTCTTAGAACATCCAATTATCAGCCTCCAAACCCTAAGTCTTATCTCCTTCAAAACAAGGTTAAAATCTAAAACAATTAACTCTCTTTGCTTTAGAATTCATGCTCCCCTTTTATACTAGAGCCTTTTTCTGCTTGAAATCCTCAAAGATGAAGAAATCCTATTGCAATTTTATTTTTTATTCTAGCAAAAATCAAAATTTCATCGCATAAGAAACACCTTACCTCGTTTGAGGGAATTCTCCCTCCATCGAGTGGAATTGAAATGGTCATAACTTTTAGGCTACCTCAATATAGGAAATTATCCCTCCATCGAGGAGAGATCTCCTAGAACTAGCTTAAATATGCTTCCCTTAGTAGAGGGGAAATTTCCTTCATCGAGGTGGGTAACTTGATCTATCACTTATAACTCTCCAACATAGAGGGAGTTTCCCTCCATAAAGGAGATCATTGGACTCCACGTAAGTTTTCTCTTTAAAAAAACTACTTATGTCTAGCCAAATTCCTATTTTGCTTGAAATTTTTCCTTTTGTTCAAATAAGTAACTAAAAACACCAAAAATCATAATTAAGCCCCAAAACACTAAAATTAAGAAATTAAACTTAAAATCAAATAAATTAACACTAAAATAATTAAATAAACACACTAAAATATACTAATAATATATTTATAATTTATAATTATCAATCTCACAAGTACGAAAATTTGTTCATATTATTAATATAATCAAAAGAAAATTCATTGTTAGCATTAAAAATTTTAGGACCATAAACTATGTTTATGAAAACATCATTATCTTTAGTTTTTGGTGCAACTGTAGACATCTCTCCAGCTTTTTCTTTTGGCTATGGTGATACTTCAGCTCATACTTTCTCCTTGCCTTTACTCTTAACAGCAAGCAATTTTTCAATCACAATCTCTTTTGGCATTTCTCGATCCCAAGCTAAATGTTGTAATAGGATTTTTCATCCTAAAAGCCCTTTATTGGCTTGATAATACCTTGTTCCCAATCATACACATCATTAAATAGCTTAAAATCAAGCACAATCTCGTCCCTTACCAACTAAGTTTCATTCTCTCCACAATAGAGGTAGACTTTTGAAGCTAGCACAAAAGTTTTAGAGATATAAGGGACTTCACCTGCTACCTCTTTCCCCTTACTCTTCTTTTTAAAACCAATGTAACCCAAGTCCTTTGTGTCTGTCTGGCCCCTAGTGGTAACAGCATTTTGAAACCTTTGAGATTTCTTACCCAATCTAGCTCCAGGTAGGAAGTGCATCCTTTTAAGTATGTTAAGCACTTGTGGGTTATTAGCTAAACTCCCTCTATCATCCTCTATCTCAGACATATGGAACCTATAAAAAGGCTGCTTAGCAATCTCTAGCACAGACAAATGAACCTAAGTATATGTTTGGATCTTTGACGAGATCTAGGCTCTTTAGCCTGTGCTATAGCACCATCATTGTCACAATAAAGGTCTATAGGATTTATGATACTAGGAACTACTCCTAGTTCAGTAATAAATTTCTTAATCCATACTGTTTCCTTAGCTGCATCTGATGCTACTATATACTCAGCTTCTGATGTAGAATCAACAATAGTGCTTTGTTTAAAACTTTTCCAACTAACAGCACCTTCATTTAATAAAAACACATGTCCATACTACAACCTATAGTCATCTTTGTCAGATTGGAAGCTTGCATCTGTGTAGCCATTTAATACTAACTCATCCTCCAATCCTTCATACACCAAGAATGCATCCTTAGTTCTTCTTAAATGCTTAAGGATATTCTTAATAGTTGTCCAGTGACTTTCGCCAGGATCCGACTGGTATCTACTTGTCATGCTCAATGCATATGAAATATCCAGTCTAGTACATAACATGACATACATTATAGATCCTATAGCCAAGGTATAAAGAATTATACTCATGTGATCTCGCTCATCAAATGTCATAGGATATTGAGTCTTGCTAAGAGTAATGCCATGAGACATTGGCAAAAATCCTCTCTTATAATTTTGCATGATGAACCTATTCAGCACCTTATCTATATAAGTACTTTGACTCGGACCAATTATCCTTTTAGATCTATCCCTATAGATCTTAATCCCAAGGATTTAATCAGCTTTGCCTAGATCTTTCATTGAAAAAGATTTCCCTAACCAATCTATGGTCGTTTGCAAGGTAGGAATATCATTCCTAATGAGTAATATGTCATCGACATACAAGATGAGAAACATTACTACACTTCCACTAACCTTCTTGTAACACAAGGTTCATCTTTATTTTTTATGAATCCAAACTCTTTGACTATTTCATCAAAATGAAGATTTTAGCTCCGAGAAGCTTGCTTTAATCCATAAATGAATATTTACAGCTTGCATACCTTCCTGGAATTCTCAAGATGAATAAAACCTTTAGGTTATGTCATATACACATCCTCAAGTAAGTTTCCATTAAGAAATGCTATTTTGACATCCATTTATCATATCTCATAGTCATAATATGCAACAATAGCAATTAGGATTCTTATTGATTTAAGCATTGCGACTGATGAAAAGGTTATATCATAGTCAATACCATGAGTTTGCTTAAAACCTTTTGCAACAAGTCTTGCCTTAAAGGTATGTACTTTCCCATCCATGTTAGTTTTCTTCTTCAAAACCTATTTGTACCCAACGGTTTTAATTCCTTCAGGTGGATCAATCAAGTTCCAAACTCGATTGTCATACATGGATTGTATTTCAGATTTTATGGCCTTTAGCCATTTTTCAGAGTCTGGACTTGACACAACTTCTTGATAGGTAGCAGGCTCATCTTGATCCATAGGCATTACTTCACGACTATCTGTTGCGAGAAATCCATATCTCTCTGGTTGATGTCATGCTCGATTAGATCTGCACAATTCTTATGTAACTTGCACAGGTTCCGTAACTATTTGTGAAACTTGTTGAGTTTTCATTGATGGTCCTATGCGATCTTGTGGTTCTCGAACTTCTTCAAGTTCTAGTTTACTCCCACTGGTTCTTTTAGAAATAAATTCTGGTCCTATGCGATCTTGTGGTTCTCGAACTTCTTCAAGTTCTAGTTTACTACCACTGGTTCTTTTAGAAATAAATTCTGGTCCTATGCGATCTTGTGGTTCTCGAACTTCTTCAAGTTCTAGTTTACTCCCACTGGTTCTTTTAGAAATAAATTCTTTTTCTAGAAAGACACCATTTCGAGCAACAAACACTTTATTCTCAAAGGGATTATAGAAATAATATCCTTTAATTTCTTTAGGATATCCCACAAAAAGGTATTTATCAGATTTTGGTGCTAATTTATCCGAGACTTGTCATTTGACATAAACTTCACAGCCCCAAATCTTTAGAAAAGATAGACAAGGAGTTCTTCCAGTTCATATCTCATATGGTATCTTTTCAACCGCTTTAGATGGAACTCAGTTTAGAGTGAATGCAGTTGTTTCTAATGCATAGCCCCAAAATGATAAAGGAAGATCTATTTGACTCATCATTGATCAAGCCATATCTAATAAAGTTTGATTCCTCCTCTTAGAAACACTATTCCATTGTGGAGGTTGGCCCGATTCATCTTAGATCTTACCGAGCTTTTAATATTTTTGTCTTTGTCTAAACTCGGCTTGAGCCCATATAATAAAATGCAAGCAATACAAGAAAATGTTAAAATTATGAGAATAATTTACCAAATGAATGACTTTCCATCGCTAATCACCGATGGAAATTAATTTTCATAGGTAAATTCATAGGAGAATTTTGTATTTTGCGATGGAACAAATTATCCGTTATATTTCGTTTCTCCTATTGTATTTTGCGATGGAACAAATTATCTGTTGTATTCCGTTGTTAAAAAAGGAGGTAAATATTACCGCCAAATAATGCTAACTACATTTAACGATGGAGTTCATATATCTATCGCTAAAAATGGTGCCAATTCATGGGAGGAAAAATATGTATCAGAATGTGCCTACATAATGCATTTTTTTGTAGTGAACTTAACGATGGAATAATAATATTTTGTTGGTATTTTGTGTATAAAAAAATTCTCAACGGAGGCACTATTTTTTTGTCAATAATTAGATAATATTTATTGACAGAATTTGGTATTTCGTTGTTAAATATGGAATTGCCGACGGTATTGCACAATTTCATTGGCAATTTTCACTGTACTAAATTTCCCGACAGTATACTTTCTCTCGTAGAGAATTCTTGAAGTTGAAATTTACCTACGAGTTGTAATTTTCCGTCGTTAAAATGAATATATTCCGACAGTGATGTAATATCAGTAGGGAAAGTTTTTTTTCTGACGGAAATACATATTTCCTCAGGGACACTTTTTTGGGGGAAAAATACCAATTGATTTGGGACTAGGGTATGCTTTCACTTTTTTCTTCTTCTCCTGAAGTCTCACCAGAAATTGAGTTCACTTCCTCCTCTTCATTTCTTCACCTTCAGATCTTCGAACCTCTTTGTGTTCTTCATTTCTTCACCTTCAGATCTTCGAACCTTTCTTCATTTCTGTTCTTGATTTCTTCACCTTCAAATCTTCGAAGCTCTAACCCATTTTAAGATTTGTGTTTCTATATAGGGTTTCGGTTTGCAAAATCGACAAGGCTTCAGAAACTGCATGAGGTTAGTTTCTTGTCTCTTCAGTTCATGTAATGGTACTGTAAAATTACACATTAAACACGATTTTCTTTAGGTCACTGTAATATCAATTTGTGGAGCTTCCATGTTTAATAAATTATTAGACTTTTTGCAACACGCTCACCTTTCGTGTTGTTTGCTGCACTCAAAGCTGCATAAATTCACTTGATGTAGAAATTAAAAATTCATTTTGAGTTGGTTTTCTTTGATAATGTTCTAGTAGCTTGCACTAATTTTAATTTATTTATGGATGAAGGATATTGATAGGAATGATAAATCACTAAACCTGCTGCTAACGAACACCCATTTTAGCCACCAAGTAGGAAGACCCCTAGTAAGTTCCTGAGCTTCTATCATGTTCACATGGCCTATGGTTATACCATTGCATTGTTTGAAAGATTTCTACATTTTTCTTAGTTTATTCTTTACTCACGCAAGTATTAAGATTTTGTTTTTTTGTGGTTATTCTTGTTTTTTTTTTTCATATGGGTTTGGGAATTAGACTTGGAATGCTTTTAGTTTTATGTTAGATCCAAGCTGTTTGTTAAGTTTTTATGACTTCTGTCGTATGGTCTGTCAAGAGAAATTGGATATAAAAATTTAGTTTTCCTGCTTTTGATGTTCACAGTTCTTGAAGTTGTAAACGTGGAAGATTGTTGCCTTTTGAAGCCGAGGTCTTGATTGCCAGTATAGGGTACCTTTTCTGTCATAGTGATATGTCTAGCTTATATAATCAATTCGTACCTAATACATTGTGATATGTTGTTTTGACATTGGAAAACTTGGAACAACCATATCATGACTTAATTACTGGTAGATTTACTTGGAATTTGTGCCTGAGCATTTAAAAAGTTAAAAAACCATATCACCCGCTTAAATATGGGGTTCAAACTTTGACGATTAGGATAATTGCGTTAATATATGTTTATGTAGACATGAGACGCCTAATACTTCATTAGGAAGCCTCAGGCAGTTTTATGAGAAACATGAAAGCTATGCGCTAGAAATAAAGGTCGAAGGTCATTAGATGTTATTTAGCATTGATGGTCTAATTTTGTTAATACAATCAGATATTATCTAAATTTGCTGTAATCTTCTTGCCGTGCATTGGACAGAGAATTTGATGAAAAGAAAAGATAATTATCTTATTATTTTGAGAAGAAAAACATATTTCAGAATTATTTTTGTATGAACATGAACTTTGAAGTTGTTCAAATTGGCATTTCCCATTTGAAATGATGGACATTGTGCTGTCTTTTCTATTTGCATGTGATCTTAACCCATACAGAAAAAACTATTTTAAACTTTTATAAAGGTTATAGATACAGCGGATCTTAAAGCTAACTATTCTTTATGCCTTTCACACTTTACATGCCAAAGCATAAGTAATCGCCAACTTATTTACAGCAGATCTTGACGG